>CAXHWN010002137.1:1287500-1365000 GCA_964020975.1 Hermodice carunculata | reverse complement strand
TAGGTACCAGCGTCGTCTTCTTCTTCTTCTTCTTCTTCTTCTTCTTCTTCTTCTTCTTCTTCTTCTTCTTCTTCTTCTTCTTCTTCTTCTTCTTCTTCTTCTTCTTCTTCTTCTTCTTCTTCTTCTTCTTCTTCCTCTTCTTCTTCTTCTTCTTCTTCTTCTTCTTCCTCTTCTTCTTCTTCTTCTTCTTCTTCTTCTTCTTCTTCTTCTCACTTTTTCACGTGCGAAAGGGATTTATATGAGGCTATGCCCGTTTGATCAATCCCCTTTTTCGAAATAAGATATGTTTAAATCAAATGGTTGAAAGCAGACTGCTGATTAAGTGACACTCATGCACTCACTGCTGATTAAGTGACACTCATGCACTCACTTCATGTCATACTTGTTGACCTTAAAAAAGTGCACAGGTGCATCACATTCCGAATCATATAATTCCTTTTAAATCATGCAGTATTAAAATTTTGCAATGAATAGCCAGTGTTTTTAGAAACAAATTCACGTGTTGAAATAAGTTCCTGTTAGTGACTGTATGTAGCAGTCTCCTCTATTGATACAAGGGGGGCGAGGGGGTACACGGGGTTTTCCGCACTGGCACACTGGGCATTTTTATTTGCCGAACTTGTACCAGAGCACTAGGGCCACCCCTTACCCAACGTACTAGCCACCCTTAACCCCCTCCCTTCAAATCTTCAGATCCTTCTTTTTGACTTTTGTTCCAAATCCTAGACAGTGAAATCGCTCTCTCATCTCCAGGTGCTTCAGTCTGCTAGGAACCCTCCTTGCTAAGTCATTTTGCTATTATCAAAAGGATGTTGACTCCAGGGGAGATATGATCATGATGAAAGAAGTCCAGCACGTTGCAGATCAAAGAAACATCTTGTCCGACAAAATTTTGAAGGGGCTGTTTTCTGTATGTAATATGTACCTAACAGATTTCACCAAGGTGGAGAAAATGATGTATACAAAGACTTCCCCATGACAGTTAAAATATTTTAAAATTTCTTCAGGTTGGTTTTTTTACACATAACGCACCTGTACACCATGTGCAGCAAATTTTAGTAGTGAGTAGTACACGTGTATTTGTTGTAAATGTACAAATAATGAATATGTAATTACTTGTACGCGTGTGTTTATAATATATGTACAAATGATAAATATTTAATGAGTCGTACACGTGTATTTATAACATATCTATAAATAATAAATATGTAATGAGTGGTACGCGTGTATTTACAATATATGTACAAATAATAAATGTGTAATGAGTGGCACACGTATATCTATAATATATGTACAATGATAATGGGTGTATAATGACTGTACATATCAATAAAACATTTTAAATGAGTTGTTTCTATGTTGTTAAACTTTATGCTCTAAATACCTTACTGAAACTGCCTTTTCAAAATGTCACTCTTTTAAGACCCATTTTCTTCATTTAGTTTTTTAAATGTCTAGATGCTTCATAGCAAGTTAGATACGACCTGATTCTCTAATATTTAATCAAATAAAAAGAGATGAACAAATGGGACTATTAAACTTATTTGTAACTCTTCGAAATGCCGCGTAATGTACAAGCTCTTGGGAAGGAAATATGACGGAGAGCTAGTTGGATCGATCAAGTTTAGATAAGGTGCAGCCAAGTTGGTAAATATAGGTGGGGTGATTGATATATTTATTCGTAGGTATATGGGGAGAGAAACAGACAGACAGACAGACAGACAGACAGACAGACAGACAGACAGACAGACAGACAGACAGACAGACAGACAGACAGACAGACAGATAGATAGATAGATAGATAGATAGATAGATAGATAGATAGATAGATAGATAGATAGATGTCATTTCCTGTCATGTGTTGTTGACACACATAGGGTGTGATACCGTGTCTGTGTTTCGTGCGCCACTAAAATTTTAGTGTATGTGACATGTTTTATGAAAGCTTTACTCCTCTCTGAGTGTCTACTTCCGTAACATGTTTTTCAATATGGATACAGATATCAAACCAGAAAGGAAGATTTGCTTCAAAGCAAATCTGTCTGTGTGCCTTCCAAAGTTGTAAATATTAAATGGTATCAAATTTTGTGCTTTGGTACTTCGCATTCCATTAAACTTATGGCTGGATGAAAATTTCAAAGGTCCAAATGACCTTGACCTTTGACCTTAAACCTTAAAAGGTTACATGTAAATAGCAAAAATGTACAGTGTTACAAAACCCACAATTTAAGTCCAACATGATTAAAACTGGATTGATCATTGGCCAAGTTATGGCTACGTGAAACTTTCAAAGGTCCAGATGACGTTGACCTTTGACCTTTGGGGGTCAAATGTGATTTTCAAAATGTGCAGTGTTGCAATAGCTACAATTTGAGCCAAATATGATCAAAATTGGACAAAATTTGACCAAGTTATGGCTAGAAGAAAGCCACCATCGAAAGTGGCCTTTGACCTTGAAATGACCTTTGACCTTGAGATGACCTTTACCTAAAGTGAACTTTGACCTTTAAAATGGTATTTGACCTAAAATTGGCCTTTGACCTTGACATAACCTTTGACCTTGACATGACCTTGACATTTCAGATGACCTTGGCCTTGCTATGATCGAACTCCTATACACTTGGAACTATATCTACTATAGTATATAAGATATTGAAGATTTAAAACTTTAATTAGCCCTCATTTGCATAATTTTGAAAAGCATGACCTCTCATTACAAAAAGGCCTGACTTCATCCATAGAAGTATAATTGTGCCAAGTTTGGAGTTTCTACGTATAATACTTTTCAAATGAAATGTTGGACAAATTTGCCGGTAAAGAAAGAAAGAAAGAAAGAAAGAAAGAAAGAAAGAAAGAAAGAAAGAAAGAAAGAAAGAAAGAAAGAAAGAAAGAAAGAAAGAAAGAAAGAAAGAAAGAAAGAAAGAAAGAAGTTCCCAGAAACTAGTAAAAAATCTCATAATAAATGAGCAAGAATGTGTTATTCCAAATTGTTATGTTTGTTCACGCCACTAGACTGTTTGTTGAATCTGATACTTTATTACGAGGGTAATGCATAAGTGTGTCACGTCACTTGTGCCAACAACTGTTTTAGATAAATTTAAATATGTAATCTGTTTTATGGAAGTAGCTTAAATCATATTAGGGTGGTCCTCACGAGAGCAACAAACTTTTGTCTTAATAAGGGCCTCCTTGACCAAGAAAAAAAACAAAAACAAAAAACAACCTCCACCCTCCACCCCCCCACCCCCCAAGAAAATGTATTAAATGATTATGTACATATATATACTTGGTCAAATAAACATACCCTGTGTCCTGCAGTGACTGTGAGTAAAGTTCAAAGCATTGCTTCTTTGGTCATTTACCATATCCTTGTATTCCAAAGATCTCCCCCACCCTCCACCCCACCCCAGCGGCGATCCTGACAGCATTGAGAAGACACTGATTCCCCCGGGGGGGGGGGGGTACTCCCCGGAATTTTTGGTGGGTAGGCTCCACCGAGGGTACAAAACCCGGACCCAACGGGAGCGGAACCAATGTGAAAATGGGGGGTCTTTTGGAGCTTGTATTGAAAAAAAAATGAAATTTTACATAAAATTTTGTGTATTTTGGGGCAATTTGGAGACAGGAATTGAAAAACACAGGGGTCTTTGGGTGAGACAAGCGAAAAAGGGGGTCTTTTAGAGCTACAAGCAGGAAAAAGGGGGGTCTTAGAGAGCGACAAGTACCGAAAATAGGGGGTCTTTTCCGCGGCGCCTACCCGTATAGCAAGGTATAGGAAGTACCCCCCCGGGACTGGTTCCACACATGCTCTATAATGTGAGATGTCGGCCTTTGTTTCAAAGCAAGCAGACGGCCGATGTGTCAACTTTCTCTAAGAGGTCCAGCAATAGGGTGATATTGACGTATCAAATTCTTTTTTTTACTTGCTGTGCTGCACCTACAGCCGGTAGCCTGTGCACCAGTTGCTTTCCTAATAAAAATATGTTTCAGCCAAACATTGCTGGCGGTGCTGACCCGTGATAACCGAGGAGAGTTGCTGTCTTAAACTTCAGACCCCGCCTTACTGGTATCTAAAAATAGACCAGATCAATGTATACTGGCGTTTTATGTAATGATTATCGGGCCACGGTGAGGTGAATTTGATATCAAAACAAGGATTGCGGCTGTTGCATACAAAGGGCAAGTATTCTACAGGAATATCTTGCTGTGAATGCTTTCAATCGCTCTCGGGATAAACTTCACGATACTCAAACAAAATATTATAAATCCATTTTTTATACCGCATGTTCAGTCACGTATGGCCTACATTAATTGTTCCCAGAGCAGCTCCTTTTTTCTTTTTCTTTTTTTTTCTTTTTTGGTCACAAAGGTCCCAGAGGACAAGACAGGTAAACCCGACGAACCGGCTTAAAAAGCATGGGGGTGTGCGGATGAAAGCGTTGGGAATGTGTTCAGCACAGTTTGCCGAACATTCCTGCTCGGAAAACAGGTGTTTCATAACAGTTAGGCAGAAAGCTTTAAACTGTCTGGTCATAGTTCGGCGGATTACTTTATGGAATATCCAGTCACTATGTATGTATGTACCATTCCTTTGGTTTAAACATATTTTATTAAAGCAATTGGAAATCAGGCATAGCCTATACAAATTCACCTACCATTCCTTTATCACATTGCTAGGCCACTGCTGGACGCATTATAAACATTTTACGAATCCAGACAGTTCAGTTCTCGTGTCCATCCCACCCAGTCAAATATCCTGCAACATGTCCATTTGGGACGCGCATGTCCCTCCCTGATTGTAGTCTTTACACCGTGGCGACGTGTGCGCCAAACATTGGGCCCCCTCGAGGAGCCGACAAGGGCAGGAAATATAAGTTTGGCATGTACGTCCTATTGGATTCAAGGAGCTTTGATCAGCGCAGGTTCTCCATCTTGCATTGCAAATTTGTACGAATGGCGGGGACAAAGCCAGCAAGCAAAGGACTTTTAGTGTCAAAAACCCATTGCCCAGCGCCAGGCAGTGGGTCAGTGGGTTCTGACCACTCAGTCTACAGTCGTCAACATCCTTGACACTACAATAAGCGCCATAATGTTAAGATACGAAAAACTAAAATAAGCTGGCAATGTTAAAATGCCAAAGTCAGTGGAGTAATAATAAACAACTCATTGACAAGGACTAGGTAGAAAACCTCATATACAATGCATATGTCAAAGTTATGGGCAAGTCGCCTTGCGCGTAGCTAGTATGACGTAACATTCTTTGACGCTGGCCTTTTACTTCAGGCTTGTCCACCATATGTACGTTAACTGTGTAATAAGAGGATGGACACCAGGAGCCGTGACGGCTGCTGTCAACGGTTGCCTTGAAGTGATATAGGGACCTGCAGTGTACACACTCAGGAAGATAGAAGTGGTTTGCTCTTGGTACCATGAATGGGCGCTGGCAGATGAGTGCATGCCACAAGAGGACACGGTGCTCTGACCCCTGGATCAAGAGGTCAAGTTGGCAATAAGCATAAATCCCGCATTATCTCTTGACCTATTGCACTGACGGCAAAAACAAATACCAAACAAAACAAACAAACAAAAAAACAAACAAACAAACAAAACAAACAATCAAACAAACAAAAAAAAACTGAAAACTTTCGATGTGCACATGAACAAATTTACAATCGTATCGACACGTTTATTCAACGTTATAATATTTACTGCCAAGCGCCCGGTTCATTGCTAAGGTATTTTGGGAAAGGTAGATTTGTTTGGTATCTCCATACTTCCAAGGCACACAAATGGGCAACGTAATTAAAGAGAACCATACAAACAATCATCTGCTTTGTCGATTCTTCATTTTCTTCGTCTGGCAGTTTCTAGATTAGAAATGACTTCATGCATCCTGCCTTGAGTAGAAATGCTGTCGTGTTCAATGAATCTCATCAAGGAGGCTACACGTGTAGCCCTCCTTGGTCAGAACGTGTAGCCCTCCTTGGTCAGAACGTGTAGCCCTCCTTGGTCAGAACGTGTAGCCTCCTGGTCAGAACATATAGGTCCTCTCTAGAATTCCACTTGCCATTCTCTCCCAGAACCATTCCCAATGAAAACATTAACCGTTTCCTGCTTAAAACAATCCAAAACAGCCCAACGTTTCAGGATGTCGTCTGTTTCAATCATCTTAACGTAAATTTCTGATTTTCATAAAATACTATCGAAAAGAATTATAGATAATCCTGGAGGACACGTCCCTTCTCAACATCTTCGCTTGGCTCAAGTTGTGCAAGAGGCGTGGAAACCAGACGAAAGTTGAAGACTAAGTCTGATCACAACAAGAATGGGAATGTAATTGAACAGATACTAATTTCATAATTATATGTATTTCTTCATATAAACACAAGCTTAGTGCGTGCCGGTTCTGCTTGCCTGTGGTAACAAGCAGCAGTATTCGCTATATTACTTTGGTTCTCTGCAACTTGCCCTGGTTCCCCCCCCCCCCAAAAAAAAATCGAACCAAACTCCAGGTGCATAGGCGCAAAATAATTCATAATTCATAATTCATTTTATTAGTGTGAAAAAATTATACAATTGTACATTGTAAGCACACATCATGCTTATAACATATAAATCATAAGATTAAATTGACACATATTATGGAATTAAGAGATTACCTTAAAATTCTACCAAAACTGGTGACGTCATATGTGTAACCTCCTTGAAATGATACCATAATAGACCATTCAAGAGACACTTCCGTAAGACTCTACGGTAATTCAAAAGCCATTATGATAAGCATGAAACATTGCTGTGAAGGCATTAACATTTGGAGCATTGACTACGTGCCCAGACAGACTGCTCCATAGACAGACAGATCTGGAGGAGAAAAAGTGTTTCCTTACATTAAGACTAGAACGTTTGGCTTCAAACGTACACACATGACCTCTTAACCCTTGATATACTCTCTCTGTAAAAAAATGTTTGCCAATCTACATTCTCAATACTTTGCCTTAATTTCAAAACTTCTATCATACCACCCCTCACTCTACGATCTTCTAACGTGGTTAATTTTAACTCTTTTAATCTCTCTATATAATATAAATGTGATAATTCAGGTACTAATTTTGTGGCTCTCCTCTGCACTTTCTCCAATATTTTAACGTCTTTTCTAAGATATGACGACCAAACCTGGACACAATATTCTAAATGTGGACGTACATAAGTTTTGTACAAAACAAGAAACTGATCCACATGAATATATAAAAAAGATTTCTTAATCATTCCTAAGATCCTGCTTGCTTTAGTGGCTGTTATACCAATATGTTAGGAAAAACTAAACTTTCCATCAACCACCATCAAAGATAAAATGGGATGGTAGACTTTATTACTGTCTGCAAAAATATTACAACTTGACCTGATTGCAGATGGTAAGTCATTAATGTGCAAAACAAAGAGGACGGGACCAAGGAGGGCGCCCTGGGGCAAGCCACTTGTTACCTTGACCCAGTCTGACCTGTTGTCATTTACTGTTACACACTGCTTACGATTATCTTGAAAACCCTCAATCCGTTTATCTATTTTCCCCATAATACCATAGTTATGCAATTTGTACACAAGTCTACCATGAAGCACTGTATCAAATGCCTTGCGGAAATCAAGGTAGAGCACATCAAAAGGTACCTCATCGTCATACCCACGCGCCCACTCCTCTAAAGTAATCAATAAATTAGTTAAGCGTGAACATCCCTTCCTAAAACCATGTTGTTTATTACTTACCATACTGTTACTTTCAATATTCTCTGCTAGATTGTGACGCACAATCTGTTAAAAAATTTTGCATGCCTGAGAGGTCAGCTTGGTAGGCCTATGGCTAGAGACTTCAGCTCTGTTACGTTTTTTAATGATGGGTGATATGCATGTCAGTTTCCAGTCATTAGGTAAGACACACTGATCTAATGACTGACGGAAAATACAAAATAATGGCAGGCTAATATAATCTGCAGATTCTTTTAGAATACGAGGAGGCAAGACTGGGCGTACAGCTTTATTAGGATTAATGCTCTTAACTAAATCGTAAACATCATCAGGACTAGAGAACATGTCCTCCAGACTAGAAAACATGTCCTCCAGACTAGAGAACATGTCCTCCAGAGTAGAGAACATGTCCTCCAGACTAGAGAACATGTCCTCCAGAGTAGAGAACATGTCCTCCAGAGTAGAGAACATGTCCTCCAGACTAGAGAACATGTCCTCCAGAGTGCTGGTATGTTTTATACCCAGACAGTTAAAAGGGTCTGGCGCATCTGTATCAACGTCCATGTGAGTAAAATCATTAAAGCAGATTAAGTTCTAATCATCTTCACCAACATAAACCGATTGGAAGAACCTGTTTTACTCCGTGGCTGTATCCAGATCATCACTAGCGCGCTGTCCATCGGACTCGAATGGGGTAACCCTGTATTACTCTGGGAGCGCGATTGCTACCAGAGCTTTCATACCTGTTCTTTCTGGTACACATTCTAAAAATAAGATGGCTACACCGTGACAGAAACACATCAATTGTTAGAGTAGCAAGTCTGCCCGAAAGAGACCTCGGCTATGCTTGGTATGGTCGAATACGCTGCAGGGCTGGCCTGGCTCATCCGGGTAACTGGTGGCTGTCACTTGATGACAATTAATGTTAACGCTGAAAATGACGACGTAGTTGGCAGGGCTTGATAACAATTGTTGGCACCAATTATCTGTCTCCACAGATAGAACATAACTCTTTTGTCCCCTTTTTTCAAGCCTAAAGGACAAGAAAACAGACAGGACAGAAGCACCTGATCCTGATTTAAGTTAATGTCAATAGATGGCTAACTGGAAAAATCTAATGTCTTCCTGGGCGTAAATTTAGGTGCGCTGTGGCTGGTTCAACGACACAGGACTCACATACATGTTTCTGTGTAGAAGAAAACAATCTTCAACTGTTGGAGTTTTTCTTCGCAACGGATATTGATTGGGTATTGGTAAAAGCTCGGAGGATGAACGGCCGGTCGTTCTACCCAGACGGAAAAGTCAAACCGTGAACACCTGTCCGTTATAACTACGATACAATTTAACGTTATCATAAACTCAATGTTGCGTTTTTCATCTAGATCATTCTCATTATAATCTTATTTTTTTCTTAGATAAAGTTCCATTTCTTGAATGTCATATTATACATTTAGTTTACAATTGAAATAATATTCAGTTTTTGGATCTTCTCATTTCACTAAGCAGTAATTAAATAACAACTAAAATGTTTGCCTGTGGGATTTTTTTCCAAATATAACAACGTTGCCATCAGAGCGCATGAGTGCTCTAACTTTTCATGAAACAATTCTTCGCCAAAAATCTGATCAAACGATTAAGAAATAAAAAATACTTCTGTGAAGGGGAGTTAAAACTTGAGACACATGCACTAGCCTCCATACACTTGGGGTCATATAGAAAACTTTTCTTGCTTGCAGACAAGGAAAAAGTCCGTGTTTCAGTTGTCCCTTGTTTGTATTTTACGTCACGCAATGCAGTCAAATATATAAATACGCATTTTGTATGTTCTATTTTGTGTCCTAGTTCATTTTTATATACACATAAGCAAATAACTTTTTCGTTTTATTCATTTCGGGAAGATAGGCTACAAAATAAAGCAAACGTATAATCAGCGGACTGCAACCTGCTAACTTTGACAGAAAAGGGCCGCACGCGCCCAATCTTATGTAATCATCAGAAAATCCTAATTTACATATCTTTTCTTGGAACAATTAATTTTTTGAGAAATAACTGTTGAATTAATGAACTAGGAAAAAGCGGAATGCCGTGTATCTGTGTGTGTGTGTGTGTGTGTGTGTGTGTGTGTGTATGTGTGTGTGTATCTGTCTGTGTGTCTGTCTGTCTGTCGGTTATGCTGTCAGTCCGTCAGTATAAAACGATATACGACCGACTTTCTGAATTTTTTGTTTATTTCCTTGATCCTGCAGTGAACCATCAATGCGTCACATGGGAGAAATAAACATTGACATGAAGAATGCAATCCTCGTTATTGAGGTCATGTCATGGTAAGCAGACGTACCCCGATGATTTTTCTGCTTTTCTCCGTGTAGCTATAATAGAAATCTGACCTGAGTCCACATTATATCTAGAGTCAATAAAGTAACTTTTGATATGGAAATATTTATGCACTTTTAACCGGTTCACATTTAATAAGCTACTCAATGGCGTTTTTATCTTTCTGTATAAAAGATGTCCATGTGTTGGTACAGCTGTATTTTCTCGTCTTCTGCTTGTAGAATTAGGTGAGTCAAAAACAACAAAGAATGGAAACTGCAAGAGTGTTCGGAATGTTTACAAGAGAAGTAAATGATCCCAAACGGGTGAAGGTGAGCCTTGGTGCTACAGAGCGGGAACTGTGTCATAGCTCGGCGCAGACTGAATAGTTGGCTGAGCACACATCAACAATGCAGCATGATGTAAGGACAATCATATTTATGTGCGTTAACCCTTCCGTCCAAACATTAAAAGCTATGTCATTTTCTCCCGCTACATAGGACATTTGCAGATATATATGTACATGTACACACACACACACACACACACACACACATATATATATATATAGAGAGAGAGAGAGATAGATAGATAGATAGATAGATTGATAAGTATATATAATATATATATATATATATATATATATATATATATATATATATATATATATACATATATAAAACAAAGAAACCTCAAAAGTCTAATTGAACAGAGAAAGAAATACAATTGATTTTTTCTAATGTGAATTTACAATACGTTTGTATTGCGGATGTTTTTCGGTGAAAAGTAGAGGTATAATCTACTCTAAGGAAAACCTGATGTAATTATACATATTTGTTGGGGTTTTTTTTAGATACGGTATGGCAGTACATTTGCCACATTGTGCTTCGCAATATTTGCACATTTTTCCTCAGACAAAATATTTCTGAGTGGAGGCCCGGGTGCTCTCCAAAGTGGTGCCTTTATGTATGAAAAATGGTAAAATTATCAAATAAAAAGTATGAAACGTGATCTCAGTACGCTGACTATATTTTTTGTGCATTCAGATTGTATTCTCTAATATCTCGAGTCCTATTCGGCAATAATAATAATAATAATAATAATAATAATAATAATAATAATAATAATAATGATAATGATAATAATATTAATAATGATCATGATGATGATAATAATAATAATAATAATAATAATAATAATAATAATAATAATAATAATAATAATAATAATAATAATAATAATAATTTTTATTATTATTATTATTATTATTATTATTATTATTATTATTATTATTATTATTATTATTATTATTATTATTATTATTATTATTATTATCATTATTATTATTATAATGATGATAATAAAACACGTAAGTTTATTTCAGTACTATAAGACCTCGGGTGCTTGGTACAATTCATTTGTCACATTAAAACTTAGACATATTGGAGTGTTTGCTAAAACAGGATTACAAATTTTCGTTCTTTTTAACATTTTTCTATCATTTCTTTCACCTCGTGGGTGCACAGTGTACCACTTTAACCGTGCATGTAGGTTTTCCCCGAGTTCTTCGGTTTCGTCCACCACAGACGAGGTAGGAAGTATACGCCACCATCAACTTTTGAGTAGGAAACGTATAACACTGTGGTAAATACCTAATTCAAAGAATATGACAGCTGGGACAGATCATTATGAAATGGTATTCATCTTCAATCAAATATTCGTCTATCACAAAGTTCACACAAATGCTCATGTAGATATAAACCTCCATGTCTTCCGCTTTCTATATGTAACACAGGGTCAAATACTCTACATTTTGCCAATGCTATTGCATATTTCCTTATTGATATGAAGGAGAACTATTTTTTCTGGTTTTGGGAAACTCTTTACTTTACAATATGTTCAGTGTTTGTAACAATGATTGACAAAAAATCCTGCTTTTCCGGGTTAGGTGTCACAGCATTGTGAATGTGGTATCTTTGATGCCAACACCCACAAACTTGGAGTATTTTAGCCAATTTTAAGCCAAAGTTTTCTGCACGTTTTGTAATGAAATATACAAAGAGGTGCTTTTCCACGTTCTCCTAAAATTGCCATGTTATTAGAATGTGAAGAAACACCCACACAATATTTGAAATGCCGTATTTATGCATCTTCAATATATTTTAGTTATAAATGATATCCCCAGATTTTCAATGCCGTATGTTAGAATTGGAATGACCTAAAATTTCCATTGCCATAGAGAAAGGCAAACCATTACATTTATTTATGACTTGCGTATAAGAGAAATTGCCTTTTGCCATTGAAATGATAATGTTTTCAAAGTTGCAGTCCACACCAATCTGGAAAAGAACTAAATTCCTAGGTGTTTACAGTAAGGTGTGGTTTGTAACAGGTCTCCTGTATAACACCATTTTTCATTTTGTTTAATGGTACCACCGTTTCTAAATACTATCATGTTGGTCTTGCTCAGGCTAACATTTAATCCCAGTTACCTGAAAATCTTTAAAGGTATCGAATACATGTAGGTGTTGTAAAGAACCAACAGTAACAGCAAATTCAGCCATATTATCTACAAACAATTAAATGCCTAGGATTGGAAATGAATTATCCATATATATACATATATATATATATATATATATATATATATATATATATATATATATATATATATATATATATATATATATATATATATATATATATATACATTATACCTCGACAACCATGTTCTATCTCTTTTATCAATTCATACAAATAAATAATACATATAATTTAAAAAAAGAACTCAAAACAGCCCTGGCGCCTGCCAAAATAACATTCAAAGAAGCCTGTTCATCCATTATCTGTGATGATGATCATCATTTATTGGAAAAAAAATACCTATTTGCACCGGGGGCACTGTGAACCGGGGTAACCTGGCTATGTGTTTACAGACATATATAAAATATACATTGTATAACAGTACACTAAAAAAAATGCACATATAAGCATAATGAAACCTGGACTTGCATGTTAAAGGCGGGTCACCTCAATGCCAGTTGCACTTCAGCCTAAGTACAATGCTTCGTATAGATATATTTTGCAGATGTCATCAGTAGGACCAAGGAGGCTCTATCTAGCCTCCTTGGTAGGGCTATTAAGTTGTTGTACAAATAAAGACAAAGAGCAAACCTCAGTACTGTTTTCAAAAAAGGCGACAATATGATTGCATAAGTGATGGAGCGGGGGCTTTTACCACAACAAGGTCCAGAAGAGCAGACGACATGGTGTGAAGATTGCCTCTGGTCATGCTGAGAGGGCAGGGGTGATGAACCACTGCTGTCCCAGTATTGTTCTCAGGCAGCAGGGATACACCGGACACATAACAATACTTTTCATGGTATGTCGTTTAATTACCCCCTCCCCACTGTACCCACACTGACCGTCTAAGTACGCCTAAATAATATAGTCCTTGTTAAAAAGAAAAAAAAAGAAGAAAAAAAAAAGGAACTGTTGAGCCTGCAGTGTCCTCAGTATGCACACCTATGATTCATCGGGCTCACAATATAACTATTATGTTGGTATGTCATGTATAATTATCCCCGCACCCATTTGGCACTAACCGTCTGAAAATGCCCGTATATTCTCTACACAAAAGAAAATAGAATGTCGCTATTGCAAAGAGAACTTATGCAGATAAACTCCACGCTCAGAATTTAAACAAAACAGAAAAACATGTAGTCGAAATGTGACTTTTGATCAAGAGTTTATCTGATTTTGCCAAGTGACAACATGTTTGGGGATACACAAATTTGGGAGATTGACTGTTGTGTTGGAATGCCCTACTAGCAACCATGTATGAAACCGTATTTTGGTTTTATTGCTGAAAAGTATTGTTCGCACTTGTTTCAATTTATTACTTCAATCAGCATAATTCCTGGGGACTGATATATATATATATATATATATATATATATATATATATATATATATATATATATATATATATATATATATATATATATATTACTGTATCTTAAACTCCAAGCGAAGCGTACACTCCCGTATTCGCGAGCTGCAAAGAGTGGCATTGATTGAATGCATGTAAGCCAAAAGATGTCATTTGCATTGTCTAGTGGGTTAAAAATTAAGTGAATAGATATGCAGAGCAAATTTCGCAATAGATCCCTTTTGGTCACGTCCAGCTGAAGGTGTTAAAATTAGGGAAATTGACACGGGTCTCTTTCCGTGTCCCCAGTGCAGGTTGAGGTGGTCGCTTGAGGCAACGGCCATAAAGTTATGGCCTTCACGTCTCTGCTCACTAATATATTGACCGTAAGCTATTACTTTGTCTGTGAAAAATGCTCTAATGATTATCTCATTGCAGGTTTCCACCCGAAGAAAGTTCTCATCATTATTCTGATGATATAACAGTCGTGTAGAGGCTGAACTGCCTCTGAAAACTCGCACTGACTTTAACTCATTCCATACTATGGTCACAGGCCTTGGTCAGTGGTTCTGGCACTGCCTGGCAAGTCATGCTGCAGCTGCCGCAAGGGCAGCTGCAGCATGACTTACCAGGCAGTGCCAGAACCACTGACTTAAGACTATAGGCATGTTGGCAATTGAATGAAAGCTCTTTTCATGAAGAATTTCAATATGCAATTGTGGTCTTAGATCTAGGTAACTATACGGAAAAAAAATCAGGGACTGGTGTGGAATGAGTTAACCGGCATTTCCGCATATTGAGGCAACAGCTTCTGGAAATGTGCAAAAGACATGATTGAACTAGAAAAGATTTTCGTCATAGAATATCGGTCTGTTAGTAAGAACTGTTCACAAAGTAAGAACTGTTCACAAATGGTAACGACTATAGCTATGGTCGTGCAATGAAGTCACCATAAACGTACAAAGAGACTCTTCTTTAGTTTTGAAGTTGCTCTATGTCAGAAATTTCAATTTTGATGATTTAAAATGGTATTACTGAGTTTTGTTTTGGTTTTTTCGTTCGGAGTGTCTTTCTCAATAACATAAATAACATATGCATCTATCGTAGTTTTGAAGACGTTGAACATTTAGCTTTTTTACGTCACTTCATTAACATAATTTAAATGTTACAATTTCGATGTATTGTTCATTGTATCTATACCGCAAGCTGAAGTGGAAGTTGTGAACGTCATCTTCATCTGCAATGACTCGCAAAATGTAGAACATTTATATTGTGAATGCCCATAATTTGCACACATTAAAAAACTCTGACTCTGGTCATACATATTCGTTTGATACGCTATATCACAAACTTATTAATAGATGATGGAACTGCATTTCTTGCTGTAATACTTTTGGAAATATTTAACATTCAAATCTTCAAATGCCCGTCATTGAGATAACTTTAAAAACTGTGACTTGCTATAGTCATTTGATGCGCAATTGTCAGGAATACGTAGGTTGGTGTTAGAATTTTGTTTTATCTCTTGCACTTTTAAAAATATTTTTGTACGCAGCTAAAAAAAGTAGGCATCGTGGATGTTCCAAATCAGTAGCACAATTTCACCGACAGAACTATTAGCGTACAAAATGCGGAGTTTGCAGGCATTATAGTTTCCGGAAAAAAAACTATGGACAAGAAAGAAAGAAAGAAAGAAAGAAAGAAAGAAAGAAAGAAAGAAATAGGAAAAATCAAATAGCTGTGTTGACACACAAGCATAATATGGTAACCCTCTGTCGTATGTAATAATCAAGGCGACAACTTAATCACCTCGGGGTAGCATATGCATACAGATATGAGACAAATGGATACCACACTGACAATTCTTGGACGCATTACAGTGTGACAGCCTTGGTCTACTTCACGGTGCATTGTTTACACCTGGGTGTGGCGATGGCACAAAAATGATTTTGCTATTGTTTATCATTTGTCTTTAAAAGGCAAATTCGCCTGTGAAAACTAGCAGTATAAGCTACAAATTTCACTGTCATTAAGCTGCCAATTCCACTGCTATTTAGCTGGTAATTCTGCAGAAAGTAAGTTGGTAACTTTGTAGGCGGTAATGAGTAAGGGCTGGGAATAAGTTAACGATGTCAGCCAGTGTCTAACAGTTTTAACGAGAGAAAGTTGACTTACTGCCAAAGGACTGTGACTTATCGGCAAAGATACGACACGGCAAACTGCACTAAGTGACTCTAATTCAATTATTTTTTACTAATATAGAAACAAAAAATTGTCTTTCCTCCCAGCCTTTCAATTAATTTGAAGGGCATAAAAGTGATCTTTTGTTTAAGTTCAAATGTCGTCTGTTTCTGCTTTCCCCCTCAGCTGTTGCGTATGTAAAAGTAGGCCTATCGTAGAGAAACACAACAAAGATTATTTGGAAATGGTGAGCAATATTTTTGGGCTGGCTCTCAATCTGCACAGCGACCAATGAAAGACATAGATTCTGACTACGAAAGGTTAAGTGTTAATTAAGGTTAGATACCCAATAGCTTTGATGTTATTCCACCTGGCAAAAAACTGGGGGCGAAGCTGCATTCCAAACAATGGAAACCAAAATGACCCTGTCCTGCACATGAACGGAACAAAGAAATAAAAGAGCGACTTCAGAAGCGTCAACATCCCGCGTAAGACATAAGGTGACGTAAAGGGTAGCCAGACATACAAGGGCTCGTACAACATGTCTGCCGGGCAGACAGTCATTTGACACGTTTCTACTGACATATATTTACCACCCGAGGCTGTCCATGTCTTGATTGTTTTTACCCTTACGGGCACAGACCCTATCTAGATCTGCACAAGGCTAATGACTACGTTTCTGTTGTCACGCTCAAGAGTTATTAAATATCTTGTCGCATACATTTTGTAGCACCATATAAGTCATGCTCCACGTCACGGGAACCCTTGCTAGCTGCCCAATGACGAACGGACATGCAAGTCATGCTGGGCGTCTTGATAACTCGTACAGCTATATGCATGTTGCATTGCTGTAACTCGTTAACGGTCTACTACTTACTTTCTGACAATTTTCTGTTATAATTATACACTTAGTCCTGTAGCTACACGATGTAGGTAGTTCGCTGTCACGGAATAAGTACTTTGCTGTATGTTATTGTTAAACATGTGACACCTTGCTGGTAAATTAGAGGGACTGATTGCCAAAATACACTGATTTACCGGTAAGGTCACAAGAAGGGGGGTAAGGGGGGGTTCAGTACGCTGGTACAGGTAATTATTTTTCTAGAGTACGCAGTACGGAAAAAAAAATCTTTCAAAATTTTGGATAGTACGAAGTACGTAAAATAAGAGGGCTTCCAGTACGCCAGTACGGTAAATAAAAAGCCCCAGTACGCCAGTACGGGAAACCCCTTACCCACCCTCTCACAATAGGAACCGCTGGAAATTTCAGCGAAATGTGCTTTGCCTATGAAAAATGTAATAATTTACTCATAAATACCACAGTAAATAAAAAGTAAAAATCAGAGTAATTCATTGATAAAATCGCTTCACGGCAGCAAATTACCAGGACTTTGTTGTAAAATAGTTACATATCCAAATGATGCCAGTGTTTGATACCTAACTATAGGTCTAATACCAATAGGGGTGGCATCTTTTTTCCCTGCAGTATATAATAGTCTACTAACTGGCTTACTCTTGTTGTGAAGTGTTCATAAAATCTTAAGTTTTGTACTCTTACTTTTCGTATGAACAGAATTGTAATGTCAGAGGAACACATACAATAAGCTCTGTCAGAATAAAGGACGCTTTATTCTTCTTCAGAGTGCCAAAGTCGACATGCTTTTTTGTTTGTTTTTTTTGTTTTCTATGAAGCCATTTTTCTGTTATACCCCACTCACGTCTAACCATCAAACTAAAACACATACTAAATGAGACTAAACATCCTACCTGTTGATATTGGCAGACATGCATGATTACGTACATTGAGTAACAAATTGTGACAATGGGGAATATTTTATGTAGTTGGCACCACCAGCAACTTCCCCTGGCATCCAACTTGTTTGTGGTGTCACAAAAGGGACAAGTTGTGACATGGGGTATGACACCTGTAGGTGGCGCTGCAGTCTACTTCCTCCTTGAATCCATTTATTGCATGTGATGTCATAGGCGGAATAAATAGATGGATGGATGGATGGATGGATGGATAGACAGAGAGAGAGAGAGAGAGAGAGAGAGAGAGAGAGCATCAATAATGATATGATATGTGCTGTGACCGCGATTCACTTTGAAATCCAAATTAAATGTATTTTTGTGTGACTGTGCAGCAATGCATTGGGCAATGTTCAAAATGGCGTTCACCAACGTGCATGATTTGTGGCTCAAGGTATCGGGTCGCATTTGGATTTGTAACTAACGATGATAACTGCTTCAGACACAACTGAGCAAGAAGATAAAAGTCAAGATAGTAAATCATGTTTTAAAACTACCTTAACGACCGTTTGCCCTGGTAACTGGGAAAACGGACACCTGGAAACCTGCAAAATATTATGGTAACGATCACCGAACAAACCGGGCTATGCTGTTTCACCGAACAACCCGGGCTATGCTGTTTCACCGGAGACCCTTGGCTATGCAGCTCTGCTGTTTTCCAGGCCCAAGTTAACCCTGCAGACAGACGGAAATAAAATGCTGTATTTGAGTGTACTTAACTGCAAAATAACGACACAGGACGGGAACTTTCTCGATAAAATCTTTCAACTGGGCCTATGCTGTTTCACCGAACGAACTCGTGGCTATGCAGTTACGCTGTTTTCTCGGCCCAGGTTAACCCTCCAGACAACTTGAAATAAAATGATGTGTATGAGTTGACTTTACTGAAAAAATAACGGCACAACACGGCCACTTTTGTTGATAAAATCTTTCATAAATTTCATTTAGGGTCGGTCCTTTTCAGTAGGGTCGGTCGGGTCGAAACCATTTATATATTTTTGTCAGGCCTAGGGTAACTTTGACATTTGTTGAAACATGTTGAAAATGGATGCCCTTTCCTCTTTTACACATTACATCCTTTGACGTCAGTTTAATTTTACACCTGAGCACAGCCGGAGGCACTTGGGTGTAAGAAAATATCGTGTGGCACAGGAAGTAGGTGCTGCCACCACGTGGTTGAGCACAAAAGAAAAGATACATTTATTGCGTAGTCTTAATATTCTGGACCACTTGCAGCCAACATTAATTAAGTATTCGTGCTTTGGATGGACCACTTGAGAAAAATATTTGGTCAAAGAATTGATCCTTTTTTTGTTTGTTTGTTTGTTTTTTGTTTTTTGTTTGTTTTTTCTTCTTTTTGTTTTTTTTTTTGTTTTTTGTTTTTTTGTTTTTTTTGTTTTATGTTTTTTTTGGTTTGACATGTCGGTGGTAGTTCAGAGACACTGGGTTTACCTTTGATTTGTTGTTTTGGACATTCAAAATACCTGTTATTTTTATTTGCGGTAAATAATTAACACCCCGTTCACTCGTTATTTTATATGCTGCCGCCGTGATGAAATATCATAAGCTTAACAATATAATAAGACACAGAACATGTAAAATACTTTAAATCAATACCATGCTACCTATGTTCCCATCATGTTTTTGCTTTTTTTTACGTAAGACAATCTATGCATAAATAACTTCCACAATTTTTGTGCCAAAACGTGTCTCCAACCTTAATTTCCATGAAGGTTGCGGTAAGAGGTCACCAACTAAAATAACAAACAGATGATACTTCAAACAACCAGGAGCTTTGGCGCTTATAAGAAAGGGTTTCTTTGTGCTGTAAAGTGATGCAAAGATATCACAAATCATGATAAGAGGACAAATTCGGCGATAACGACGATTGTGCCACGAGATAGGACTAGACAGAGGTGCATCTCAGTGTGACATTCTGGCCTGAAGATATAGGCACTTGTAGAAGGGGGCAAAGCGATGACTTCAGATTTTTCACAATTCATTGTGAATTGAGACTTTTCACATTTGACTGACCCAACAGAGGAGTTGCTGTTGAGCTAAAACGTTCGTGTCTTCTCTGAATGTAAAAAATATGTTTGTATTTATATGTACGGTCATTTTACAAGATATTTGAAGGTGGAATCAGCGGAGCGTTCGTACCAGTAGTAGGAATATCGTTAAGTTGAGGTAACTATTCAGTATGTGCCAGAAAATGTTGAACTTGACACAGAGCCTCAGGGTGTGTCCTTAAAAACTACCTTTTCTACGCCTGCAACACTTCTCAACAGATGATTAAGCTTGCGGGAGATGACATTACGAAATGAGGCATTTCTAATTCACTCCTCGGTTGATGCTTTTTCGTCGTCACATATTGAGGTAGAATAAGTACTTTCATGGACACAATGTATTACAAGGCAGGTGATGTAGAGAACATTTAAAGGTGTAACTGTACCAATGGATAAACGAACTTTACCTTCTGAAGAACCAGATTTACGAATTTTTCATTTAGCTAATATTGTCTGGGTTTTATTTGACTATTTCTATTCATTTCCATTATGAAAACAAACTTTTCATATGCCTTTGCTTTAACCTTGATCGTGACTAGTGACCGTAACCTTGGCCAGTGACCCTGACCTCAGACCTTAAAAGTCACGTGCTAAACTAATGACTCTGTGTCACATATCCCACGTAAAATAACGCATTGTAAAATTGGACGTTTCATTTGCTGTTATCATATGGTATCACGTGCCTACCTTAATAAGGTTGGCACGGCAATATAACATTGTCAAAACAGTAGATACATAATTGATACCCAACGTTGGTGCAGCCAACCTCAGATTTTTAAGTCTTGGCTCGGGGATTAAATAGCATTCATTGATATTAAGTTTTGTGGCGTGATGAGCTGTTGCCCTTTACTTGTCCTGTAAAATTTATAATGCACTACAAACCACTGGTACGACTGGCACGTCCCAGGGCAGACAATGAGCAGTTTTAGGTACCAAGTTGCCACAATTGAACACATACTGTCAGCATTATTTGTTACACTGTTACAACATTTTGTTTCGCCATTTACCCTTTGGTTGCAGCTCACATCAAACTTTGTAGTTACGTGAATTATTAAAATGATTCCACGTGACAAATCGTCCGTCAGTATCCTTTATTCAAGGACCAGTTTGGCTGTACTTCGGACCAAAATAAATGGTCAAAGTAAACAGCTTGGTGCTCATAAAGCATGAAGACGAAAAGGTTAATGTGCACGCCTGTTACTGTAATTTATGAAAGTGAAATATTTATTAAGATACTATAACCTATGTAAGACATTTTACAGTGCATTTTTTTCCAAAAAAAATATATAATGAAATAGCACACACACACACACACACACACACACACACACACACACACACACACACACACCAAGCAGGTTTGTTGGTGTTTCGCCGAAGTTGGCCGAGGAATCTCTTAGATTAAATACATGCTCTTTAATATTTCCGCGTAATCGTTCATTCATACAAAATGGCAGCCCGTCTGCAGGTTATCCAAGATCGTACGGTCATTTTATCTTTGATTGTACGCCACAGACAACTCTGTGTCGTTAGGGACCGGTTCACGCGACAAAAGTGTCAAGTGTGATTCTACAGTAATGTGTTTTCAAGAAATACAGGAATCTTTATCTGACACTATCCTCTCATCACGAACCCTTTCTGAGGAGTTTAATAGCTTTGTAGACGTTGCCTGCGGCCGTCACGATCTCTGTCCGAATCGGACGCATTTAAAAAGAGTATACGCAGGAAGACATACCTTTTGCTTTGTGTATCTACCTGTTCTACTTTTATGTCTACCTGTGCAAAATGAAAGCTGTCTGAATAACCTACAATTAAATAGATTAGCTTAAATGAACCAATAGTCTCTATATGTTATTAATTGGCCAGCTGTTTGTTTCAGTAAAGCCGCTGACTCCTTCAGAACTTGCCATCAAAAGAGTAAAGGTCAAAGGTCAAAAGACTAATTTGAGTTATGTTTTATAAATCGTAGCAGAACAAGCTCTGTTGAATTTATTGAATTTTGTCCGTAACTGCAATGCGAATACATTGTCAAGCTTTTGGCTTTTTAATAAATATAAATTCAGAGAAAAAAAGCTAAAATTCCCAGTTCTGAAGGTAAGAAAGAAAACGAACTCTTGCAGCAGTGACATGCTACTTTGCATGAAAATTGTGTGGCTAAACTTTCGGTTCGCGGTTTCCGTGAAAAAAAAAAAAAACGAAAATAGGTGTCACAGTTCTTTATAATGATTTCACAGCGGAACCTGAGTCAAAAATCTGTGTCTTGGATGCATAGCTGTCCGCCCATCCACCTTTCTATGGCAGAAAATGCACAAAATCTAGCTAGTGTTGTAACACTTTTTACAGAAACATCATTCATAATCCTGGGCCAAAAGATAAGGCAGAATAAGTTTCCAAATGTATGCACAAAAGCCTCATACTCGAAATAGACAGGCATTAAGCAAACTCTGATTTCCAGAGGAAGAAGATCAGCCAATTTGGCCGTCAGTAGCAGAAGAAAGAAGAATTGTGAATGGCTTCTGGAAGCAACAGTACTCGTGAATCATGTTTCGGGAGAACCCCGGGGCCTGGGTTTCAGCCCCTTATTAATCAGCAACAACTGCTTGTGTTTATAGAGCAACACCTTTTGACATGAGTGACCCGCCAAGATGACCTGCCAAGAATCCTTGTATTTCACTCTGCGATATTACTGCCCCAAGACGGCCTTGGCTGCTGTCAGCTTGTGCAAACAATAGCTAGGGGCAGCACGGTGCAATCAAATGAACTCACGGGTCCTTGCTCCTTCGCACGCACCATTCTCGCGGGCCTATGCCCGCGCAAGATAGGCGTCAATCATCCCGCGGCGCGCTGGGCAAGGCGAGTTGGCCGACTTGCAGATCTCTCTATTGTCAGTGCAATTGGTTTGGACTTTCAGAACTGGTTTCTTGCATACTATATTTCTTATCAAGAAAGTACAATATAATGTGCTTTTTATTATATGATAAAAATATAAAAATATCAATTTTCCTCTCCTACCGTTTCCGCACTGAAATTCAAAGCATCATTTTGGGAAGAGTTCCTAGAGTCGTAGGTGTATTTTGGAGATCACTTTTGGTTCTGATGTAGGAAATGAATAGCCCATTAAAACTTCTCCGTAACTTTGAAATATTTTCGCAGTTGGAGTTGAATCTTCTGTCGTATATTTGGCCAGTGCCCTTAAAAGTAGCTTCCACTTTGACGGTCTTGTTTTTGTGAATGTGCATTGAACATGTAAGACAACTAGGTTAAGTTGAATCCGTATGGTTTACATATTTGTAATGCTTATTGTCGTCTAAAATTAGTATGTGTATGGTATTTGAAAATTTATAATATAGTAAGGTGAGGTAACTGATTCTTAAGTTCATCTACATGTACTTATACATAGCAACTAGTACAGAAAAACATGACCCATATTCATAAATTCCAAACTCAACAATGACAGCAAAGAGATTCCAGAGTTAAGCATCAACATTTATCTTCCAATACCAATGTGAAGAAACAAGTTTCAGTCGTGACTTGAGACAGGCAGTCAGCCATAAAAGGCAGCTGGTAGTTTCAAACCGATCCTCTCAACCTTTGAAATATTGCTCCTTAACCACAGACTATAGTGTTTCCAAAATATATAGGCCTGACCACTCAAAACCCAAATTTATAACTTCTGTCAAATATATATATATATATATATATATATATATATAAAGAAAAACTGGTAGGCCTATCACCTTTTAGTTCTCCTGACGTGTCAGTCAGCTGAGTTCACAGCAAAAGAAGAAAGTAGGCCAACATTGCTACTACTGATTGAAAGCAGCCCTCAACTTGAATGCTGAAGTAAATTTACAGGAATCAGGAATAATTTTATTCAATCAATAAACAGTACATTTCGACATTATAAAAAATAAAATAACTACACATAGTATCCAAGGTTTCTCAGTATATATAAAACAATGCTACATCAAAAACTATAAAACTGATTGTCATATATATTTGATTGTTATATTTGTATAACACATATATATACCATAATGAAGTAAAACATTCATAGCATAATAAAGTACGTGAACACTCTATTAGGCATTGATCTCCATAGATCGATATCTCTCCAATAATGAGCCATGTAGACATCTCTGCTGGACATGCGCAGTGAAGCCCGTGTTCTCTTTCTGGGCAAATATCGTTAGGGAATAGATCTCTTACTGAACATAGAAATGTACAGATGTTAAACTTGAAATAAGGGAAAGAACTGATGGAAGTTTGGCTTATTAAGTGGTTCAATTGTGTTTGTCGTTATCAAGAGGCTATACTGTTAACCCTTTTCTCCAATATGACTTCTTAAAGTTGATAAAAAAGAGACGTTTGATTCTTTTTACCATGTTCCCTCAAGTTGAGTGGAGTGGAGAAAGGTCACTTCTGTTCCTAATGACCTCTCGCCCAAACAGAGGCTAAGCTTCACTGGGCATGCCCAGCTGAGGCGGCAACTTTGCTTATTATCCAAACAGATAATTATGAATTAATGTCTGGATTGGAAGGTGCAACTTCCTGCATTCAGCCTTTCAGATCAGTTGAAGAACATTTTAGATTGGGATTGTGGTCCTTCTGGTCTACCTGCTTTGGTTAAGTACTGGCCTTTGAAACCAAGAGGTAATAAACGTTTGAGTATGATACAATCAAGGAGGAAAAGTTACAAGACACGATTGACATGGTTCAAGAATCCAGAGGTCATTTCACGGCCTTGGGGTTAACCATGGCTAACATATAAGGGCAGGTTATTGGAGGAGTTCCATAGAGTAGCTTTCATGTAATGATGGCGAAGATTTGCCCAAGATGTACTGGGTTTCAGGGTTCAGATACACCAACTCAACAAAAAAGGATCTGCACACGCAGAGGGCTTAAAGTCGAGCTGAAATAACTTCTGGCACTACGACAGTGCAGTTGCCAGAAAAAAATAAATCCAGACAAAATGGACAGAGAGCCCAGGTGTTCCATATCCTGCCACCTATGGAACACATCATGCCTGTGCCTCCACAGTCAGCCAGTAAACTGGGCATGGGCTGTATAAATGACATGATGGCGACTTCTTCACAACAGTATACATGTCGACTTGTGTCGCAGAAAACAGCAGTGGTCACAGCTAGTGTTGTCATTGCTATGGCACAGACTGAGCCCCCGCAACAGTGATGAGCCTGATTCACAAGTCCCAGGTGTGAGGATTTGTCAGAAGAAAACTCCCCACCTGGCACCATGGACACCAGCGACAGGCATTGCTCCAGTAGTCAATTAGCACACAACCATGCCTTGTCGGATCACCATCCGCACAAGAAACACCATTTCGGTCCAGTGTCATCATCAATCGATTTCTCCCATGTCTGAAGCTTATCCTGAGTGGGTTATCTTTTATAGGTATGGAAGATACGGTTTTAATTGTAATCTTTCACTTGGCTTGTCACTCATTGGTTTGAAGTAGTAGACAAACCAATGACAGGACATGGTATATTTATGAAATACTGACTCCTCCCATTTTCAAAATGGCTGTGTTTTCATACTTATTTCTCCAATAAAACTTTCATTTGGTGCATATTTGCCCTTTTTATACATAGGAGAAAGAAAATCCAGTGTGGATGGCCCATTGGGATCAAAAGTTGTTTGACTTTTATTTTTCACTCATCACAGACTCGCGAAAACATGAAAATCAAACAACTCGTGATCCCAACATTAACATCAATTGGGCTACCCATACTGGATTCTCTATTTCCCAGTGTATCATTGCAGATTGAGGTTTCTAGTGTGGTAATGGAGTAAAGGTTGATCAGTGGCCTAAACATTGTCAGTCAGTTGGGACAGGCCTATACCTATCAGGAGTTCACTCTCTTTGGAGACCAAGAAAGTTCTGCCAGTAATCAAGGGGGCCAACCAACAGCCCACAAACTGACCTCAGACTACACATTTCCCTGTGGGACTATGCTCCAGAACATTAAACTCTTTCAGTGCTAAGCCCCAATTAAGTCGATTTTGTTAAGTCAAACTAGCCTGAATTATCATTAGGATCCCAGATTCGCATTCCTCGTAAAAAGACCTTTCATTCAAGTACCAGTATGTATATAGCTCTAAAGAGAATATCAGAGGTCAACATTTAGCTCTGAAAGGGTTACCATTACTGGTGGACAGTGCAGTAGAAGTGGCAGTGGCTGGAAGCACAAGGAAGAGTGACGTCAGAGCACTGACACTGTCAAATAGGCCAGGTGCCCAGGGTCTGCACTGAGTGTACCCTGACCAGCCTGTCGTACCACAGGCACCAGCTGCATCAGTAGAGAACCCAGCAGGTAACATCCATGGACGTCAGGAACATATAATAGTAAAACTAACCTAGTAGAGAATACTGCTGCCCAGGAAGGCCGAGTTTATGCCTGGCTGGATCACTCAGAGTCCACGAAGTGGACGAGGAGTGATCCGACCAGGCATGAACGAGGCCTTCCTGGGTAGCAGTATTCTCTATGTGGCTGATTTGACTTTTATCCAGTAATTTTAGCTGTATTAGGCACAAAATAAGAAAGAAAACACACACACACACATACACACACACACACACATACATATATATATATGTATATATATATATATGTATATGTATATATATATATATACGTATATATATATATATATATACGTATATATATATATATATATATATATATATATATATATATATATATATATATATATATATATATATATATATATATATATATATATAACAATGATATATTTATTTTCAAAGAAGTAACATGCTCTATTTCAAATCCGTAACAAAACAGTAAATGTGATTCTAGGAAAAATATCTTCTGCTATGCATTGACCTTTGACCCAGTTCATGAAAGTAGTGCCAGGAGAACTAGGAGGATTTGGGTAGGGTTATTCTCCACTCTGTATTTTCCTATTTTTGAGGCTAATACAGCTATAATTACTGGATAAACTTCTGGCTTGAAATACTGAAATGCAGAAGTAAGTACCTTTTCCAGTTCTGTGTCCTCCCATTTCGCATTACTCCATAATGTCTTGTGTCATGAGTGATGGGAGGAGTCACCAACTATGTACACTGCAGAGGCAGGAGATCAATTGTTTGTCTCGATCACTGGCTAATAAGACAGCTATCTCAAGCAACACTTAAACAAGACACAGTGCTGATGCATAAGATTCACATGGACTTGAGACATCTAATGAATTTTGCAGTATTCATCATGGCACTGCCAGGTATCTGCAAACCATACAGAAGAAATGTTTGGCAAGTTTCATACTCTACTTTGGCTGTTTTCAACCAAAGAATGTCTGCCCGTGCAAGACCAAGTGAGAAATTAGAGACCCTCAAGTCACTTTAAACAATCACATTCCAATAAACAGGCTCTATAGAAGAGAGCTACAAATGATAGCAGTCCAAGAGCCCCTCCTAGAAGTGACCATGCTCAGGTCAAATGCTCTCTTCTAACGAGGGGCAAGAGAACCAAAAAGACAAAAGGACAGAAGCTAATGTTGATAGCATTCAAGGTGGAAAAGATGCAGCACAAGAGGACGGACATTTGAAAGTACTGTAAGCATCATTAGTCGTAGTAAACCTTATTTATAGAGGGTGAAACCTGGTAAGCTGACGGTTATCTCCCCCAGGGGCCTCTTGCATGCGCCACTCAAATCAACCATTCACACATGTGTGTGCGGGGACCTGTCGTGAGTGCATTTCTTCCTCAACCTTCATCATTGGCACTGACATAATCAGGTACAGGTAACCCAAATATGTTCTATTAAGCTTTTGAACTGTTAAGAGCTCACTGCATATGAAGAGCCAGGGACGAATCCCTTTGGATCGGCGGGGCGTTGAACCCCATACCCCTCGCACATAAAGCGAGGACCGTAGTCCACTTGGCCACGGTGGCTCTTGCATCAGGTTCTTGGTCTCTTTAGTTGATATCTTACTTTATCTGATCAATTCAAAGAAGCTTGAGGAGACCCCTTTATTACCAGAGAGCTTCCAGAATCTAGGCACAGAGTGCCACATCTCCCATAACAGGCTACCATATACCATGTGGCACCCTTCCATGTACCATGTAGCAGTTGCAATGTGGCTGTCATATACCAGGTAGCAGACTGCTATTTACCATGTAACAGGCTGCCATGTGCCATGTAACAGGTTGCCATGTACCAGGTAGTAGGTTGCCATGTACCATGTAACAGGCTGCCAAGTACCAGGTAGCAGGTTGCCATGTACCATGTAAAAGGTTGCCATGTACCATGTAACAGGTTGCCATGTACCGGGTAGCAGGTTGCCATGTACCATGTAACAGGTTGCCATGTATCAGGTAGCAGGTTGCCATGTACCATGTAAAAGGTTGCCATGTACCATGTAACAGGTTGCCATGTACCATGTAACAGGTTGCCATGTACCAGGTAGCAGGTTGCCATGTACCATGTAACAGGTTGCCATGTACCAGGTAGCAAGTTGCCATAATTCATGTGAGAGGTTGATATTTACCATGTAACAGGTTGCCATGTACCAGTTGATATTTACAATGTAACAGGTTGCCATGTACCAGGTAGCAGGTTGCCATAATTTATGTAAGAGGTTGATATTTACCATGTAACAGGTTGCCATGTACCATGTAACACCCTTCCATATACCATGTAGTAAGTTGCCATGTACCAGGTAGCACGTTGCCATGTACCATGTAACACCCTTCCATATACCATGTAGCAAGTTGTCATGTACCAGGTAGCACGTTGCCATGTACCATTAACAGGTTGGCATGTGCCAAGTAACAGGCTGCCATGTACCAAGTAGCAGGCTGCCATGTACCACGTAGCAGGCTGCCATCTTCCAGTAAGCAGGCTGCCATTTTCCAGATAGCAGGCTGCCATGTACAAGGTAGCAGGACTCATGGGCTTGGCAATAGTAGATTTATGCGCTCAACCATTTTAAGGCTGTCTGGTCAGAGGACGGTGAGGAGATGTTCTTGCACCCTAATCCATTCTTCATGGCCTGACCCAATGTTCCTAGTCTGACCATATTTTTTTTTTCAATCACGGCCTTCTCTACTGGTATGTATTGATGCAGTCTAAATAAGGTTATCATGTTCTTTATTTCGATCAGAACCATCAATCTTTATCCTGGTCAAACAGATCCTACCAGAAGAGGATGAAAGTCTCCTTCCATCCGTATGATGATGATGATGATGATGATGATGATGATGATGATGATGATGATGATGATAATAATAATAACAATTTAATGACTTATGTAGCGCCAGTAGCTACGAGGCCACTAACTGGCGCTTTACACAGGTAAACATAGTATCAGAGAATAAATTAAGAGCATAAAAAGTAAATAAGTTGAATCAGGTAAAAATCACAGGTGAAACATTGGATGTCACAGTCACTTGTTCAATAGTAAACTTAATATAATTGAAAAGCATTCCTGTACAAGTGGGTTTTTAGTTTAACTTTAAACTCATGTAAACTACCAGCACAACAAATGTACATTGGGAGGGCCTTCCAGAGAGAAGGGGCAGCTTTATTGAAAGATATGTCCCCGAAAGAATCTTGTTCACAGAAGCAAGCTTCTGTGAGGCTATTTGCCAATTATTTTTTGCTTTACACGTTAAGTAGTTTACCCATATTGTCCAGAAAAAATGCTGTTTTCGTATCATAAGTTTTGTTTCTAAAAGTGATCTTTCTGTTGTTTGGCATGTTGTAATGGGTAAAAGACACAGGGAATACTATCTCTTACAACGTGTACTTCCAGGCCATACTATTTCATTTCGGAGGTTGACACTTCAAGTGACTGGAGACCACTGGCTAAAAATGCGACAGTTTTACAGACTTGGCAGTGACATGATTTACAGAGGCAGACTTGTTGTAGCTTGCTCCAGGACGTTCCAAATGGCACAAATAGTAACTTATCCCGATCTGCAGTTGACAGCCATTGAAACGCTTGAAACTATGCTCTGTCACATTACCCTTGAATGTGGTCCAACATCTACAGTGAGTGCTTAAGGAGCCGGAATTAATGTGTGCCACACACCTGTCTAATGAACAATTCTACAACAGCAAAACCAGGTCCGGGGGCGGGATGAAGCATTGAGCCAGAGTGACCCAGAGTAGCCTCGTTTTGAACTGACAGGTTCTGGTGAACTTTTTCTCATCACATGGATTTGGTCGTTACCAGCAGATACTATTGTAGACTGTATTTTTTTTCTTTTAGTTTTGTTCCCTATTTATGTAATCTGCACAAACCATTTTCAACAAAAGGTCTACAAAGAGGTTATTTTAAACAATAATAATAATAATAATAATAATAATAATAATAATAATAATGATGATGATGATGATGATGATGATGATGATGATGATGATGATGATGATGATGATGATAATAATAATAATAATAATAATAATAATAATAATAATAATAATAATAATAATAACAATAATAATAATAATAATAATAATAGTTCACTTGGACTTTCTGTTGTGAGGGGTCCGCTATGACTAGCCATCTGTTTATAGGCTTGACATAAATTTGTGACAAAGACAGTTGATAAAGAGAATAATTTTCCTAGACAGACCTCTCAGTAATAAAACCACTCTCTGCTACAGCCACCTATCACCAGTCCCAATTTCGTTTTTTTTTTTTTCCCATATATGATCCTTTTCATACAAAGATCAACCATTTACCTAATATGACATGTGTTTATCAGTTTCATGGGTGGTCTGAATAGTGTGTTTTCACTGTATGACCAAATACCAGATGCAACATCAAGTTAACCTCATAGTTTTCTACTACGTAGGAGAGAATCACGTGTGCTCCACCAATTATATAGGCATCATCATTAACATGATTGATGTAATGAATCTTAATACAAATATACAATATATGCCATTGACCTCATGTATACCAAACCATGTCTGAAGACTACAACATTTTTTGCCTGTAATTCGGTTTGAGACCAAGCTGTGGCCTGGCAAAAGATTTCAGTTACTTGAGTTGATTCAACACCCCCCCCCCCAAAAAAACAAACAAACAAACAAACAAACAAACAAACAAAAAAAAACAGAGCTCTAACTTCATTGACAAACTGTCCAGGTAAAAATCACGGTTAGAGTTTTCCTTGGCTCAAGTTGGGTGATTTGGTTGTTGATTGCACAGGAAGTCCTTAACCCAGGACACTCGTCCCCAGTAACTTTGACCGTAATTTCATGAACTGAATTAATCATTCACTGTTTTATTACTTGAGAAATTAAAAAAAAAACTACACTTGGATTTTTGCAGCGAATTCCTGGAGTAAAGCAGAAGGATAAAGTCATGTAAAATATTGGTAGGTGCCCCGACGACAAACCACGACCCTGTATTGATAACTGTACATTAAATAGTGAGCTGAAGAGCAGGCAGCTCAGGTTTCTCTGCTTGGTAATAGGGGAAAGGTTTTATTTTCACTTTAAAAAAGGGAGTGACGCGTTGCTCTCTCTCTCTCTCTCTCTCTCTCTCTCTCTCTCTCTCTCTCTCTCTCTCTCTCTCTCTCTCTCTCTCTCTCTCTCACACACACACACACACACACACACACACACAAACACACACACAATCACATCCATGAATGCAAGCCTCAAGCAGGCTGCAACAATACCTGGATAACTTAGGCTTAAGTAGCCTCCTCGGATATGATGACACTTCAAGCTCATTCGGTGCATATTTATAGTTTCGGTTTTGTTGTACTACACTTTAAACACTAAACATAAAACAGGGTCTATAATTGGAAGAACAAGTCGCAATCATTAAGCAGCATGCTATGAGTATCGATAAAAGGCAATTATCGAGGATATCTCCAGGATTTACTTCCAGAAATTCGTTAGAAAATATTTGTTACAGTCTGAATTCTGAAAAGGCAGACGGCAGTTGAAGATACCGGCTCTGTCGACTGGTCCTTAGGCAGGGGAAGGGTGAGACAGTGTATCAACAAATGCACTTAGATTGCCTTCCATAAATGATACTGTCGGGCAGCTCAAAGATTGCCTTACATATATGATACTGTAGGACAGCTCAAAGATTGCCTTACATTTATGATACTGTAGGACAGCTCAAAGATTGCCTTACATATATGATACTGTAGGACAGCTCAAAGATTGCCTTACATTTATGAGACTGTAGGACAGCTCAAAGATTGCCTTACATATATATGAGACTGTAGGACAGCTCAAAGATTGCCTTACATTTATGAGACTGTAGGACAGCTCAAAGATTGCCTTACATATATGATACTGTAGGACAGCTCAAAGGTTGCCTTACATTTATGATACTGTAGGACAGCTCAAAGATTGCCTTACATTTATGAGACTGTAGGACAGCTCAAAGATTGCCTTACATATATGATACTGTAGGACAGCTCAAAGATTGCCTTACATTTATGATACTGTAGGACAGCTCAAAGATTGCCTTACATATATGATACTGTAGGACAGCTCAAAGATTGCCTTACATTTATGAGACTGTAGGACAGCTCAAAGATTGCCTTACATATATATGAGACTGTAGGACAGCTCAAAGATTGCCTTACATTTATGAGACTGTAGGACAGCTCAAAGATTGCCTTACATATATGATACTGTAGGACAGCTCAAAGGTTGCCTTACATTTATGATACTGTAGGACAGCTCAAAGATTGCCTTACATTTATGAGACTGTAGGACAGCTCAAAGATTGCCTTACATATATGATACTGTAGGACAGCTCAAAGATTGTCTTACATTTATGATACTGTAGGACAGCTCAAAGATTGCCTTACATTTATGATACTGTAGGACAGCTCAAAGATTGCCTTACATATATGATACTGTAGGACAGCTCAAAGATTGCCTTACATTTATGAGACTGTAGGACAGCTCAAAGATTGCCTTACATATATGATACTGTAGGACAGCTCAAAGATTGCCTTACATTTATGATACTGTAGGACAGCTCAAAGATTGCCTTACATATATGATACTGTAGGACAGCTCAAAGATTGCCTTACATTTATGAGACTGTAGGACAGCTCAAAGATTGCCTTACATATATATGAGACTGTAGGACAGCTCAAAGACTGCCTTACATTTATGAGACTGTAGGACAGCTCAAAGATTGCCTTACATATATGATACTGTAGGACAGCTCAAAGATTGCCTTACATTTATGATACTGTAGGACAGCTCAAAGATTGCCTTACATATATGATACTGTAGGACAGCTCAAAGATTGCCTTACATTTATGAGACTGTAGGACAGCTCAAAGATTGCCTTACATATATATGAGACTGTAGGACAGCTCAAAGATTGCCTTACATTTATGAGACTGTAGGACAGCTCAAAGATTGCCTTACATATATGATACTGTAGGACAGCTCAAAGATTGCCTTACATTTATGAGACTGTAGGACAGCTCAAAGATTGTCTTACATTTATGATACTGTAGGACAGCTCAAAGATTTCCTGGCATATATAATACTGTTGGGCAGCTCAAAGAAACTTCACAAGAATTTAATGGTTTTTTTTTTCTCTTCTTCTTTTGTTGTCTTGATGCGCAATTGTATACAATGGATCTTTTTGTACGAAATAACTTACCAGGTTATGAAAACAGAAACCACACAGACGCATTCTCGTGCTTTGTGAGGTATGCGTGTCAAATGGTTATCTAAAGATTTTTCTGGAGGTAGATTCATTTATGCCGAGACAGGTGAAATAAGCACATATTATAATGATAACGCCACGAAAGAAAATTGATTCTTACCATTTGCAATTGGGCATTTCTGGGTCCATTGTCTGACATATTTTTTTTCACTTGTTTATTTCACACCTAAATTGTGTGTTAGATCTAATCAAAGTGTTTATTATCATATATTGATTCACCTGATACCTGCCAAAAAATACAATCAGGTCAGTATCTTGCCTCCGTGAGCAGAGCAGCGGGACTGAGGAGAGTTGTTACCTTGGCAACCATACAACGATGAAGATAAAAGGGCACTTCAGTATTGCTTTGTCTTTTATGACATCATAAGCGTGCCCAAGTTTCGTTCAAAATAAGTGTAGGTGATTACCAGCTTTTGTACATATAATAAATGGACATATGTGAAAGTTATTGAAGACTGTTTCGCGCATTTATGAACTATTCCACACATTTTCTGATTACACTTGCACATACAATTCTGGTGCCAGGAAGACTTTCTTAGCTTTTGTTTTGACACCAAGCGACAATTCCACACTTGAGTGTATTTTGTTTTCGTCCAGATGATGCCCTTGCCTTTTTCGGGGCAAACAGGGTGCACGGGTTCATAGCCTCATACAGTAGAGATTCCTTATGCGGTATTTGCTCTGTGTCTGAACCATTAATCGCCCTCTTGATCTCATAAACAAGGTAAGGTAAGAAAACCTCCCGCACCGGACTCCTGTCGCATGACAAATGACATACCCTGGCACAGACAAACCGTACAAAAGACATAAACAATACTGATAAGAGACAGAAAAGAAAGCGAAATTGAAAAGGAGTTGCAACACTTGGCTCGAAATCGAGGAATCAGGTGCGGACATAAGCTATAAGTTGTGCTGACAGAATGAGCGCTTGCACCGGCTATAAAGACTGTAATACCTTTACATGAGCTAATGCGATTACCAAAGAACTGCCGCAAGTCCACCGTGCTTTTGTTCGCCTGTGTTGGTGGGGATAATCCAGGTCTCTTTATATTTTCCCAGGACACGTCGACTGTGCATGTTATGAGAAAAATCATTTCGCCAGACTGCATTGAGTGTCACGTAATCGCTGCTAGGCGTTGAATTGAAGAAAATGTGCATTACGCTCGTGTAGTTTTATAAAGGTAATCTCTGGACAATCGTACGAACTTGTCATAAGTAGTAATTGTGTCCACTTGGGCTGGCGAACTCCGCAGTTGAGTCATCTGTGTTTGCAGAGTTTGACCATGCAGTACCTGTGTTTCTTATGGCAGAAATTTATCAAATGGGGGGGGGGGGGGAGGAGGGGAGGGGGTGACGCCTTCTGGCGACATTTACCAGGGGTGTTTTTTCCTTTAATAAGTCCTGTTGAAACTCACTTGTGTTATCGCTGAAAATCACGATACAGCTTTCCAGAAAGCATACCGCATTAAAGTTCAAAAAAGTCCCAGCGACCCGTTTTATATAACACGTTGTGGTGGCAGCCATTAAGTGGTTTGTGGAGGTTGCGTTATTTAACGCATTTCTATGCCAGCCACTCTCTATTGCTTTTGCTCATGTTACTGTGGTAGCACGAGACGTTGCCATGTTAGGCGGGGTTTTCTTTCTTTTTCTTTTCTTTGTTATTGTTGTTTTCCTGAACTTACTAAAGTAACACTTTGCCATGTTAGTTTTTCTTGCTTTAGTGCACATTCATATTGTCTCGTGTGATGTAACACGTTGCCATAGGAGCGGGTTTTTCTTGCTTTTCTAATCAAAATATAAATACTGATTATGTAAGAGGCATGTCGTTGGAAAGATACCTTACAATGTTACAATGCTATGATGTGCAACATTAATAAACAGGGCTATATAATTAATATATTAAACACTTATCAAAGTATCCTTCATTACAACTGTAATAATTTCATGTCAACTTTCTAAAAAATTCATGTCTACTTTCCAAACAATTGTTTTGTATTTTTTGAATTTCTACTTTCCACAAATGTCTTTCGTCATTTTACCCACTTAAATCATTGCCTTCAAAATGCGTATAAGCAACTAACGATGGATTTTTCGACTCCGATAAAAAAAAATCAAAAAGTACATGTAAAATTACGGAATTCTTGTTTGATACCGTGAAGCGGCCTATGTCTTCAATCGATGGTATATATTATACAGGTGCTGGGGAGTACCCCGATCTCTGACTCTCTGTGGAGGTTCATCTGATTTCTGATGTTCTTTTTACCTTGCCAACACACCATATCGTACGCTCAGGATAAGAGCATATGCATCATCTGTACATAGTAGAAGGCACTTGGGACAAATATAGTGAGCTGTGCTTGACAAAATACATATTTCACTACTTTCACGCAAGAAATAGTATTGGCTAGAACATCATGCTGGTGACGTCTACTTAAAACTTGATGTCAACTGGAACACCATGCTGGTGGCGTCCACTTAAAACTTGATATTTACTGGAACATCATGCTGGTGACGTCTATTTAAAACTTGATATTAACTGAAACATTGTGCTGGTGACGTCCACTTAAAACTTGATACTGGTTAGGAAATCATGCTGGTGACGTCCACTTAAAACTTGGAACAAGACCTGTGCATTTTATGTACAAGATTTAATTTCCTGTGGGACCCTCATGCCACTGATAAACACGCAGACTTAGGAGGCATCTAATGACAAAAATCTGACTGAACACTGCATTTTGATTTTATACCAGACACGTCACAGCAACCACGAAACCCTAACTGCGACAGTGACTTAGTTAGATTAAGTAGCATAATAAGCAAACACAAGAGTCTGGAGGAAGAATGTCTTCTACAGTTCATTTGGACCATGAATTATCCGGGGTTAAACTGGTAAAGTCTTTTTGATAAGGATGTTGACACCAGCATGATCTCTTTCGGAACCAACATCGGATGATTATTTTGTCACGCTCAAAGTACAGCAACTCAAATATGGCTGAATAATTGGATGAAAATTGCCAAAAAGACCCCATGTAAAGTACAATATGAGTCAGCAGCTTGATGTTTGATATTTCTCGCATTAAAGTGCGACTATCATCATGGAATGGGGATAGCTGTTGAATTACGCTTCATGTTGGGTAAACAATCTGTACCTCCCCAATGTGACAGGGTCTGTCAACACGGAACCAGGACAAGTTAGTATCTCCCAAACTACTGATAAACATTACAGCGCATCATCTGCACGAATGCGGCGTTCTTCAACGCCTTGTCATCGACATGTGGACACAGTCAGCTTTATTTACCCAACTCTTAACTGTCTGTACTAGTCATCGACACCGTTAAATGATTGTCATGATCATCATGACAGGCCGTACAAAAAACGTAAAAATAGAGAGAGAGAGAGAGAGAGAGAGAGAGAGAGAGAGAGAGAGAGAGAGGACGTGTGAGGAATAAAGGGAGGGAGGGTGAGAGAGGAAATGTACGAGAAAGGAGGGAGAGAGAGAGAGAGGGAAAGAGAGGACGTGTGAGGAATTAAGGGTGAGGGTGAGGGAGGAAATGTGCGAGAAAGGAAGGAGAGAGTGTGTTTGTACATATATGTGAGAGAGAGAGAGAGAGAGAGAGAGAGAGAGAGAGAGAGAGAGAGAGAGAGAGGAGGGGGAGGGGTAATAGTGTAGAGCGGAAGTCAATATCTTCCCGTGGCGCACTCGAATTGCTTGATGTGCGACAAATTCTTTATGCAGAGTACACTTGTTTGGGAAATACCACGTTTAACCTTTATGTAAAACATTTTGCTATTGCCCAGTCATGAATTGTTCAGCTAAACAGTTAGCAGCAATATTTAGAATCACTGTTCAGTGTGGACATGTATTGCAGGAAAAGTGTTCGTTCGCACATATTTTTTACGAACAGTGACAACGCATTTGAGGAGCCAGCATTACTCGTTTTTTATTTGTTTACTTTCTTGATTCGTGATTATATGCAGATGATCGAGAGCGGAATGAACACAAGATTTTCTTTTTTCAGGGGTTTTTTTTTTTTTTTTTTGTATTCACGCACAAACTTATATTTATTTATTTATTTTTAAAGATAAGTATAAATAAGATGGCCCATGAATGACGCGTGGTACCTTGTGACGTAAGACTTTACAAAGTTCAAGTTGACAGCGTTACCACTGATTTCAACCCTTCTGTTCAGGGATCCCAGACCAGATTTCTAGAGAACCATTTCCAAATCATTGAACCGGTGCTTCTTTTATATTATATGATATCATATCTTTCATCACATCACATCATATCATGTCATATTATGCCACTGTTTTGCTATACCATGTCACATCACATCATATCATATCATGCCATGTCACGATAAAAAATTACGACCGCAAGTGAAATGAAACATGGAAAGCATCAACTGTAGAGCATAAATTGAAAATGCCAATCAAAACTTGAGAAACTTGGAAAATGCCAATCAAAACTTGAGAAACTTGGAAAATGCGGGCTTGCTGTAAGAAATTACTGTGATGAGGAACGAACAAAACGTTGTCAGAAATACCGGCAGCGCTACATCATAATACATGGTATAGCCCACAGACGGGGCATGTTCAGCCGGTCATAATGGAAGTATTGCTACATGGCTAAAGGTATACTACATTACTGGGGTAACCTACTGGAGTACCCTGTGCCATTGGTTCCTGTTTCAGCTAGAGGGTTTTTTTCAATTTGAAGTAAATGTCAGTGCTCAAAATAATACTTATCTAGGCAGCATTAACATAAAATATTCAGAAGGAAAATAACAGTAAACTTCATTGCCAATATTAAGCCTAGAGAAAATCTGTTTCAAGGTGCCCCGCATCAGCGGCACCTTTAGCCTTTGGGGGGCTGGTTGCGCCATGACGTTCGTTGAGGTTTGTCAGAAACATCATTATGCCACACCCTTGTTGCTGTTGTTTTTGTTATTATTATTATTATTATTATTATTATTATTATTATTATTATTATTATTATTATTATTATTATTATTATTATTATTATTATTATGGTTGTTGTTGTTGTAGTTATTATTATTATTATTATTATTATTATTATTATTATTATTATTATTATCATCATCATCATCATCATTATTATTATTATTATTAATCCATGTCAGCATTGGGACTTCATCAAACTAAAATGCCAGTCCATTAAGATCACCAGGTGATTGCAGCCTCGCAAGGAAATAGTTCTTTTTCTAAACAGGAAGGGATCCGCTTTCTGACCAACACCTGATCATTCTACACAGTTATATTGAGCAAAGACCTCACAAAAACAATCTTTGGAACAGCATAGATTTAATCGATGTATTTCTGGGAGTTAAATTGCAAAGAAAATTCACATTAACTTCCCATTTTTCCCTTTCCAGCACCCTTCTGTAGAAATAAATCCAGGGGTTGTTTTTATGTTTGGTTTGGTGGACTATACACTGCAATGTTAAGCATTTTTATCCGCAGACATTATCATGCAGCACGTAATATTGCGAAAAATTACATCACGGGCGAAGTGTTCATTTTATGTCTCTTTGCCGGCGGCTGGCTGTATTGCATCAAAGTGCGGGCATGAACATATAATAGAGGCCCGTGGTACCGGTAACGAAACGCAGAACAATCGTAACGCCTTTCATGCAAAGACCAATACCGGAATGGTCAACCAACGCTTTGATAATCATTTCTGAAGTGCAAGCTAAGTAAATGACTGAAGTGTTCAATTTATTTAGAAAATCAGTGAATGAGATTTAAGCGGTCATTTCTGGAGGAGGGGCGTCATGGGTAACAACTTTCTACCAACTCCACTCACTCTTTGACTGCTGCCCTGGAGCGTAGTTTAGGGCCTGGGTGTGTATGGGTTAAAGTTGAGCCAATGCTGATCAGCTGTGTGTGGCTTTCACTTGACATGCGGTCGTCAATGAAAAAGACTTAATGCTTTTTACCTGGCTCCTTAAAATAGAAGACCATTACGTTGTTACGGAATACTACACAAACTGAGTCGACTTGGGATGGTTTAAAAAGCCGTAACAAATGCCACTTTTGACAAACTTTAACAAGCACACGTACACATTTCATCCGGCCAGTACCCACACGGATGATAACCTTGTCTCATGGTGCAAGCACGATTATTTTAATCATATTTCATTAAAAATTGAGAAACAGGACAAAGCCCTATATTAATCCCTCTTGTAAAAGGGAATTTCAAGCACGGTTAACCTCCCCTTAAAAACAGAATGCCCTGTAATGAGGGGGTAAACGGGGCTCAGTACACTGGTACAAGTAATAATTTATTTATTTGTTTGGTTGTTTGGTTGTTTGTTTGTTTATTTACTTACGCTGGGAAGCCCATTCAGCTCCAGCTCTTAACCGTGAGGTACCATCACACCAAACATCGGCAATTATAACAGTTAACAAAACATGTTACATTCAGCTAAAGGTCCAGTATGGTATATATAGTAACTTAACTGATCTAATGAGCCATTATCCAACTGACATAAGCTCTGGGAAGTTCTAAATTTGTCTTTGCATTGTACCACCATGTACAGAAGACAAAAACACAGGGCGAAAAATTGAAGCTTTTTATCACATCAGTAAAACAAAATAAACGTACAGTTCTTTATAAACTATTTTGATATGCAGGAACCAACTTAAGTGACAGGCTGACAGACTGCTTCCCTGTATCAATAAAGTTACAATATTGGTGCAACAAACTGGATAATTTTTCAGCATTCCTGTAAAGGGGGGGGGGGGGGTCAGAAATGATTTATGGCCGACTGCAGCAGTAAATCCAGATATTCTGAGTCCCATTTTGCTTGATACGTAATTGCCGCTCCCACAGGTGGACAGGTGCGGGCGGCAACATTTCTCTTTCAAGCTTTAAAAGTCTATTTAAACAGCACACTTTGCACACCAATATACATAAATATATATAATATATATATATATATATATATATATATATATATATATATATATATATATATATATATATATATATATATATGTACATATACATATACATATACATATACATATAAATATATATATATATATATATATATATATATATATATATATATATATATATATATATATATATATATATATATATATATATTCAGAAATTACATCTCCCAAGGAGTCCTATTTAATTAATTCCGTACACCTCACCACCTTCATCATTAACTGTTTTTGTTCCTATGTTATAGAATTGACAGGTCAGTCTTAGGATAAGATAAGATAAGGTTAAAATAAAACGTTGAAACTAAAGCCATCAGATGGCGCCATTAACTTGCGGCCCCTCCCATATCCAACCTTTTCATTTAGTTTGAGTTGACTGCAAGGTTTGGTCCCGCAATTCACAACGAAGACGTAGTTACAGGAGACAATTAAAGAAATATGATGAAGCTTTTGAAATATATATATATATATATATATATATATATATATATATATATATATATATATATATATATATATATATATATGCAAGAAACTCATCCATCCCATCTACAAGAATGTTATCCACAATAAAATTAAATTTACATGTACAAGTGTATAGCCGAATATTTACACTAGTTTGAAGTGTAAAGCAATTAAGCTGTCCATAAATAATGGTTGATAACCTGTTAAAGATATAAAAATAATGTGATGATACAAACACATGATGAAAATATGATGTTACTGAACCAAGGAAAATTCAGCATAACTCATAGATGATCGCAGGCTGTTTTTTTTTTTTTTTTTTCGCTTAGACCATATTGACTTACCTACATTTCCGACAGATCTAGAGTTTTTTGTGACACGTTTTAAAATGTGTCTAAATGAACAAAATTGAACAAATAAATATTCAATGTTTTGTATAACCACTGTCCGTCCCCCAGTGTAAATAACCCCTAGGATAATGCATGAACTCTGAGAAGATGTGGACCATATCGTATAACACACAACTGACCTCTTTTTTTTAAACAAAACTGACCTCCATAAATCTGCGACAGATCTAGAGTTTTTGTGCAATGTTTTAAAATGTGTCCATTTGATTTTTCTTTTAAATCAAATATTTAAAGTTTTATATTATCGCTGCCTGTGAACCAGCTTAAAGGGGGCGCCAACGATAATGCATGAACTCTGGGAAGACAGAGATCACATCGTTCACAAGAATTTACATGAAAGATAGTGCTGAGCTGTCAGTATTGGATGCCCTGGGAGACCCTGCCCTTGTCAATAAAGATTACATGGGAGACACTGAAAGCAAGGAAAGCCCACATTGCACTTCCAGATATTGGAAATTGCGAAAACTGTTATCAATATTATTATATTTATTTAATTTTCTGACAAGCGGCAGATGAACTGCAATGGAACTGCGAAGTTTTATAATTGGAAAAATGTGATCTTACTGAGTGGACGGGTTCGAACACCTGAGCGCACCCCCCACTTCAGGGGATTTAAGAAGTGGAGCATATCATGGGACGTCCAGGTATTTCAATAGTTGAGCTGACAAGAGTACATGATAAACGGATGATCACTGTCCTCATATTGCACTAATGAAAAACAACAAGGTCAACACTCACTGAAATATGTGGACGTAACACGTGATTTAGGCCTTCGCCGACAAAAGTGATTTGTCATTTTAGACGGGATTAGCATGTTTGAAAAATTTGCAATGTTTCTTTTCCATTTTCTTTCCTTTGGCGGGGTGTTTAGCAGCTGGTTGGGCAGCCAACGCTTCAGCAGACCTCACAGGCTACACCGCTGTTTTATTCTCAATTTACTATGAATTACCTGCGAAAGAAGCCGACCAATAGCCCACCCAGAGACTTTCCGGTCAACTTAGAAGGGGGGTAAGGGGGGGGGTTCGGTACGCTGGTACAGGTAATTATTTTTCTAGAGTACGGAGCACGGAAAATTAAAATCTTTCAAAATTTTGGATAGTACGAAGTACGTAAAACAAGAGGGCTTCCAGCACGTCATTGCGGTAATTAAAAAGCCCCAGTGTGCCAGTACGGGAAACCCGTTACCGACCCTCAACTTATGCAAATTCTGTGACGGTTCTTTCACAGCTGATAATTTTAGTATTATATAAAAACTTCTTTCCGCTGGGTAAATTCTCCCAACAAATACTCTATTCACCCTGAGGAAGGTTATGTGTCAGTTGCAGTCACTTTGAATACGGGACATTCGTATTGACCGCCGTGTTGCTTTGGCTCGTGTCATAAAACAAGGATCTCTGTATCAATCATGGCAAAATAATTACCGGTATGTTCCTCTCTTGCCAAACTTGCAACGTGGATAAAATAAACAGATTAAAAAGCCATAGTCATGTTCTTCAAATAAACATTGAATTTGATGTAAGAATGAGTCGTCATGTTTGTTTGGAATAAGTTTAACCTTTATTCTCACCAAAGTTAGTGACACCCTTGGTTTGCCGTCAGTATACCCGTATTATGTCAGCTAATTCTCGCCGGTGTCAGGAGGCAGGATCGGAAGTTATGGCCGGAAATAAATATGCAAGTCGGATAGTCTGCATCTGGCTGTGATGATCCTCATGTTCTTGTGGCCCGCGATGCAAAGACAACTTAGTTTTCGAGTTCGTGAGACAGATCAGGCGAATTGACGGTCACGGCCGGGCACATTCTTTGTTGTACCAAACCCTTTCAATCTTGCTTGAAGACTGAATCATCAGCTGCTCTCTCCGGAAATAATTGTGTGCTACGAAAAATCTGAGGGGGTTTTTTTTTTTTTTTTTTTTTTTTTTTTTTTTTTTAGGAATATAAATCTGGAATCGTGATAACCAGTCAACATGAACACTATTTGATTTGCTGTGATTAGCACCAGAGACTTCCAATGAGTCACCCAGAATGTTCCAGTTTTCTTTCGTATTTCTGAGCGATCGGCTGAGCTCAAGATTTCATATTTCAAACGTCATAAATGTTTCCTTTTATATGCATATGAAGATTCCATTTAGTTTCAAGTATAAATTAAACCACATAAATTGATGGGATTAGCATGGTCATACAGGTAGACTGTATCTTTTTTGTTAGGCCTACTCTGCATGTTTCAGTAATCTCTTTTTAAATTTTATTTTTTAAACATTATCATCAAAACAGATTTAATAAAATTTTGCTTCTCTCCAGAATCTTTTTGGGCCATGTTTGGAGATGTCTATGTCTTTTTATGTCTATGTCTTTTTATAGGCCTACTTAATACCTTATGTCTATGCCATTTTATAGGCCTGCTTAATACCTTATGTCTGTGTTTTTTATTAATACCGTCTTGGGTCCATACTCTTGGGATGTGATAAGTTTACCACCTTTTAGCGATGCTACGTATCGGTTATGATGTAGATAGAAATCTTTATTATGTCGATCACGATTTTTGTGTGTATTTTGTGCTTTATATTATTTAATTAATTAATCAATTTTGTATTGAGCCTTGTCACTATTCTTGAAAATAAGCAGAATTAAATTTGAGAAATTGAAATTGCAGAAATACATGAAATTTATTGTCCAGTATTTACTCCTATGATTAAGCAATGGGTTGTGCGCCGGTAGTGTGCTCACATTGACTGCCCGACATGCAGGCGTGATGTTGTATTGTGTGAGCAATACCAGGAACGGGATGATGAGAGTCATTCATGGTATGAAGAATAAAATCCGATGCCGATACATTGAGCTATATTATGTCTTTATACAGTAAAAACAAGGTGTTATTTTATGTTAATGACACGGTGCTCTGTTGCAGGTTTAAACGATTGCACCAAGCAGGTATAAACAAAAACGTGACCGCGGGACTTTTAGCCCCACCTTGATATGGAGCTACTTGTGATCCCTCTAGGGCACTCCTTCTTTCTTTCTTTCTTTCTTTCTTTCTTTCTTTCTTTCTTTCTTTCTTTCTTTCTTTCTTTCTTTCTTTCTTTCGTAATTGTAAATAACATTACAGCGAAGTTTCTTTTCTTTTCTCATTTTTTGTCCTTTTGTTTGTTTTCTTTCCTCATTTCCTTTGCTCGCCTCTTTCTCTTCCCTTCCCTTCCCTTCCCTTCCCTCCCCTCCCCTTCCCTTCCCTTCCCTTCCCTTCCCTCCCCTCCCCTCCCCTCCCCTCCCCTCCTCTCTTCTCTTCTCTTCTCTTCTCTTCTCTTTTCTTCTCTTCTCTTCTCTTCATTATTTTTTTAAGGACAGGAGTTCCTGGTTCTTTGTGTATGAAGCTGCATGAGATACATGGTGGACTAATTGCATCTGTGCATCATATTTGTTTTTCTGGGATCAACATTGCAACGAGAGATGTTCCTCGCCACCGGCTCTTGGCACAACCTGAACCGGGATAATTCCCGACAGAAACAGGCTTCACCTACAGTCCTCATTAAAATCTTTGCTATTAAGGGAAACTGAATTGTACCAAAGAGTGTCTTAGCAGTTCAAATGGGGTGGGTGGGTTAAATGTAGACCTACCTTAGGAGGGATTGAATCAGCAAAGCCTGCATGGACGTCTCCGCACGTGAGAAAGGAAACACAAGCTTTGTATAGTACAATACGATAGGACAGCACATTTACAAGTCGCGTTGTCTTATGTTCCTAAAGTTTTTAATGTCACTTATATTTGTGCTCGTTTGTGTCGTTTTTAACCAAGAAATAATGAACTGCCAAAAAGAAATATTCTAGAATAAGGTGTCACACATTTGCCGCCGCCGCCGTCATCATCATCATCATCATCATCATCATCATCATCATCATCATCATCATCATCATCATCATCATCATCATCATCATCATCATCATCATCATCATCATCATCATGCACGTGTACCTGACCCTCAAACACAGGGAGTGATCTTGTTTCTACGGTCATTTTTGAACAGATGTGGATCCCGATTTATGCGGAGGGTGCAACCGAGGAATCTGCCTCACGAATTAAAACGGAAAAAGAAAAAGAATTCTTTGCTTTTAGCGTAGCGCCTTTGGTAAAATCTTCAGAAAACCGAACTGATTTGGGGGCTCTCTGGTGCCAGTTTGGGGTTAGAAGGGAGTATAGAAAGCCCCCCCCCCCCCGATTTTTAGATCCACCTGTGTGTGTGCCCTTTATGTTTTTCATCCCCCCCCCCCCCCATCTGGATCTGCAACATTTTTACACGATGACAACCAGAATGTTTTCTGTTCTCCACAAGAAGACAGTCACATTTCGAATTGTGTATGGTTTTGATCAAACTTTACAAAAAGTATTATGTGTATATTACTTCGCTGTTCAACTTGAAAAAAAAGAACCTTCCCGTTCAAGCATAATTAAAAAATGGTTGGATCTGAACAGTCTTGGCGGGAAAATGTTTCTCAAAAGGAAATTGACGTGAATTAGTCGGCCTATCCCACAAGTGTGTGCTTATTTTAACAAGTCTCAATTCCCGCATTTATGCAGTGACTGGGCGCTCTCTTGCCGGGGTCTCGGGTCAACTGTTGTATTCTTCGGAACGACACCTGCGTGGTTACACAAACGTACATGGGTGTGCATACTCGAGGGTTAATAATACAACAGCACGCAAGTGTTTGGCCACGCTACCACCCTGGGCAGAGCACCTAGCCCGACACTCATACTGAACTGCACATTTCCTTCAGGGGCAGATGGCACATCCTGAGTTCCTCACCTCTTATCTTCTTTACGTCCCCGAAGTAGGGGAAAAATTCTCTACTTGCAGTGGCACGTTCATTGCACTGTTGGAGGGCGGTAATAAGAAACACGTGCACTGTGAGTAGGTGGCAATAAGTTACACGTGCACTGTTAGTAGGTGGCGATAAGTAACACGTGCACTGTTAGTAGGTGCACTGTTAGTAGGTGGCAATAAGTTACACGTGCACTGTTAGTAGGTTACAATAAGTAACACGCGCACTGTTGGCAGGCTGGTCGGGTCTACTAAGTGACACAAAAATATCAATTGTTTTGGGGTGTTAAACGTGTACTCTCTGCCGTGCCTTAAGCTACAAACCCTTTGGTTTTGTTTCATTTGTTTGTTTCTTTTCGTGTTTTTTAAATTATCTTTTGCTGTTTTTTTTTTGTTTTTTTTTTCGTTTCGGCAGCGACAGGTAGTATTATGTTCGGCATACAAAAGCTATTGGACATCCAGGCAAACATTCAGTTACGCCAAGTTTGGTTGTAAAATTGTAATACTTAATATATATATATATATATATATATATATATATATATATATATATATATATATATATATATATATATATATATATATATATGAAAAAATATCTTTTTGCAATTATGGTTGTAAAGTAGAAACATTAAGATGTGGATGCGGTTCATGTTATCAGACAATAATACAATGGATGGGGAGTCAGGCACTTTGGTCAAGTAAAGGTATTTTTGTATGGAATACAAGAAGACCAAAAGCCTTGCATTGTCTAGAACAAAAAGACGGCCTTCAGTCAGTTATAACGGGCCATATGACTGAGAGCTGGCTATAATGTTAATATACAATTAAAAAGCAATTTTAAGCAAATTAACGTTATTTATGGGTTATATAATTGGTATTTGACTTCCCCCTTTTAAACAGACCGAAACCGGTCGCTGTTCAAATATCGTCTGCTTCAATGTTTTGACTAATTTTTACAGTCGTGGAAAAGAATGAATAATAATTGTAGGTAAGATCTATCCCAATAAGATGCCCCAGATCGACAGCTTACGGGGGGGGGGGGGGGGGGGGGCAGGCATTTAGCACCCAATCCATGTCAAGGAAAGTTGTAGGCTCAGTCTTAATTCAAATGGAATGGTCAAAGCGGATAAAGGGTCAAGGCATGGAGTTGGAACAAACAGAAAAGCTCATTTCACAGATGGAGTCAGACCGTTGTCTGTCAGCTGCTCTGAGCCATCACGGCTCTTCTATCACAGCTAAGGTATCGGGTCAATAATTTTTCGCAGAGAATTTTTGAAGAATGAATCATCGTCAGACGATATATGGCATTAACAATATAACAGTCTGCTGTATGTAGACAAGCAAGGTGTTAGCCATCTACAAATGTACATAGATATATAAGCAAGACCAACAGTCAAACGAGTTGATCAAGTGAGAAAAGCTCCGCCAGGGGGAGTCGAGGCCGATGCAGTCCTCCCATCTTGCCTACCCGCCTGCCTGCCTGCCCTCCCCCCCCCCCCCCAACACACGCTTTTTCATGTGAAGAGTACCTACATATCTGAAACAACTATAATCGAACACGAAACCTTCATCAATATCGGCAACTTATTTCTTTCAACTTTAAACTGGATGCCCTAAATAGAACAGGAGGAATTAAAGTGTGTCCCAAGCAAAAAGATAATCAGCAATGACGAACAAGACACGCTTGATGAGAATAAGAAGTCCAGGAAATTAATTGTTTAATAGTTTTCCTAATTAATGCAAAATTCGATTCTCTCCGTAAAAAAAAAAATAGTCAAAAAGGCTTCATTTAGCCTTATAATCACATCGTTCCTACACTGGAGTTTTATTTCATAGAACGCCAAAAATACCATGTGCAATCAATAATAACACGAACCTCTCCGCGGTATAAAAAATACCGGTAAAGTTGTTAGTCGCAACAACATGTAGATTAAATGAGAGGTTCTTGTTTGTTATAGGAAAACGGCCAAAGCGCGTGAAACATAATTAACCATAACAGTAAAAAAAGTATATTTGAGTATGTGTTATTGCAAGCCATTGTGCACTGTTCGTTTATCTGCCAGGTACTTCATTGCTTATACGCTTCAGTTGATCCATGCCCGTTCTCAGTTCAGAGCAATGTCATTTTTATGCAACTTCATATTGTACAGCAATAATGTTTAGCATGGGATCATTGCTACTAATGGAATATGACGCAAAACATTCATCTGGCGAAAAAAATAAGACGAAAAAGGGAGCAAAAAGAAGAAAGAAAAACGACAAGACCCACTCACAAAAGAAATTCCCGTACAAACCCGCACGGTATTGCGACATTCAAGTTACCGCTTGAGTATGATCGAACGTTGGGGTCCAAGTCTAATAATTTGTTGCGAGTCACTGAGTAACTACTAATGTTCTGATATTTCATTATGCTTGTTTGTAATGACGATAATCGAGGAATAATTGTGACGAAGAGCGTCGTTGGCCTTTTACAATGAAGATTAACCCTTGACCAACATACAGTTGTCATTGCTGTCCAGCTGGTGATAACTCATGTAAAGCTATCAGGTGACACTTTCCTTAGATCAGTACTCTATATATATATTGATGATGCTTTTCACATAATTTTATACATGGCGTCTCCACATCGACATTTACCCAATTGCATTATTGGTAACCTTTGCTGAAATTACGTGTTCAAAATCATGACTATAAGTTTGTGAAGTTGCACAATTCTGTCGTGAAAATGTGAATTGGTAAATCCCCAAGAGATCACTGATCGAACAAGTTCGTCAAGTAACAATTTCTTGTCACTGACCTGTAACCGCAACCCGCCCTTTCCAGTCTGGAGGACTGGGGCCTTCCATTTATTGTTGCCCGCTTAAGCATTAATCATCAGCCGTCTTTCACAGACCCGTGTTTGTGAAAGGTGGAATCAAAGCAGTTATTCGATTGGGATCGTTGATTTTGTCGGCTGATCTCCTGTTTCTCCCTGTGTCTGGCTTGTAGTTTTGTACCATTGAGAACTAGACCGTGACCTGTGTATCGCTATTGTACTTCCCTGTCCAAATGACAAATAGCTCTTTCAGTGCCAATCACCACTAAAGTCGATCTACAGAACATGCTCAAGTCAGACTAGTCTGGATTATCATAAAGATCCCAGATTCGTATTCCTCTTAAAAAGACCTTTCATTCAAGTGCCATTATGCCTTTTGTTCCGGAGAAAATATGCCAGATCAACAGCTTTTCTCGGTGAGCACTGGGCGCATACGCCTAATGCGCTCCGAGAAAGGAAAGCTGTTGACTCGGTTTTCTATTAGGGTGCAATGAGTTAAGTCTTTATTTCAAGTCGTGTTGCGTTGAAGATTCAACATTTAACTCTTACAGAGCCAATTTAGAGACTGAGTCAACAGCTTTCCTTGGGGCACTTTCCGCGCAACGCGCGGAAAGTGCCCCAAGGAAAGCTGTTGACCTGGACCAAATTTTTCACTGGGAACATCGGCATGCTGGTACTTGAATGAAAGGTCTTTCAATGAGGAATATGAATCTGGAATTATTACAGTAATCCAGCTTCATCAGCACAGCTTAAGCCGTGACTGGCACTCAAAGGGTTAAAAGGTTGTCTGAGGTCTCTCATGTCTTGCCCCATGTCGAGGTAGTGGACACAAAGTCAATATTGTAGGATTTTGATTTATGGAAGCGTTGAAGACTCACAGACAGACTTGTTTTGCAGCATTTTTTTTCTAGTTTCTGACTGATATCATGCGTTATACCTCTTTGGAGACAAAGAAACAACCAAGACAGTACAAAGCATAGGGTTAAAACTGTCAATACATAGAAAGATGTCGCAAAGTTCATACATTTGGAGGCCTTCTTTTTTTTTCTAAGTTAGGCAATGTCAGGACGCATGTAATTGAAATGAAATGCGCAATCAGAGCATGCCACTGTATGTTCAAACTTGAACACACTAGTTAAGTGTTCATGTACTCAGCTCACAGAGTCCATCTGTATGTGTGGCTAATTTGCTAGACGGACTGCGAACCTGTCAATCGATTGTTTTGCCATCCACTGACGTTTTGCCTACCTGTCCATGCGTCCGTTCGCCCATCCATTCGTCATACCGCTCCTTCATTCGATACGCCAGCCAACCAGCCATCAATAATGCGTAAATACAATTCAAGTTTACGGAAGGGGGAAAGATATCATATTTACAAACTTTCCCCAGTTTATGTAAAATAGCAAAGTGACGCAATTACTCGTTTTCAAGTGTTCTTGAATAAAAACGTGGATATTGCTTTGCTCTTTTTGGCTTAAATGTTATTACACAATAAGCAAAATTGGAAGTCACTGCAATGGCACGTGAATGTAATGTTTTTTAAATTTCTTGGGACGCAGCTCTTCATGTTTTGACGGTTGCAAGCCCGCCGTGAATGAGCGTCTTGTTGTGCCTGCCACAAGAGTCGTCAGTTCGTTTTATATTGACTTTGACTTGTAATTGGCTGGAAGTCCAATGGAGAGACTGCTCTAGGATTTGTGTACAACATGCTAATATGACCAGTTAAGGATATATAAAAATTGATAAACTTTAAATTTTGTACAGTATATTAATATGTCCGATTAAACGAATACAACTCTTCCCACGATGATCACGTGCCGTGCAATTTAAACATTTTGAACAGCTGTACACTTTTCGAATCAAAATTAGAGACAAAAGATTACAACCAAACGTGACAGTCTGTAAGATTAAAATGGTACATCCGTATTTATATTTTGCAACGTTAATAATTATTTTAGTTTTCGAACATTGCCGACAGAATGAATCGGTTTTAAAATCCTAATCAGAGCATGACGTGCAAGTAGTTCGGACATGTACACTAAAACTTCAGTTTGCATGAACGCAGCCCACAGACTCACAAATATGATCAGGTCAAGTTAAATTGTCTAACTTTTTGTCTGGCAGTGTCTCGTTTGGCGAGTTACTATTGGAAGAGCATTTTTGCAATACCGACACCTACTGCAAAAAATTCAAGAGCTTAGCAAAAGTATTTTTAACCTTTTATCAATGTGTCGCTTCATTTCTTTGTTTGCACGCCCAAGTGAATTCAATCCTTACCATTTCCGCGTTCATCAACGAAAGAAGCTGTTTATCTTTAATTAGACTGTTCTCTCTCTCTCTCTCTCTCTCTCTCTCTCTCTCTCTCTCTCTCTCTCTCTCTCCCTCTCTCTCTCTCGTTCTCTCTCTCTCTCTCTCTCTCTCTCTCTCTCTCTCTCTCACTCATTCGCCTTTGTTTCGTTTTGTTTTCCTTCTTCTGACTCAATCATCTTCCTTCCCATATATCTATTTAGCAACCCCCCCCCCCATTTTCCCGCGTGTGTGATATACGCGGAAGGTAAAAGGCATCCCATATGCCTTCTTTAAAACCGGTTTTGAATCATATGGTTGTGTTTGAACGGTAAAAACTGTGAGATGCAAAGAAAAGTGCATTGTCAATGTATTTGCTTGGACTCTTGTAAGAAAAACTGCTGGTACATGAAAAAAAGGGGGGGGGGGGGGTGAATGGAGAACACAAATTGAAAAGAACACGCCATAGCAACAAAGACGTGATATGGAGGAGGTGCTCCAGAAACTGTCAAAACTAGATACTTTAGATGAATTTTTAGCAAAAGTCAACGCGGTCCAAATGCAACTACAGGGATTATCCGGTAGAGTGGAAGGCATTGAAGAAGATCAAAATGAGCTTAAGTCAAATTTAAAACTTATGGACAAAGAATTTAAAGAGATGCAGTCAAAGTGGAACTGCTTGCATGGAATAAGAATGGAAAGAAAGATATTAGCGGCAATGGAAGAAGAGGTGGAAAGAACAATAAATAATGCAAAGGCCGCAAACCTCATTTTTCACAATATTAAACAAGGAGGAGAAGAGAGATACAGCAATTGTGAGGACATGATAAGTTGTTTTATAAAGACGCGCATGAAATACGAAAATGCGCCTAAGGAATAGAAAACAGCTTTCAGGCTCGGCAGACAGGGCAGTGGACCCAAACCATGGCCGATATTGGCAACTTTTAAGACGGATAAACAGGCGACAGATCCTTTATTTGCAGCTTCAAAACTCCTCAAGGGAAGTAAATTCCACGACCGAAACATTGTTCTGACAGATGATGTGTGCAAAATTGCTCGAAACAAGCGGAAAAAATTAGAACGAAAGAGAGATGAACTGAACAGAGCTGGGCACGTGGCGTACACGTGGTCGTTGCCACCAAGAGTAAAGTATAAAGGATATAAGGGGAGCTGGAAATTTGTTTAGTTTGTGGAAACTTTTACGTGCATCATTGTACTGGTCTTAACTCTACAATCCATAGCCATAGATCTGGAAGTAAATAGAACAATTGCATTTATTGCAAGAGGCTTCCGGAAACGTGTTGCACATGAAGAAATGCCAGAGAAGAAGCAGGCATGATGCTTATACAGCAAATACATAGCTTAGTGAAGGATATGAAATGATAATAAGAACTAGAACTGAACTCATTGACACATCATTATTCCCAGCCACAACCAAACTTTGGAACCAACTTTCCTTCTGAAGTACGAAATTCAGAGTCTTTATTTGATTTTAAACAGAAAATTACCCAGAATGTACCAAGATCAGTAAAGCAAACTCAACTTTATTATGTTGGTAAACGATTCCCGGCAGTCATCCACGCTAGACTTCGCATGGGCCGCAGTCAGCTGAATGATCACATCTTTGATATTGGTGTTATTGATTCTCCAGAGTGTAGATGCGGGCAAGACATTGAAGATGTATGGCATTATTTTTTGTCTGTCCCTATCATATTTTCCAAAGGAATGATCTCTACAGCGTTGTAATAAATTATGCTCCTTATTCTGGAAACAATTTTGTATGGTGCTTCAGGCTGCAGTTTCCAAAATGATAAATACATATATCTGGCTGTGCATGACTATATCTTAAAAACAAGACGGTTTCAATCTGATGCCATAACATAATTCAGTTAGTTTGCTGTTACTCGTGCGATTGTTACCTTGCTCAGAAAATATATTTACATCTTTCACATTTAGCATATGATTGGTTATATCTCTGTAGCCCCACTGTCTGTCTTGTTACACTTGTGGTGTCTTCCCTCAACTTGTTGCAGAATGCGATGCTCTTTGTCCCGTTTACGGTGGATGGTAAGTGTACCTAGAGCATCGCACTTGGTATTGTATTGTTTCGTCTGTCCTGTCCATTCGTCTCTTTTCCACAAGAGGGGTTAATATAGGGCTTTGCCCTTCCCCCCAATTGTATTCGGTCGAATAAAATATGTTTAAATCAAATGATAATGAAGATAATAAAAGGTGGGATCATATGTCAAACAGATAAATTACTTTCTATTCCCATGAAGCAGATGCAAGTCAGGGAGAGGCAATTTTAAAGACAATCTTCTTTATTCCATCAAAAAGGTCAGACCAGGTAAGGAGGGAAAATATATATAAGTGCGATGTCAAATATAACATTATTATTATTCCCAAGAAAAGGGTAAAATGCTGGATAAATTACTCAAGGTTTAATTTAAAATCCAAAGCTGAATTTTATGAAACAAATAAGTTTACTAAATACACTTTTGGATTTCATGAAAACAATGAGGCAAAGGCAAGTATCATGAAATTGAACTTGAAAGATAACATATGTTTCACTTCAAGCCAAATTATTCTACAAGATAATACATATTATGGGACGTTGTAATACACACACAATTTCTAAACATTTTTTTTGCATCAAATTCACTTGCGAAGGAACAAGCACAAAAAATTGGCACCCACAGGCAGATATCAGCACAGTGGTTTATTAAGAAAAACTGAAATGTATACAACGTACAAAACAATAGCTAACAAGAATTCACCGGTAAAACATGGTTTAATAGCGGAGAAATATCAGATATTATGGGAACAAATATCAGGTTGATTGGTCAATTATGTAAATAAGACACGTGAACAGGGAGAGCTATCTACCTCCTAGGAACAGGGGTCAATCAGTTATTAAAAAAAGGGATGGAAAAGATACAATGTAGCTTAAAAAATGTAAACCAAATCCTCACGTAAATGTGGAAATAAAACTGTGGTCTAAATTCTTGGTAAAAAAATTAACAAGAGACTTCCTGAACTGATACACGCAAAATAAGTAGCATTTGTGTAAAATATATACATAAGTGATCGTGTCATAGCTATTAAAGACATACAGTACAGTGAAGTCTCATTATAACGACACTCAGATATCCGACATATTCAATATAATGACACAAATTTTCATGGGAAAAAGTTTATTTTCTTTGTTATTTGATTCATTTATCTGACATATTCAGTTATCTGACACATTTCTTAGGGAACGGATGGTGTCATTATAATGAGTTTTCACTGCATTGAAATACACCCAAAACGAGGCTACTAGGGATGACGCCGGCTTGAGATCCTTTTAAGTGGAATATTTATTCGAATGAGATCATTGTTTACAAACGTTTAATTACCCAGACACATTTATATCATGGTGAAAGTGACGTGTGCAAAGGTTAACAGTTGTGCGATGAACGCGTGTATATCAACAGAATGTCTGAAAGTTTAAAGAGGACTGAAGCGGCGATGACTGTTGTCCTCATATTTGTTCATTTGTTACACGATAAAGAACAAATGAAAAAAAAAACAGAAGTAAAGTAAATATGCAAAAGCGGAAGCAATGTGGATTGCAGATATTGATCCAAGAATTAGAACTCAGAGTCACTAAGGTTTAGAGAGTTTCTCCAGATGCTTTCGGCACATGTAAAGTTATTTTTCAGGAATTCGTAAACATAATACGAGACATGCATATTATTTTCCCGCCACAACTTCATATCCGGTTGTCTTAGTAACCAAAGTCTCGCCTCCGAGATATGGGCCGCTGCCTGTGCGTTGAAGCGGGATATCACAAATATATTGGAAATAAAGAATACTTACTACAGAGAGATGAAAAACTTATTCTTCTAGCCAACTTAGGAAGCACTAAATGAATGTGACTTTTGTATTTGTAAACTTAAATTTGTATGAAAGACACAATATTTGTAACAAAGGGAGTGCCTACCCCTGTCTGTGACAGTGATATGCCCGTGTGTCCTCCTTGATTGACAGGCGTAAACCCCCGTGCTTTATGGCGGGAAATTCATTTGAATGTCTCGTATTGGAGGAAAAGTATCATCAGATAGCGACCAGGATATAAACAATGTGAAAATAGGGTTCAGTCATTCTGTCAACAAATTCTGGAGACTCGGGAAGAGTAAAACGGAACGATTTAAAGTAAAGAAATGATTTGAACTCAAATAATCTGCAATAATAGAGAAATTAAATTCAGAAGAAACCAATCCTGTTCCAACGACTGAAACTAAAAACACATTTATTTGACATCGCATATTCTCTGCGAATAAGCCAGACTTCTGAATATGTCAGATAAATGATTCAAACAGCAATGCAATTTGACTCTCAGTTCCTCAAAACGTATGTCGTTAAGTGAATCTGCCCGATATCTGAGTACAGTTATGATGGGGTTTCACTATATATGGAGTAACAGGTTCATATGACAGTTAAACCAAGTCTGTGTACTTGGAATAAAATGTTTAAAAACAGTATTTGTGTATTGAATGGTATAATTTAGTGGCAGTGGTCCGCCAGAATGGGAACAACTAGGCCAATATTTGACAGTCACGTGACAGACATCAGAACCAGAAATATAGCAGACAATCTAGTTTCTAAGGGAGTACACAGTATTCTGCAGGAAAAAAAACACATGGGAAACAAAGTCAGCAACAAAATTCGGTTGAAAGTTCAATATTTCAGAGCATGAATGGGAAAAGTGGGAAAATATACACTTTTTTGATTGACCAAATCATTGATTAAGACCCCGAACACATGTGGCTCACGGACAGTTCCTTGAGGTACAGCCGACTTAATACTAGTCTTAACTGAATGAGGCATCCAACACCACTATATGGTCTACTGCTCCCGTCTCATCTGATCAAGTTTTACTTGTACAACATTGTTAAACATATGTCCTTGATGACATAAAACAAATTAATCGAATTGTCTTGAATCTTTTCACTTTGTGTTTATTATACTGGAGTCTTCATGAGTCTTTAACACCACTTCCTGGTCTTTAAAATCACTTCCTGGAAGTCGTGAGCCTCTTCCACAGTCCAAACTCCTTACACTATGGGCTGCCTCTTCCACAGTCCAAACTCCTTACACTATGGGCTGCCTATTCCACAGTCCAAAACCCTTATACTATGGGCTGCCTATTCAACAGTCCAAACTCCTTACACTATGGGCTGCCTATTCCACAGTCCAAACTCCTTACACTATGGGCTGCCTCTTCCACAGTTCAAACTCCTTACACTATGGGCTGCCTCTTCCATAGTCCAAACTCCTTACACTGTGGGCTGCCTCTTCCACAGTCCAAACTCCTTACACTATGGGCTGCCTATTCCACAATCCAAACTCCTTACACTATGGGCTGCCTATTTTGCCCTCTCAGCAAACATTTTATAAATTGATTCTGTTGCAGACTACTTCAAACTTGACTACGAAAAACTCAATATCAGTTTTTCAAAACATTCTCGGTGTGCATCGCAAATCATCAAACATTGCAGTTCTTGGTGAACTACGCAAATTACCGGTGTCACTGAAAATTTTGAGACTTGTCTGTAAGAACTGGTTGAGAATTGTTAATTTATCAACTGATAGCCTTCTGTATGACGCATATTTATGTAATGTCACGATGTCATTAGAAGGGAAAAGTACGTGGTTGCAAACTATTTCGGACACGCTTCATGGTATAGACATGAAACATTTATGGGACAACTGCGGAAACAAAAGGGGTTGCTTCTGGATAATATATTCAAAATACCTTTCCAAAGTTTATTTTCGAAACAGTGGAAACAGGAAATGATTGATAATGAATTAGAAGATAAAAAATTGAGAAGCTACGTTCTATATTAAAGAGAATTTAGATTCGAAAATTATATACATATGATTAAAGATTTTACCATAAGGAAAAATATCTCAAGACTAAGAATCAGTGCACATAATTTGACTATCGAAAAAAGAAGGCACAAACGTCCATCAAAAATACCCATGGAATTAAGACTTTGCGAGCAATGTAATGTCTTAGAGGACGAGTGTCACTTTGTTGTCGCCTGTCAAAAGTTTTGTGAACCCCAAGAAAAATTGTTAAATTCAATTTCGGACATATTTCCAGAATTAACTGGTTACACTGATCTGGAAAAAAATCTTGATTTAGGAATCATCAGATATTGAAGTGATCAGAAAGTTTGGAATTTATATGAAAGAAGTTATGGCTATCAGATGAAATCAGTTATAAAAAAATATATTCATATATATATATATTTCGATATCGGATACTTTCTCTCATGCCGGCCTATTTACAAAATCACTAACAATGTTTGAATAAATCGGGATTTTTTTTTTCTTATGCCAGGTGCGAATGGTAGCACTTGTCTCCTGGGGTTGCCTGATATATTTGTAATTTATTATCACTTTTTTTTTCTCTCAACACTTTGTTTATATAAGGGTTGGTTTTGTTGATGTCGTGTTTCTATGTTGTAATCAACGTGTGAAAAGTTTGTATTTGTTTCGCTTGGCATACTGCCGCACTTTTTGGATACTGTGGTGCAGCCAATACAGTTCATTCATTCATTCATTCATTCATTCATTCATTCATTCGTTCATTCATTCATTCATTCGTTCATTCATTCATTCATTCACTCCAGTGGCTAACCTATCAATGTCTAACCTATATATATATATATATATATATATATATATATATATATATATATATATATATATATATATATATATATATATATATATATATATATATATATATATATACATATATATATATGGAAGTACTTGTGTACATATTGCTCACGTTCCTCTGTAGAACTTTGACCTAGGCTGCATTAGCCCAAGTATATTAAAGGGTCTTCGGCGGGTTACTTCTCAGAACATGTTTTGGAGCCTGTGCTCGTACATGTCTCTCTGAGTAGCGGCTACTTGCCTAAGGTAAATATTTAGCAAAGGCAACCTACATAATAATGAAAAAATATGAACGTGTCAAAGTATGCATTCGCTACATAAGTGAAGCTCAGCTTATAAATGCAGAGCTTCAATATGAGTAACGAACACCTGTCAAACTAAACATAATTACTAAATGTTTGTTATAGTACAATCTCAGATAACGATAGCTTGATTTACCCTTGAACCAGTATGTGCACTTTGTAGCTGGATAGCTTATCGTAGTTATACCACCTGCCAGTGTATAACTGAAGTAGCAACAAACTGGGGCATTGTATTCAGCCCGAGTGATTATACAAAATAAACAGTTGCAGCTAGACCACGTGTACAAACCGAGGAAAATCCTAACAAGCACTGCAACAATGGACATCCTGCCCCAGAAATGTAAAACAAACTCCATGATGACACCTACCCCTCACTCTGAAAGATTCCAGGCAATAAAATTCTATTTAATACCAATCCTGAGTTAATGTTTCCAACATAAAAGTTTGTAACATTTGAGTAAATACTCTCAATTTTAAATCATTTTTTGACATTCAGTAAATGTGTACTTAGGCATGTCAGAAAAGAATGAAAGTCAATGGCATTTAAGTCAAGGAGATGTCACCAAAATATAATTTTTCTTCACCAGATTCCAAGTACAATTAGGCAAGTGTGTAACTGTCGTTGGTCGCTGCTTGCCCTGGATACCCCCCCCCCCTCCGGGGGGGGGGGGGGGTAACCTAACAGTAAACATGCTAGCGTAAAATGTGAATATTAAAAAAGAATGGTGCCAAAAGATAAAATTAAGTAGCAAAACGGGCAAGTCTAAAATTTCTAATATTATTGAAACCACACTTTCTAACGATCTCTAAATGTTTAAAGCAAAACGTGTAGAAATATTTGAACAGAAGTATATTTTTAAATCTTATTGACTCAAGTTTATTGTAAATAAATTTGATTCTGGAGGCAAAGTCCTGAAACTAAGAACAAACACGACCAAATCTCCAAATTTGTGACAAAAACGTATTATACCCAATAGTTTTATCACTATTGTTACATTCTAAAGGGATATCTTTTGGGTAAATTTTTCAGCAATTTCACTGAAATTTTGTATATTTACACAAGCAATGTCATCAATATACAGTGAAAACTTGTTATAATGACACAATCTGTTCCCTAAGGAATGTGTCAGATGACTGAATATGTCAAATAAATGAATCAAATAACGAAGAAATTGAACTTATCCCCATGAAAAATTGTGTCATTATATTGAATATGTCGGAAATGTGAGTGTAGTTATAATGAAGTTTAACTGTACCTTGCATCGTTACATTTGATACTTTTTGCTTTTATATCTTTGATTACTGACACAAAGAATTGCTGTGTACTCCAAACGCAATTTGTTTCAGTTACTAGAAATTGTATTACAGTATTTGTGGAAATGGTTCCTAATTGCACGCAAACACAGTATTATGAAAAACACCATCGTTCAGTCCAGAAAAGATGGTAACCTGATCACAGGCTCACCAGGACAGATTTAGCCTACCTGCGGACGATGCTTTCTCGGATCTCACGGCTCGATCCGTTTACACAGTGCCATATTTATTCACGTAAGTACTCGCAACAACTTCCTTTGTGCAAACCTACAATGGGTGCATTTTCGGCGTTAGATTTCGAAGGAAATTCACATTAACATTGGGCTTTCCCGCACATTCTTTATAAAGCTAAGGTTTTGTGCTCGGTGTGGATGATAACATTCTGTAATACAAACGATCTTTATCCTCAGACATTACAGTAAGCACCAAGTAATATTACGTCAAAGAGGGGATTTGTGTTTTATGTTTCTTTGCCGGCGACCTGTTGTACCGCACCGATGTGACGATAATGTGAATTAGGATAACAGTTCACGTATTACCGTCCGGACATTCTGGGGCCCTATAAATAAATATTGTCAAATATGATGGTAGTGTTTTGACTCCCCGCCACGAAGATTGGTAAACACTGTTACTGATCCCAAATCCCCATGTTTATAACACAGCATTTTACATGTACAGTAGAATCTCCCTATTCAGATCACCTAAGGGAGCGAAAAATGTGGTCTTAATAGGGGGTGGTCTATATGGGGGCTGTAATTTAATCAAGGTTCATAAAAACGGGTCTGTAAATGGACGGCCTTTATGGTCTGTAAATGGACGGCCTTTATGGTCTGTAAATGGACGGCCTTTATGGTCTGTAAATGGACGGCCTTTATGTACAAATGATCTCTTCGTATGGAAGCAGTTTCTCGTTACAGTTCTGCATGTACAAATTACAAACTATCCAGATACCCGTCAAAAATTTGATCTTCCACGATACAGGGCCCGCACCGTCCTCTTCGACAAATCCTTCTTTCCTTCCACAGTGAGACTATGGAACGAGTTACCTGTAGACATACGAAAATCTCCTTCTATTTCAGTATTTAAATCTAAAATATCACATCCTGTAGAGAGATCATTGGCATTTGACGAATTGTCCAATTTTGGTGACAGATTCAATGCTATTCAACATACCCGCTTACGTTTAGGTGCTAACCAGTTAAATTCATATTTATGCAAGATTGGTGTTAAAGATTCGGCGACATGTCAATGCGGCTTAGCCTCTGAAGATGTGTGGCATTACTTTTTTTCCTGTCCTTTATATACTGTCTTCCGTTCCAAATTACACACGGAAATAGCAAGATATGCACCTTTCACATTGCAAACAGTGTTATATGGTTCTCCCATTTGTTCTCTTCCCGACAATTTCAAAATATTTGCAGCAGTCCATGAATATATAGCCAGCAGTGGACGCTTTAAGCGTGCAGGTATTGGTTGACTCATACATTGTTTATATCTATGCAAGGTAGGGTTGTACCCTCCTCACAACAGGGCATGGTTATCATATCATTTATCTGGGTCATTGGTATGGAACACGACAATCCTGTTACAGTACATGGAGAACTGTAATGTTCTCTCTGTCTCGTCATAGTTTCGTCTTCTTGTTTACGTTACTGTGTGTTTGGTTCCGTCCTGTTCTTGCGTCTTCCTTCTGCGAGAGAGATTCATATAGGGCCAAGCCCTCTTTCTCAATCGCGACATTGCTATCAAATGTACTTCAATGAGTTTGTTGCGAAATAAAAATATGTTTAAACCAAACTATCCAGATGCATGTTTTTTATCTTATTCGTCGTCAGAATTTAGATAAACATAGAAAAAAATTACAATCTTACACACACACGAATATATATATATATATATATATATATATATATATATATATATATATATATATATATATCATATAAATTATGATATTGATGATTGTTTACACCGGTTGAAAGCAAACTTTAAATGGGTAAGATACTTGGACGCATCATGGAATAAACACCGTTCCATCGATGCCCCCGTTATAAAGGGGTAGTTTTCCTAATAAAATTATTATTATTATTATTATCATTATTATTATTATAATTATTATTATTATTATTATTATTATTATTATTATTATTATTATTATTATTATTATTATTATTATTATTATTATTATTATTATATAAATATGTATATCTATATACATATATATATGTATATACAAATGTATATATATATATGTATATATATATATATATATATATATATATATATATATATATATATATATATATATATATGTTGGCCAATTAAACACTTGAGCAGACTGTTGTGAAAATACCCAGAGCATTCAGGCCAATAATTATTGAGCATTTTTTTTTTGTTATCTGCAGTGGTAATTTGGTTTACATTAACTGTAACTATTGCGACTATTTTATTATATGCAGTGTTCACCTGATTTGTATTAACTGTAACTATTGAGACTATTCTATTATGTGCAGTGTTAATATGATTTGTACTAACTGTAACTATTGAGACTATTCTATCATTATTATCATTATTATTATTATTATTATTATTATTATTATTATTATTATTATTATTATTATTATTATTATTATTATTATATAAATATGTATATCTATATACATATATATATGTATATACAAATGTATATATATATATATGTGTGTATATATATATATACATATATATATATATATATATATATATATATATATATATATATATATATATATATATATATATATATATATATATATATATATATATATATGTTGGCCAATTAAATGCTTGAGCAGACTGTTGTGAAAATACCCAGAGCATTCAGGCCAATAATTATTGAGCATTTTTTTTTTGTTATCTGCAGTGGTAATTTGGTTTGCATTAACTGTAACTATTGCGACTATTTTATTATATGCAGTGTTCACCTGATTTGTACTAACTGTAACTATTGAAACTATTCTATTATGTGCAGTGTTAATATGATTTGTACTAACTGTAACTATTGAGACTATTCTATTATGTGCAGTGTTAACCTGATTTGTACTAACTGTAACTATTGATACTATTTTATCATTTGCAATGTTAATCTGATTTGTACTAACTGTAACTATTGATGTTATTTTATTATCTGCAGTCGTAATCTGATTTGTACTAACTGTAACTATTGAGACTATTTTATTATCTGCATTGTTAATATGTTTTGTTCTAACTGTAATTATTGTGTATGACTTACATTTCTTAATGTACATGTATCTTTTCAGAGAATGGAGATGAATAAAGAACATACATACAGACATTAAAGATTGGCCAATTTTATATTTTAGCTCTTAAAGCGCTGATTTAGGATTGAGCTCAAAGCTGTTGACTAAAACTACTTTTTGCTTTCAACTGGACTTGCTGGTATTTGAATGAAAAGTATCTTCGTGAAAAGTTTGAATCTTGTTACCATTATATGTTTACCGTTTATAGCAGTCATACGCACTTTAAAGGTTAAGGGATGAGGTCAGTGCCTTGGGGTGCAACAGCTAGTGGTTGGATGGCGATAATCGTTCTTTTGTGAAGGGAAAGCACAGGTCCTTGCTTGCAGCAACGTTATCGAGTAGAAATATGCTCCAATAGGGAAGAAAAACTCAGTACTATGCACATGACACACTGGAGCTAGAAGTCCTGGAAATTATTAATTGGTTTAACTCATTCCATACCAGTCCCTGATTTTTCCGTATGTTAACCTAGATGTAAGACGACAATTGCATATTAAAATTCTTCATAAAAAGAGCTTTCGTTCAAGTACCAACATGCCTATAGTCTGAAGTTAGTGGTTCTGGCACTGCCTGGCAAGTCATGCTGCAGCTACCGCAAGGGCATCTGCAGCATGACTTGCCAGACAGTGCCAGAACCACTGACCAAGGCCTGTGACCATAGTATGGAATGAGTTAAACATGTTTTTTTAAGCGATTGGGAAAGAGGCCAGAGCCCTATATAAATCCATTATTAATTCAATAGTTTATATATTCACCGCCTGTTGATTGGCTTTCTATAATCGCTGTGACTCGGATTTATGCTTAAGAAGGAAAAAAACCATGCCTGGCCTGTTTTTTCCCGGATATTATGGATAAACAAACATATGTCATATACATTAAAGATTTTTTCCGAAATCCAGTTATTTACACGATGCTATTGTTAAAAAATTGTTATTTAACTTCTCAAGAACATTCTCTTGTATCTGAATTTATTTTACAGAATTGAAACATATATCATGCATATACACGTGGTATATAACCCCATCCTCTTTGCGTTAGAAACTTCAAAAATATGCAAATCAAAATAAATGTTAAGTTTTTGTTTGTAACGGAAACACGGCCAAAGACCCGTAAAATGACCATGTGACAAAAAACATGCCAACGGAGCATATGCGTGATTTCAAGCTACTGTACAATAATCATACTTTATCTATTTTATTGTTTATGTTTTCAGCTGATCCACGCTTTTTCTGAGCTGATTAAAATATAATTTGATGAAACGTTATACCGTACAAAAGTAATGCTCGACATATGGTCACTGCTACAAATTGAATACACCTTAAAAAACCATTCTGGTGCCCACAAAACGCCAAGATACTACGGAAAGAAATCCACATGCAAAGTGCACAGTATTGCTGTTGTTGCAGTATTGCTGTTGTCTTAAGTTGCCGCTTCAATGGAGCCAAACGTTGGGTGTCCATTCCACTCATTGTATTATTACTTTTCTTCTGATTTAAGTATTTTTACACTTCATTGAATACGCTTTTCCGTGATCATAAAAATTGAGAATTAATTGATACGAAGACAATTCCCGCTTTTTTTACAATAAAGACTACCCCTCGATCCGTTGCTGTGAACATACTGGTTTCCTTGCTGTCAATATACTGTTTCCTTGCTGTCAACATACTGGTTTCCTTGCTGTCAATATACTGTTTCCTTGCTGTGAACATACTGGTTTCCTTGCTGTCAATATACTGTTTCCTTGCTGTCAACATACTGGTTTCCTTGCTGTCAATATACTGTTTCCTTGCTGTCAACATACTGTTTACTTGCTGTCAATATACTGTTTACTTGCTGTCAACATACTGGTTTCCTTGCTGTCAACAAACTGTTTCCTTGCTGTCAACATACTGTTTCCTTGCTGTCAATATACTGTTTCCTTGCTGTCAACATACTGTTTACTTGCTGCCAACATACTGTTTACTTGCTGCCAACATACTGTTTACTTGCTGCCAACATACAGTTTACCTTGTTGTCAATATACTGTTTCCTTGCTGTGAACATACTGGTTTCCTTGCTGTCAATATACTGTTTCCTTGCTGTCAACATACTGTTTACTTGCTGTCAATATACTGTTTACTTGCTGTCAACATACTGGTTTCCTTGCTGTCAACAAACTGTTTCCTTGCTGTCAACAAACTGTTTCCTTGCTGTCAATATACTGTTTCCTTGCTGTCAACATACTGTTTACTTGCTGTCAATATACTGTTTCCTTGCTGTCAACATACTGTTTACTTGCTGTCAACATACTGTTTACTTGCTGTCAACATACTGTTTCTTTGCTGTCAACATACTGTTTACTTGCTGCCAACATACTGTTTCCTTGCTATTAACATACTGTTTACTTGCTGCCAACATACTGTTTACTTGCTGCCAACATACAGTTTACCTTGTTGTCAATATACTGTTTACCTTGTTGTCAATATACAGTTTACCTTGTTGTCTGGCTGCTGCTTATCCCCAACAGTACAGCGGAAACCTGCCAGTGAACCGGGGTTTTTTTTGGTCAGCTAAAGAGTGAATAGAAATTTTCTAGTCCTTTTCACATGGCGCTTTCACATTGATACATTACCCCAGTACCTTGCTCAGTAACCTCTGCTAAAATACGGCGTTGAAATCGTCACTTTATAAGTTTCTGAAGTGGTATAATTCTATCACTTGTGCGTGAATTGATGACTTCTAAAGAGCTCAATGATCACAGCAGTCATAAACTCATATTTTTTTGCCATCGACCTGTGACCCCAATACACTTTTGTCAATCTTGAAGACGGGAAACTTCTGTTTATTCCCACCAATTTAGACCATTCCTCAGCAGAGTGCTGACACACATGCCCGCTCTTAAAAGGTGGAATCAAATAATAAAAAAACCCGTAATTTTGTCAGCCTACTGTGTGGTTGTTTGATTGGGATCATTGCCTTTATAGGCTGTTTCATGTTGCTCCCAGTACCTGGCTTGCAGTTATGTGCTGTCGAAAAAATAGACCGTGACCAGGGTGTCATCATTGTACTTCCCTGTCGAAATGAAATCTGATGTAAATTTTATTTTGTTTATCTATTAATTTTTACTTTTTCTAATTTTTTTGAAATTTATTTATTTATTTATTTATTTATTTATTTATTTATTTATTTATTTATTTATTTATCTATCTATCTATCTATCTATCTATCTATCTATCTATCTATCTATCTATCTATTTATTTTTATTTTATTTTAAAATATTAATTTTTCACTGTACTTCACATACAGATTCAAAAGAAATGAAACTATCTTGCAAAAGAGAAGACCAAATCAACATATTCAGCTGGTGTTCTCTCGGAGGTAAGCTAATGTGTAATTGAAGAATATAAATATGATTTGGAAGCTTATGCTGTTCTCTCGTATATAAACTGTGTGCAGTCCCACAACTCGGCTCTCGTATTCTAGCACTCTCGCCCCGTCAATTCTCACATTTGCGCTTTCGCATTCTGGCATTCTCACTTTGCAAGTTCTTGCATTCTCGCTTTCCAAATGCTCGCCCCTTTGCTTCGCGCATTTTTGCATTATCGCCTGCCTGAAATTTACAGAATTCTATCAAATAATACGGCCAGTAAATGACATCAATAGGTGCGTCAGAAAGAATATATACGCGGTGTAATTATGAATGATTCAACCACCTAAGCCTGAGGAAAAGTAGAGATACATAATATAAATTTCATCTTATATCAATACATACTGAGCTTATGTATATCAGTCTTTTGTTATTGTTTTGTTCCGCCCTCCGTCATGGAAATATGTTTGGCAGTATCATTTGGTGTGGAGGTGACAGAGACCTACTTAAATTTTAGCAACTCGAGGACGTAATTTAAGCCAATAAACACCAGAGGACGTAATTTAATCCCTTAAACAATAGAGGACGTAATTTAAGCCAATAAACACCAGAGGACGTAATTTAATCCCTTAAACAATAGAGGACGTAATTTAAGCCAATAAACACCAGAGGACGTAATTTAATCCCTTAAACAATAGAGGACGTAATTTAAGCCAATAAACACCAGAGGACGTAATTTAATCCCTTAAACAATAGAGGACGTAATTTAAGCCAATAAACACTAGAGGGCGTAATTTAAGCCATTACGCACTAGAGGACGTAATTTAAGCCATTAAACACTAGAGGGGGTAATTTTAAGCCATTACACACTAAGGTAGTAAATTAAGCCCTTAAACACTAGAGGACGTAATTTAAGTCAATAAACACTAGAGGACGTAATTTAAGCCATTAAACACCAGAGGACGTAATTTGAGCCATTAAACACCGGAGGACGTAATTTAAGCCGTTGAACACCAGAGGACCTAATTTGAGCCTTTAAACACTAGTGTACGTAATATAAGCCATTTAACACTAGAGGACGTAATTTAAGCCCTTGAACACTAGAGTACATAATTTAAGCCATTAAACACTGGAGGACTGAATTTAAGCAGTTTAACACAAGAGGACGTAATTTAAGCCTTTAAACTACTGAGGTCGCAATTTAAGCCTTTAAACACTAGAGGAGGTAATTTGTCCGAAGTGATCATGAAACATCAGATCTCAGATGTGATTTACAAAGAGATGTCAAATGACCCCATGCTGCGAAGGAATCCGGTGAGGGCATGAATACTGAAGCCTTATTTTGTCTGTGTGCCAACACAGACATATTGTTTTTCCATGAATTCCTTCTTTCTTTCTTTTTTCTTTCTTTGTTTCTTTACAGGCAAATTTGTCCGACATTTCATTTGAAAAGTATAACACGTAGAAACTCCAAACTTTTCTACTTAGCACAATCATACTTCTATAGATAAAGTCTGGCTTTTTTATAATGAGAGGTCATGCTTTTCAAAATTATGCAAATGAGGGCTAATTAAAGTTTTATATCTTCAATATCTTATGTACTATAGTAAATGTGGTTCCCAGTGTATAGGAGTTCGATCATAGCAAGGTAAAGGTCATCTTAAATGTCAAGGTCATGGCAAGGTCAAAGGTCATGTCAAGGTCAAAGATCAATTTTAACTCAAAATGTTATTTTTGAGGTCAAGGTTCACTTCAGAAAGAGGTCAACTCAAGTTCAAAGGTCATATCAAGGTCAAAGGCCACTTTCGGTGGTGCCTTTCTCCTAGCCATAACTTGGTCAATTTTTATCCAATTTTGATTATGTTGGGCTCAAACTGTATCTAATGTGCACTGCACATTTTTGAAACTTACATGTGACCTCTAAAGGTCAAAGATCAAGGTCATTTGGACCTTTGAAAGTTTCATCCAGTCATAACTTGGCCAATTTCCATCCAATTCTAATCATATTGGACTCAAATTGTAGGTATTGCAACATTGCACATTTTATAAGAACATGTCACCTCAATAGGGCAAAGGTCAAGGTCATTTGGCCCTTTGAAAGTTTCATCTTGTCATAACTTGGTCTAGTTTCATCCGATTTGGTTTATGTTGCGCTTAAATTGTGGGTATTGTAACACTGTGCACATTACATGTGACCTGTAAAGGTGAAAGGTCAGGTCATTTGGACTTAGCAATTTGCATCCAGCCATAAGCTTAATGTAATGTGATGTGCCAAAGGATAAAAGTTGTAGCATTTAATATTTACAACTTTTGAAGGCACACAGACAGATTTGCTTTGGAACAAATCTTCTTTTCTAGTTCTGTTTGTTTTCAGACCATATCTTGAATAATCTATCGGCAAAAATTTTGAGATTCGTTACTGCGTTAACATACTATCAAATAGCCGCAGATATGTGGCCTTCGAGGGGGCAGCAGGGTATAGGCGCAGTGAGTTGGAGGGCGAAGCGACTGGAGGGCCTCGGACTGTTGGCCCCCTTGGAAGGCCACAGGTCCACCTGTACTCAGTTTCTATTAGAAGCTACGATGTCAGCATCTCAAATTTACAACCATGGTTGTTTGCTGTTCTGGCTTCAGAATCTCAGCATGCATCAACACAGAACTATCAATAACATTAATTTTACATCGGGGAAGTGAGTTGTAATACTAAAGGGATTTAATTTGATGTGGCATCACAACAGCTGAATTATAAAATTTTCCTTAACGGAAATTTGCTGGCCCATTGCGCAATGTTTTGAAAGTATAAGTTCGGACCCCAGATGGCAGCACATGACGGTGTTTATTTGCATAAATTTGGCTTTTTGCTGAGTGTAGGCTTCAAAAGGATTTTTGGTTACGGAAATAAGTAAACGACCCTCATATGCTGCACTGTGGGGTCCTAAAAGCGGCAGTCTCAGTCAGTTTATATTGACACAGGAATGAGCCACTTTTTATATACACAAATGCAGGAATAGAATGGAAACACTTGGACATAAAATATTACAATAACAATTAATGACCACGCGCCGTTCCCACCGGTCATTAAAATATGCTGAACTACAACACATTTTGAAAATTAAGATTTGGACATAAGTAACAAAATGCAGCACTAGGCCTAGGGTTAAAACGGTCCATCAACAGAAACATTAAAAAAGTTCATGCATTCATATAATTCAAAGATTAAATTGACCTTTCAACCAGAACACAACGAGTTGAAAGATGTGAACAGAACACGTTGTCCCAGCTGCACATCGAAACTTGAACACTCAAGTGGGCTGTTCGGGTAGTCAGCACACAGACAAAAAAAGATAATCAAACATGAGCGACTGAGGGCAAGTTGCACCTTTGTTGGGAAGGCGTTACAAGAACAACGTCAGCAAGTGCTCTATTTTGAGGGTTAGGGCCGGAATTTCAGTTCTCAATACCAACATCTGATTCACAAATTAAATAGCGTGTAGAGAAGAAAAAAAAACTACGTGCACTTCTCAGCTACCATGATTGTGTTCTTTGCTCCCACAATCCTGCACTTCACAGCCAATGGTTGTCCTTGGAATTGTCTTCCATGAGTATCATATAAATGACGCTGTCATATCGCGTTCTTCATGTCTAATTTTCCTGACAACCTGAAGGTTGGTAAATTAGTCGTTTGGGATCCACTTATATTTTGCCTGCCTGTGCGTCCATAATGCATTGATCCGCTGTTTAATCTGTCATTCCCCTTCCCCATCACTCAATACATGCATGCATGCATCCTCCATCCACCTTGTGGATATATGATAGCACAGCAATCAGTCTCAAAGTTTACAAAAGGGGCAAATAGTTGCATATATTTTCATCAGTTTGTATAAAATGATAACGACTCAATACCATTCCCCTACTTTTGACTGATTCCGAACATTAAGGAACAACTGTGTTTGTCGTTTGAAAGCTGATACATCATTATATATTGAGCAAAAAAGGGACGTCATCAGCATTCACGTAAACAAAATATTTTTATCGCTCACGTGACATAACTCAAAACGTTTCACGTTGCCAACGTCACTGCCAACGAGACTATTTTTGTGCATGTCGTAGGAATCGAAAATTCATGTTATGTTGATATTGAAATAAGGAAGACTATTCCAACTGGTCCACTAAATAAATAAACAGAACACTTTAAGGCTTTTTTCACAATATATAACACCTATGCCATTTTAGAGTACATATCCCCTCCGAAGTTGATCACGCGTCGCAAAATTCAGACGCTTTGTACAAGCAAATACTTTTGAAATCAAGATTCAGAGGCAAGGCATAAGAGCGAAACGACGCAATGTGTAAATTTAAAATTGAACATGCACTTCAATATGTTGCATCGTTTATGTATTTTCACACTTCGTAAACCCTGCGAACAGAATGGATCTATTTAAAAACATGAACAGAGCTTTTGGTCCAAATATTATTTTCAAACATGTGCACTCAAGTTGAGTATCATGAACTGACCTCACAGACTTCAACACGAACAAACAAATATAACCGGGCCGGGTAACATTTTTCCCTGTGTTTTTTGTTTGGAGGTGCCCCGTTATGCATGCGACCAACAACCTGCACCCAGAGCGTAAAATTCAACTGCTTAACAACAGGTAACTTGAACCCTGTGTCATGCTTTCTCTTTCTTTCTTTCTTTCTTTCTTTCTTTCTTTCTTTCTTTCTTTCTTTCTTTCTTTCTTTCTTTCTTTCTTTCTGTCTTTCTTTCTTTCTTTCTTTCTTTCTTTTTTCTCTCTATCTTCCTTTCTTACATATATCTCCTTTTCTATGTGTCGTTTTGTAATTGCCTTATTTTCTTGCCAGCCTGCTTTTCTGTAAACAGAACCAATTCATCATTCTTTTCGTTACCTGCTCATTTTTGAATATCTATATGCCTATTTCCTTTCTGCGCGTCCACTTTTCTGCGCATCCACCCACCCATCCATAATTCTCTCCAGTTATATCAAAACATCCATCTTAGTTTTTTGCTCCAATCAGACACACCCAAAACTGCTCTGATCTTCCTGGTGCTTCGAACAAGACTTTTAAACCCATGGTGCACTGATACTGGACACACTGCCTGGCCAATTAATTGCATCACCTCAATCTGGACATAAATTTATCATCAACTCGGCTGCAAGGAGCCTCGCAAATATGGTATCAAGAATCTGCTAGTGCTCGTCCTTTGGTTTTTTTTTTGTTTTTTTTTTTATAAAAGAACATTATCATACAAGGAGGTCAATCGAACGCAATGGTAGCTTCCGGTAGGCCTCCATCTTGTATGTAGCTTGAGATTTCTTTTTTTTTTCCTTTTGGTGTGTGTGTGTGTGGGGGGGGGGTATTTTGGTTTTATTGTCTTTGTTTTTTGTTTCTTTGTTTGTTTGTTTGTTTTGTTTTGTTTTGGTTTGTTTTTTGTCTTTTTAATTTGCTTGGGGGGGGTTTGGTTTAATTTTGGTTTTCCTTTCAACTGGTTTTTACTATTAAGCGGTATATAAAAGCTGGCAATCGATTTCGTGACTCAAACTTGTTCATCAATGAGTCCCTTAAATCGCTTTCTTTCTTGCATGCTATTGTGGCGCGTTTATCATGGCAGCGCATCAGCAACTGTTACCTGTATGTAAGTTGAAGCAGGTGTCGGCTACTGTTACCTATATGTAAGTTGCATCAGGTATCGGCTACTGTTACCTATATGTAAGTTGCATCAGGTATTGGCCACTGTTACCTATATGTAAGTTGCATCAGGTATCGGCTACTGTTACCTATATGTAAGTTGAAACAGGTATCGTACAATTCATTAAAGTACTGTTAACCACAGCTTGTAAATTATTGCCCTGCATGCACAAGACGTTGTTCAGCTCATAATGTGTTTCCGCTACTGCCCTGACGGGATTAAATTATGGTCAGATCAGGCGTTGGATACTGCTCTTGTAGCAACACTGGGTATACTGCGGCACTACAATAGAAATGAATAAGTAAATGAATGAATGAATAATTAAATAAATCAATCAATCAATCAAATAGACAGAAAGACAGACAAACAAATAAATAAATAAATAAATAAATAAATGAATAAATAAATAAATAAATAAGTAAATGAAAGAATAAATAAATAAACGAAGGGGGGAAGAAAAGAACAAATAAATAAATAAATGAATATGACCGTTGGTGCCATGGGGGAACCTGTCGGTGCCCAATGTCAATTTGACATGTGCCCAGCACGAGGTCTTCTTGACCTTCCATTCCGTTGGTGGTCTCTGGATTGGCCTGTTCTCTTTCTGCGTGTCATGTACATGTTAAGTTCTGCTGTATCTCTCGGGTTTTTTTTCTCAATAAAACTGGCTACATGCTGTAGTATTTAAGGTATCCAGTTTAAATCAATATATTTTGATATAGGGGTGAAGACGTTGAATGGATATTGGGACCGTCAAGCGGAGTACCGTCGTGACCAAGTTAGTGTAAAACCAATATTTCAATTGTTTGGAAGGCAGGGCGTGGGGGTGGAAGACTTCTCCCTCCACAGTCATTGTTGCAGACATTGCCACACACACAACACAATCCTCCCACAGGATGACCCCATATTTGTCATCCCACGTAGAGTATTAACCCTTTATTTCATGATTTAAAGCCTGAATATTGGTCTGTGTTATTTAGAAATGAAGAAAGTTTTCAGCTTATTCTTTCAAATATGTGCTTCAAAAGTGTACCTTTCCTGCATGAAACAAACGTTAAAACAATATCTTTATGACATTTTATCCAGGAAGAGTTGATCAGCCGTGCAATGGATTAACAACTTAAATTAAGTATACTAAAGGACGTTGAGTCAAACATTATAAATCAAAATGATATAATTATTTGGGAAAACGTTAAAACATTAAAGTCATTCGACTTATATATATAAATACATATATACATATATACATATACATATATATATACACATACACACATACATACATACATACATTTATACATACATACATACATTCATACATACATACATACATACATACATACATACATACATTCATACATACATACATACATACATACATACATACACACATTCATACATTCATACATATATACATTCATACATACATACATACATACATACATACATACATACATGCGTACATACATACATACATAGTTAATCTACCGATTAATACCTTCGAATTCTTACTTGATGTTTTCTTATTTTAATAAAATATTTTGTTAACCTCTTTTCAGCTCCCTTTCACACTAATTTCATTTTCAAATCACACTCGGGTCTTTTTTTTTTTTTTGTTTTTTTTTTTTTTGTTTTTGTTTTTTGTTTGTTTTTGGTTTTTTTTGTTTTGTTTTTTTTTTGTCTTTTTGTTTTTTTTTTTTTTGTTTTTGTTTTTTTTTGTTTTGTTTTTTCTTTTGTTTTGTCTTTTGTTTTTTTTGTTTTTTTTTTGTTTTTTGGTTTTTTTTTGCTTTTTTGTCTTTTTTGTTTTTTTTATTTTTTGGTTTGTTTTTTTCGTTTTTTTTTGGGGGGGGTTCTTGGGGGGGTTGTTTTTTTGTTTTTGTTTTTGTTCTTTTTTTTTATTTTTTTTTTTTTTTTTTATTTATTTTTTTTTTTTTTGTACTGAGATGTCCGCCACAAAATGATTGGTGTAAAAGACTATTCAATTTCTTCACATGTTAACTCTGATTAGAAGCTTGAAGTGGGTAACAACCTTGCATTGTAGCAGCGGTGTAACAAGCGAACTACATCATTTGTGTTTGGCACGCAAGCCGCTGTTGATCTTTGCTCTCCCGACTCCGCTTTCACCCTGAACTTTATCACTGTTTAAGAATCGGCAATTTCCATTGGCACTCTGGGTGATAAGCGCTCTTTACAATTGCCTGCTTAAAGGATAGTGTTTGCTAAAGTGGTGGAGGGCAAAGCCAATGACGTCACGTATACACTCTGGTCCTTCTTTCTTGCCTTCCTTCTTTCTTTTTTTTTTCTTTCTTTCCTTCCTTCTTTCCTTCTTTCTCTCTTTTTTTCTTTCTTTGATTCTTTTGTTCTTTCTTTCCTTCTTTCTTTCTTTCTTTTTTCTTTCATTCCTACTTTCCTTCTTTCTTTCCTTCCTTCTTTTTTCTTTTTGCCTTTCTTTCTTTCTTTTTTCTTTCTTCCTTTCTTCCTTTCTTTCTTTCCTTCTTTCTTTCTTTCCTTCTTTCCTTCTTTCTTTCTCTCCTTCTTTCTTTCTTTCTTTCTTTTTTCTTTCTTCTTTCTTTCTTTCATTCTTTCTTTCCTTCCTTTTTCTTTCTTTATTTCTTTCTTTCTTCCTTTTTTTCTCTTTTTCCTTCTTTCTTACTTTCTTTTTTCTTTCTATCTTTCTTTCTTCCTATTTTTCATTTTTTCTTTCTTTCTTTCTATCATTTTTTTTTTCTTTCTTTCTTTCTTTTATTTCTTGTTTCTTTCTTTCTTTCTTTCTTTTTTATTTATTTATTTATTCATTTAATTATTTATTTGTTTATTTATTTATTTATTTATTTATTTATTCATTCATTTATCTATTTATTTATTTATTTATTTATTTATTTATTTATTTATTTATTTATTTTCCTTTTTGTTGCTGTATTTCAAAGACGAACATCACATATCTACTTTCCAAGGCATCTATTTGTATTTTCTCTTATTTTCTTGTTTATCGGCTCTCTGTGAGCCAATCGACCAGTTAATCACTCTTACTGTCACCTGATTCATTTGTACCTATGCATACCCCGTCAATACTCCTATTTGCCTTTCTGCGCATCCACCTATCTGTGCATACATCCATCCATCCATTCATTCGTCCGCCCGTCCCTAATTCTCCGCAGTTATATCAAGACATACAACTGAGTATTGCTGCAATCAATCACATGCAAAACTTGCACTGATCCTCCACGTGCTGTCAACAGTCCCTTTAAACCCCATATGCACCCAAGGGATCAGCCATTGTTTGTTTGTTTGTTTGTTTGTTTGTTTGTTTCTTACATTTTCATATCAGCGCAAAGAGTACGCGGGATGGAGTCAAGATCAATGTACATTTTCGATTAATTTTGAAAATGTTGGTCAATATTTTGGAAAAAATTGGCATTTTTGCTGTACTCTTTTAAGGGGGGGTGGGGGGTACAGAAAGAATGCTCTGGTGTACGCTCAAGAAAATGTTGATAATTTTGGCTGAACCCTAACAGAGGACACCCTTCCTGGCCCATTCCTGACATCACATGAACACTGGACATGCACCCTGCCCAATGCGTCTGTTCCATGATCTAGTCACTCAGGGACATGTTACACGACTTCATTATTACGGATCATATTTGCTGCAGAAGTTCGTACTAGCATTCATATCACCTCATGTCAAACAATGGCACAGGTTACTTTTTATTCTCCAGAGTGTCAAAATACTGTGAAATGGGTAAGGCAATAAATGAAATCAAACCTTTCTCAAATAAAAAGATTGTACGATCTAAAAAAAAACGTTATTCCATAAATCAAACAGTGAATCATCCGTTTGGTTCCGCTGGCTTGTCCCTGGTGATTTGTCATGCTTTTCCCAGACAGTTTTCCAAACATGTAAATCATTTCATTATCATACTGTTCCAACTTGGGCAAGTTTGGACGAAACGGGTTAAGTCTGTTCCAACTGGGGCAAGTTAGGACCAAACGGGTCAAGTCTGGAAGACAACACTTAAGGTGTCTGGGGTTTAGGAAAGCAGTTTTTTTATGAAATAAAATAGACGGCACTTTAAAGATTGTAGCAATTTTTCTGGACAAAAATGACATGCTTTAAATTGCACACAGGAAAGGCATGGTGACACAATAACTGGATCTTGTGCCCACCACAAAAGTATCATCAAAGAGTCGTACCCTACACTGGTCAATACCACGAGGAGACTTGATGTGTCCATGTCCTATCATGCTTTTTCCAGGGCCGGGGGGGGGGGAGCACTTTCTCGCCCTTTGAAAATGTAATTTGTTTTTATTTCATTCAATGGCGGAAACAGAATAGCCATTGATAGTAGACTTGCTGTCTATTGTACACTAAGAAGCATACATGATAATAAATCATCTTCGATTTCATTATATATATGGAGACAGACAAACAAACGGACGGACATACACACAGATAGACAGACAGACAGACAGACAGATAGATAGATAGATGAATGGATGGATGGATGGATAGATAGATAGATAGACAGACAGATAGATAGATAGACAGATAGATAGATAGATAGATAGACAGACAGATAGATAGATAGATAGATAGACAGACAGACAGACAGACAGATAGATAGATAGACAGATAGATAGATAGACAGACATACAGATAGATAGACAGACAGATAGATAGATAGATAGATAGATAGATAGATAGATAGATAGATAGATAGATAGATAGATAGATAGATAGATAGATAGATAGATAGATAGATAGATAGATAGATAGATAGATAGATAGATAGATAGATAGACAGATAACAATGATAACGAAGATAACATATATAATATGCAGGTCCTTACACTTTCTGGATTTTTTTCTAAATAATTGGTGTGTCTCTAGATTTGTAGTTTTGTTACGGAGGACATGAATTACTGATACTGGCTGTTTTACATAATTGCACAGAATATACAGAACGCACTGTAAAACTTGGTTAGAGACTGATTGACACGCAGCATTATGCTCTACAGTCAGCTCAGTCACGCACAGGATTTTGCATGTCAATATGGAATTATCTTTTTTTTTTTAAATTTTAAACACACATTTCTTAGTACTTATCTTGGAGAAATCATGGAATAAACTCTGTTCTACCGGTGCCCCAGATGTAAATAAAGGGGTATTTCTCTATCATGTCTATCTACCAAAAATCTGGCGATTGATTTCGGGACTCCGACTTGTCCATCAGTCATTCCCTGACATCGCTTTCTCTATTGCATGCTATTGTGGCACG
>CAXHWN010002137.1:890000-1282500 GCA_964020975.1 Hermodice carunculata | reverse complement strand
ACTTTGGTGAACTTCAAATTTAAAGTTCAAAATTATGGTTGTTTTTTGGTTTGATGGTGTCGCTAGCTTGCTGTATAATTGCCTTGCAATGAATGAACTCACCCAACCAAAACACAGGACCTGACCAGTCCAATAATTCTATAGCTGAACGTTGAAGAAAGAATGTCAAAAATGTAGGTGTTGGGGTATGAAAGATACCAGTTCTGTCTAAGTAAAGCCAGTCCTCAAAATAGACTTTAAGATCCCTTAATCGGTAGCCTAAGTGGGACATACTTTTTGTCCGACTCGGCCCAAGTGCATTCTTTAACTTATGATTCTCCACACCTGTTAAAAAGGTGGAATTTATTTCCAATAATTTTGACCTCTTTACAATTTGTATGAGAAAGCTTAGGTCAACAGATTTGACCAGCACACAACTACAAGATTTTTAGAGAACTAATGAGGCGCGGCCTATAATTAGAAGCACGAAGTCTGCCCGTACATTGCCCAGATGTGTCGCCATGGAGGCAGCAAAAAGACAGGTTTCCAAAAACTACAGCAAGACAAAGACATCCATTTAGGGCTTTCGACATCACCGTTAAGGAGAGAAGTGCACACTAATATATTTGACATATACAAATGAAAGGTTGTTAAAATACTCCCCTCCGCCGTCCTCCCCAAACAGCCAGGCAAATATTAATGTTATCATTGGTACAGCATATGTTGGAACGCAAAACCAATAAAACAAAGTCCGAGAACGTGTCTCGCTTGAATTAAACTAATACTCAGTTATAAGCTACCCAAGTCACTGCCGTACTCAGATCAATTCCCGGCAAAAATACAGGTATACACCTGTCTCTCATAATAAGGGTTAAACCAATTGTCTGTCATGATAAGGGTTAAATCAATGGGAGCCATTCAGCGTTCCATACATTCAATCAACCTGGCACATAATGGCCACAGTAATCCATGGCCCCTTACCCTCCCTTTGACCTGTTCACAAAATATTTGCTGCTTTGTTGTGCTCTGGTTTGACCGGTTACTTCGTCTGTACAACTCTTAGTGGCCAACCTCCCTGTTGTTGGAACGTTTTATTAATTTTGCATAAAAAAAAATAATAAGGGCGTCGTGGCTAAAGAGTGTAACATCAAACGTCATAAAGTGGGGTACAAAATTAGGAAGGCACAAGGTGGCGCCTGCGTCCAATCTTTATCCACAGTTGAATTATAATGGAGGTGAAGAGGTGTGAATTATAATGGAGGTGAAGAGGTGTGAATTACAATGGAGGTGAAGAACTTGTCATTAAATTTCTTTGCAAGTTTCGTTTAGAATCTTTGCAAAAGAACATAATTTTAAAAAATAATTTTGTTTGCATGTTTTGTCACAACTGATCAGCTGTACTCCGTACAAGAAGTCTTTTTTTTCATTATTATTAACCCATTTCCTAAGTCCAAGAAAATTGGCACCTCACGTATCTAAAAAACAAACAAACAAACAAAAACAAAATTGAAATGCATAAAACTGCACTTGTGACAAAAATCACCCACCCACTCTTCGAAAAATAGGATTAATTCCCCTAAGGTAAGCAAGACGGGGCAGGTGAGGATAGGATAATCACGCAACTCTATAACAAACACAACACACTTGGTTTCTTTGGTTCCCAAATTTCACCAAAAATATAAAAGTATACGCAGATTTTCTTGAGGGAGATAGGTGGGGCACTCCTCTTCCCCGGAACAAAAAACAACTTTGGGTCCGCACCCGCCCCTCTGCCAATAAGTCTTTTCCATTTGAGGACAATCTATATAGTCCAGTACTTGCCAATCTGGTAATTAGTCTTTTCCTTTTAAGGACAATCTACATAGTCCAGCACTTGCCCTCTGTTAATTAGTATTTTTCTTTTAAGGACAATCTATATAGTCCAGCGCTTGCCACTCTACTAATTAGTCTTTTCCATTTTAAGAAAATCTATATGGTCCAGCACCCACCCTCTGCTCATTAGTCTTTTCCATTTAAGGACAACCTACATAGTCCAGCACTTACCCCTCTGCTTATTAGTCTTTTCCTTTTAAGGACAATTTACATAGTTCAGCACTTGCCCCTCTGCTAATTAGTTTTTTTTTTTCATTTTAAGAAACAATCAACATAGTCTAGCACTTGCCCCTCTGCTAATTAGTCTTTTCCATTCAAAGACAATCTACACAGTCCAGCACTTGCCCTCTCTTAATTAGTCTTTTCCATATAAGGACAATGTATATACTTCTGTGCCCGCCTTCTGCTTATTTGTCATTTCCCTTTAAGAACAATCTATATAGTCCAGCACTTGCCCCTCTGCTAATTAGTCTTTTTCATTTAAGGACAATATATATAGTCCTGTGCCCGCCCTCTGCTAATTAGTTTTTGCACTTAAGGACAATCTACATAGTCCAGCACTTGCCCCTCTGCTAATTAGTGTTTTCCACTTAAGGACAATCTACATAGTCCAGCACTTGTCCCTCTGCTAATTAGTCTTTTCCATTTAAGGACAATATATCTAGGCTGTTCCCGCCTCTCTGCTGATTAGTCTTTTCCACTTAAGGGAAATCTACATAGTCTAGCACCTACCCCTCTGCTACTTAGTCTTTTCCATTTAAGGACACTATATATAGTCCAGCACCTGCCCCCTGCTAATTAGTCTTTTCCATTTCAGGACAATCTACATAGTCCAGTACCTGCTCCCCGCTTATTAGTCTTTTTTCATTTCACAACAATCCATATAGTCCTGCACCCGCCCTCTCCTAATAAGTCTTTTCCATTTAAGGACAATCTACATAGTCCAGCAATCGCTCCCTGCTTATTAGTCTTTTCCTTTTCAGGATAATCTATATAGTCCTGCACCCGGGGTCTTAATTTCTGGCGCTGCCCCTGGGTCAGGTTTGACCTGGCACTGTCAGGTCAGTCTGATCTCATGCAACGTGCTGAATAGTGAATCAAGTGTTATAGGCAAAGTTTGTATACTGGTTTGTCAACTGATGACTAAGTTTACCTTTCGAAAATCCTATGTGTGCCATCTCCGATCGTTTTATGTGCAGATGTGTTAAAATAAGGACTTTGTCCAGTTGGAATCACGCCAAGGTGTTCAGTTTATTGGTATTAGACAGCAACCTCCTGGTAGTATTTTCAATATTGATATTACACCCTTTTGGCAATTTTTTCGACTCTTCCATTTTAACACTTGTTTTAATGAATTTTCATAGTCATTTTCATCATCATCATCATCATCATCATCATCATCATCATCATCATCATCATCATCATCATCGTCGTCGTCGTCGTCGTCGTCGTCGTCGTCGTCTTTCCTTTGTTGTTTTGCTTTCATATCATTGTCTAATAAGCGCACAGGATATTTCAGTTAGCGTATATTTCTGCATTTGATATTTTGAGGAACGATGACTGTGTTTTGCAAAAGCACGTTTTACATCAATCGCACAAAAAGCTTTTACCTTTATGATCATAGTCCGGTATTTTGGAGTGTGTTTGTTGAACAAGCAAAACAGTTTGTGTATGTGTGTGTACCTTTTTTTCTTTCTTTCTTGCTTTGTTTGTTTGTTTGTTTGTTTGTCTGTTCTTTATTTAATTCTTTTTTTGGGGGGGAGGGGGTTGAAGTAGGTCAAAGCCACTGCTTCAGATTCCGAACTCGCACGTATTAGTTTACAAGATCATTGAAGAGCAGTGCCATGTAACATCAATGTATTGCACAGTCTTCCCGACGGACACAAAGCAAGTTTTTGCTTACTAATGTATGTATGTATGTATGTATGTATGTATGTATGTATGTATGTATGTATGTATGTATGTATGTATGTATTAGCAAATATATATAATATTGTACATTATCTTGATGCACTTTGTCATTTTTGCAAAATAACTGGATCAACTTGTACGAGACATCCAAAACTTTGAGGACAATATGAAGAAAAATTAAGCACTGATCAGGAAATAACATAATTATGTTCTAAAATACAGGTGCCTCCTCCTCTGACTTCTACAAATGTAAAGAACATGATTTACAAGTTTGTCATTCAGTTCCATATGTGACCGAGTCCTGTATATCACGTGATGCTGGTACACATAGCGACACATTCAAAAATCATAACGCTGGTAAAGATGACTACAATAATTTCTGATAAGCAATTATCCCGTAACTGAATTTAAAACAATCTTGTGTCATTTCTTCTGTTTCGCAGGAATAAACCAGTCTTGTTGAAAGGTGGGCAATTGGTTTCATCCGGGTCCTCTGCACAGAGCAGGGAAGCATTCCCAGACCTAGCGCGGATCTAGCGTTATGCCACTGCCCTACAAAAAAATCCCCTCCCCAAAAGGGCTCAGTGTCGTAAATATCACCTGCTTCTTTTCATAAAGAGATACATAGACGACTGGTCACCGATATCGATACATAGACGACTGGTCACCGATATCGATACATAGACGACTGGTCACCAATATCGATCTGCTTACTCTGTGAGCGCACAATGCGTGAAAATAATTAACATGTTGATTCAGTCCATAACGTCACGTGGTCCTGCAGTGTCTACAGTGAGGAAACCAACGATTGATAAATACATTGTTCAGCTGTTGTAGAAACTCCCCGAGTTAACAGTAAGAACTTGATGTTCACATTTTTCTTAAAGGTTCAAGACATGTTGACTGAAACCCTTAAGATTAGCGAAAAAGAGAGTGTGAGCAAGAAGTAAACATAAAGTGCGCCCCCCCCCCCAGCTCTGACTGAGCATGCGCAGTTGGGTGGCAAGTACCTATCTCAGCAGATCACGCCATCTAGGTGTGTGTCGGTCGTGACCTTGAGGCGTGGCAGAACACAATGAGCCTCAACCTCGTGCATTAAAGCCAATGTCATTTATTTTACCTCGTCTTTCGCGACATATGAATATCTAAATCAGCAGAATAAGTTGTGGAGGCGGGGAATTTTCCAGAGCCACAAGATGGCGCTACTCACGTGAGGTCCCGATCACATTTATAATAATATATATGTGCTGGAAGGCGCGGTGTACCTTGGGTGGGCGGCTTGTAGTACCACCAGATGGCACTGCTCGCCATATCACTATCAGATCAAACATAATGGTATTAGAACCATTAGATGGGGCCACTGACCAGACACTCCTCCAGATAGCTTCTTAGATATGATGACCAGCATGCAGTTGGTTTACAAAGACCACGAGTGAGACCACTTTCAGTTTAGAAACAGTCAATTTGTCTTTATATAGAGAGCTGTTCCTCTCTCTCTTTTTTTACTATTATCTTCTTAGATACCATGACCAGCAAGTTTCATGAAGGTACTCAATGTACAAAATGTTTCATGAGGGTACGCAAAATTAAGAAATATATTCTTACAAAATATGAAACCAACATACAAATACCAATGCGAAAATGATGTTTTACATTTTTTCCTGTTGAAATACTTATACACATGAGTGACCACAAGTGTCAATATTTTGGGCGACAAACATTTCTTTTGCATATACAGTCTGTACATGTGTTGATTTACTTTCCTACTTTTCACGTGCTTTGGGCGAGTGCTGATGTCTATCTGTTTTACTCGAATAAGCATCAGACTTGGTCAATGGCCTTACTGGCGTAGTCGAGGATAGCTGTTGATCCGGGCCATGTGTAGTGTAGGTGAGGAACTCTTGCTACACACACACACACACACACACACACACACACACACACACACACACACACACACACACACACACACACAACCAAATGGACTTCCGAACATACAGTACTGTAATTCTCCTTTCAGACGCCTTAATATCTTTTCTACGCGGCCGGTTTGATGGTTTCAAAATCTTTGGTTGTTGAAACTTCTGTCCCCAAATGTGAAATAGGACATCGTTTGAAAAGTTAGACTCACCAGTGCTTCTTGGTGCAAACAACAGAGAAGGGAGCATCCTAGGGAGATGTCATTTTTTTTAAGTGGGCTCTTGCTACCATGTTCACTTAAAATTTATTTGGACATTCCCATAAGTAACTATGTACCCAAGAATCGTTCAGATCGTTGATAAGTTTTTCTCATAGAAGATATCCCCGTCTTTTCCTGTTCCCCTGGGACGGCCCAAAGCAGCTCTATATATCTGTCGTTGTGCTACTCTTTGTATAATGAGAAAACTAGGTGAGTCCGGAGTCTGCTACACCAGACTACCTGAGTAGACATCCGCATCACACGCGCCCTTCGGGCTTGTGTGATGCGGATGTCACGAAGGTAGTCTGGTGTAGCAGACTCCAGACGAGCCTAGTTTTCTTTTTATCCCGTACTTAAGTACTATCAATTTTCATTTTTCATTATAAATTAAAAAAAACTACTATTAATAATTAAATAAAAGATAACAGACACAAGCTTCCCAATGTAGACATACGCGACCTCATTTTATTTTGCTTCTGGTGTATGAATACATTAAGTTCATAAACAAAGTGAACAGTCAACGTAGTCTGGTGCATAGCCACGTAGTATGGTCAGATCCATGCCATATAAGGGAATAAACACAAGAATGGAAAGAAAGTAGTGCAACACAACGTAGTCTGGTGCATAGCCACGTAGTATGGTCAGTCAGACTACGTAGTCTGTATTAAGTCCATTTTTAAAGTAATATGGCCCTAAGTACGGGATAAATAACTAGACTACTTTGCCAGAGAACAAAATAAATGGCATACATACGATGTAATAAAACGATGATGCCACTCACAAGAGCCACTGGAGATATTCGGAATTGAAATGTCATGTTTCCAGTCTTGCATGTAAGAACAAACAGTTTTTTTTTCTTTGAAGGGTATATCGGAGTTGTCAGAAAACAAGCGCGTACCCTTATAAGTAGACTGTGTATCCGCATTGATAGGCCGTACAAGAAAGGTCAAAATGCGAAAAAGCTCTGAAACGTGATAAAAACATATAGTGCAACCATACAATTGCTTTATTGTGTGATAAATATTGACTAGTAGCTGATGTATCAATTGTTTTACAAAACTAGGAAAGAGGATTTACTTCACAGCAAATCTGTCTGGGTGCTTGCAAAATTTGAATTATTGAAATGCTTTGAAAAAATGTTTATTGCTGTGATTCTGAATCAGAATAGCACACCTTTTTGTAGTATGTGGGAAGTGTCCAAGGTTAAAGTCTAAGCTTAATAACACAAAATTTACCAAAAGCATTTTCGGGGGACTACTACCTGTTGGTGCAGATAGACGGAAGAGTATTGGTCTAAATGTATGAAAAGTATTTATTATTGGAAAGCCAATGACTGCTCCCTGTTTGGTGCATATCATATATAAGAGCTGCTTTTTAAATATATTGCATATCACAAAAAAAATTTAGATATGAACCTATGGCAGTAATTCATTTTCATGTCACATATCGCTGTAGGTGTGTCACAAATCAAAGCAACATTACTTTCACACATCACGTATCGCAAATTGCCGCTTCCCAATAAGTGCTGCAATACATGAATACGCTTTCACATGTTTAAGCACGAAGTATCACTTGAAGTTCAATAAGTTGCAATTTGCAACACATAAGATTAAAGATGGAAAAATACAATACAGTAATGCTCTGTCTAGTCTAAGTTATAAAATAGAATTACGCATATATTTCAAATACATGCATAAACAAAAGAAAAAGTTATGACATACTAATAACAATGACAGCCAATGTGCAACTGTTAAAGTTATGTACACTTCACTCTGACAGTTGTGGCAGATCTAGTTTGAATTTCCTTTATATAAATCAACTGAATCAACTTAAAAACATTTCCTCACTGCAAGGCTGTATGCTATAACACAATGTACACTATTAGAAAGAGTTGTCAAAATATTACATATCAATCAAGGGGTTATTCAATTCGCAAAGGATTTATCTGTTCAACTTAACAGCTGAAACATTTTTGATACTATAACGGGTCCTTTTCAAACATGTTGTCCGATAATATTATATGCAATTAATTTTCGTTAGTTATTCATCATCACACTGTAATGAGAAGCCTCCTTTCCAAGCTATTGTATAAGAGAACCTCCATTCCAAGTAGAATAGAAAGACTCCATTCAAAGTTCAGTATTAGGAAACCACATCCCCGTGTTTTTTTAAATCATTCAACACTAAGAATAACTGTTCTTTCTCCACAGTGTGCCTCTAACTAGGATCTGTAGGGATTTTATGATAAGTAAATGGTGTCTCTAAGTGTATAATGAAAAGTTATTCCCAGTGTGGAAATAAAAGTGAGAGTTAATGGTTAGCAAAATGGAAACATACAGCTGCAACCACAAGAACACGTTAAATTTGAAGGCTCTCCAATGATGCTGTGTGTCACATGCTTTGGAGCGATCCATAATGAAAGAGGGGTAAATGGATCTGCTTAATGAGACAAAAAACTAATTTTATATACAGTTTTGTAGCGGAAAATTATGTGGAACCAGTTTTAATGCATATGTACTGCCACCCGTTATTGGATTTCTAACATATGAACATGTGACAACTATATATTATCCATCAAAGTCCATCACCTCATGTGGTCCAATGGTAATGATATAGCCATACGGCTGCCCCTGTGTTCTCTACATGTTCACATGTTTGGTGTTTTTTATTTGAGGCATCTCACTCAAATTTTAAATTTCGTCATTTTGGAGAAAAAAATCCGTTAAACCTTAGTTAAAATTCTTTTCTCAAAGCGGTTGTCATTTTACGGATTTGTTTCATGAGTGAAAGAAGCCAAAAAATATGTAGCACAACAGCAAAATAAAGTCAGTTTACTGAATATGTCAACATTTGAGCTGGAGGTGAAGGTTAAAGGACCAATGCAGTAATGCAATAGTTGCTAGAACCTTATCTCAAGGACAAGGGGGCGGGGGAGCCCAGCCATAATCCATTTAATTTTTTTTAGCAAAATAATCCATCACATGTAGGTCCCTGTTCAAGGTGATGCCATTGTTGCCTGTGTAGGAGACCCAGGGCCGGACACCGACCCTAAGTCACCCGCCACATCCACATACAAAAATGGCATGACAAAAGGAGGTATGCATATTAACTGGGATCATGTGCTGCCACCTAGACTACAGCAAGGAACTTGGCAGGAAGGAGGTCACATTCATGTGTTGAGCAGGACCAAATGAGCCTTTGTGACAAAAGGAGTAACTTGAGAAAGCAGAAAAGCTAAAGAAAAGTCAGTCACTAAGTTTTAAAACATACAAGAGGCTTAACATATTAAGATAATTTAATTTGCTTGGTAGAAAGAGTGCTATTTCTAAATGGTTAACTGACGTAACTTATAAAAGTACCCTGATCATGGCGGAGGCATAGTTCTGTTGCCTAGTAACTAAGGGGAGCAGAGCAGGTCTGCAGTTAATTTAGTTTATATATTAAAATGAATACCTCCTATTATGCAAGTAGGAAAATATTGCTGTGACCAACCTGCCCCCCCCCCCCCCGTTCCTACGCACACAGCTGTGCAAACATGCATGTCCAGTGCTGAGGGTCCAGTCCAGTGCCTCATGGGGTTCAGTCCACCATTGTTAAACAAGCTTGCATATTCAGTGAACCCTGTCTAAAACCTGATCTTCAGCCAATCAGCAGAGAGCAGAACTATTTTGTAGCCACACTGAACCCAAGCATGTATTTCCCTTAAGGTGGAAGATCTAAAGCGGGCACCTTTGGAAAACCTCTAATCACTTTTCCATATCTTTGGATAGTCTGACACTTAAACTACATGCTCCCAAAAACTCAGATGTGTGAACATAAAATTTGTATGAGATAATTGATCTCAAATCTTTTGTTTATACTGAAAAATTTAAGCAGCGCCGGGAACATGGGTTTGTTTGCATGGGTATGATAATGAACCATGTCATGTTTGCACAGTCATTAGTCCATGACCCCTGGAAACCAATTGAGCCATTGACAAGGGTCACTCACAGGAAACCATTTGCCGTGGGGAGAAGAATGGGCCTGTTCAGACCTATCAGTACCATTGTTCTCATTACTTTGAAATTCTCTATTAGTGTAAATACAAATCAGCACAATCCACTTACTGTTCCCCAAATATGGAAAGCTGCATGTTAACCCACACTCAAACAAGCCAAGTGTGGTGTTCCCAAGTTAAAAAAATCGAGATATAAGCCACAAAATATGGTTGCGTTTAATGATAACATCACAGAGGTAAAGTTACAGGTTTATTTCACACAATTATAACACAGGACAGAAGAAATGAGTATGTGTCATAGTACAGCCATAAATGTGTAAGAATTGGCAACTTTTTCTTTCAATGTGATTTTCTTGGAACCGTTTTTTTGCTCAACCTCTAAGATTTGCATCTCGCCTCCCAAACGTACGAATTGCCCTATCACATTAAAAGCAATGGACATTAAAAGAAAAAATTCTCATATCCAGGAACGGTTCCCATGATTTTTTTTTTTTTTTTAATTTTGATAACCTCTTCCGTGACCTTTGGACAAGTTTATAGAAGAAAAATGAACAACCTGTCAGGAATAAACTAAAAATTTTAAACTTTTTATTCATGCTATTTCAGGACTAACCATTGAATTCGATCCTGGATATGGGTGTATATTTCAAATTTCTTGTGATTTCAACTGAAAAAAAAATAATTGTGACTTCTGTGCGAAAAATGTGAAAATCCTACCAAGTCAGAAAGAATGCTATAAAATTTAAAAAAATTCCAATCCAGGCAAAAAGCTCTATGGATACAAATCTATGGATATGTAGTAATCAGAAAATATATAGGTTTAACGTATTTGTGAATAAAAAATGATTGGGTAATTGCGATCCAAAGTTGCCAGTCTCACTGCACACTAGCTTCACAGCTCCCACCTTAACAGGGTTTGCATGGTGATTATGGCCTTTTCACACAAAAAGTATTGAGTGATGATTGTTCCATCGAATACTTCAACATCTGAATCTGTCTTGGTTTCATATATAATTCATGATTACAGCCACCTTAACAGGGTTTGCATGGTGATCATGGCCTTTTCACACAAAAAGTATTGAGTGATGATTGTTCCATCAAATACTTCAACATCTGAATCTGTCTTGGTTTCATATATAATTCATGATTACAGTCTGAACTATTTGTGTCAATGTGACAAACCATATTATATTCAACACAGTGCTCCACCTTTCCCGCCTTCCAAAAGAATATATTCAGACAATTAACATGGCAAAAAGCCTCAAACTTGCCACATTTAGTTTCACTTCTAGAACTTTTGTTCACTGTCCATTGACAGACATCTCAAACCTACTTGTGTTAGAACTTTGTGTCTGTCATCAATAGTTTGGAAGATATGGAGCTTTTAAAATTTTGAATGTCCCTATAGCCAATGTCCATAATTTTAAACACCATGACTATTCCAAACCAGGTGCTTAATTTCACTGGTGGGCGAGTCATCATGGCAAGTTTGGTGATTGTTGGAAAAAAATAGTGTCCGAGAAAAACTCCGGACAAATTCGGTCGTAAAGAAGAAAGAAAGAAGGAAAGAAAAAAAAAGAATTCTTGGAAAAACAAAATGTCTAGGTGGATGTCTGGGTTTCCACCCAGACTTAATGAATTACAGTCATACCCAACTTCATCACACTAACCTAAGTTGACTTTAACACGATTTTTTTTCCTGTTGATTAAGTTTGGGTTCCAAACAAGAACGCCCGCAGGCAGGTTCAAGATTTCTTTCTTTCTTTTTTTTTATTTTGTCATTTGATGGTCTTTATCGGGAATAAATATTGTAACCCGGGAACAAGAATAATTGTTCTCAAGGTAAAGGTTAAAAATCGACGAGAAGATATCTCAACGGTAGATAATCTTTTGTTTTTGATCTGAGAGTCAATCAGTGCTCCTGGTAGTACGCCATGTTGGCTACTTGTTCTGGTAGTACGCCATGTTGGGTACGTGTTACACTGCGACATGTTGTGTACGTGTAACACTGCGACATGTTGGGTACTTGTTACACAGCGACATGTTGTGTACGTGTTACACAGCGACATGTTGTGTACGTGTTACACAGCGACATGTTGTGTACGTGTTACACTGCGACATGCTGGGTACGTGTTACACTGCGACATGTTGGGTACTTGTTACACAGCGACATGTTGTGTACGTGTTACACAGCGACATGTTGGGTACGTGTTACACAGCGACATGTTGTGTACGTGTTACACTGCGACATGTTGGGTACGTGTTACACAGCCACATGTTGGGTACTTGTTACACAGCGACATGTTGGGTTCTTGTTACACAGCGACATGTTGTGTACGTGTTACACTGCGACATGTTGGGTACGTGTTACACAGCCACATGTTGGGTACTTGTTACACAGCGACATGTTTGGTACGTGTTACACTGCGACATGTTGGGTTATTGTTACACAGCGACATGTTGTGTACGTGTTACACTGCGACATGTTGTGTACGTGTTACACTGCGACATGTTGGGTACGTGTTACACTGCGACATGTTGGGTTCTTGTTACACAGCGACATGTTGTGTACGTGTTACACTGCGACATGTTGGGTTATTGTTACACAGCGACATGTTGGGTACGTGTTACACAGCCACATGTTGGGTACGTGTTACAACACAGCTACATGTCAGGCTTTTTGACAATATATGTCAGACAGGATTGGTCCGAGGCTAAAATGATAAGCTTAAGGAAGTAAAAAGCAACGTAACTCTTAATATGCCTCAAGATGGGCTTTGAAAAATCATAGGACTGGATGTATATATCATAAGTTTACAAGATTACACATATCGGGAGTTGTAGGTCTATAGTAATGCATGCAAGTAATGCTTCCACATCACAAATCTGTCACCTCTGATTGCGCATACAAGTAATATGTCCATATCACATATCTGTCAGTTGTGATAGTGCATACAAGTAATGCATTCATAAAACATATCTGTCGACTATGATAGTGCATACAAGTAATGCGTCCATATCACATATCTGTCGACTATGATAGTGCATACAAGTAATGCGTCCATATCACATATCTGTCGACTATGATAGTGCATACAAGTAATGCGTTCATAGCACATATCTGTCGACTATGATAGTGCATACAAATAATGCGTTCATAACACATATCTGTCGCTTATGATAGTGCATACAAGTAATGTGTTCATAACACATATCTGTCGACTATGATAGTGCATACAAGTAATGCGTTCATATCACATATCTGTCGGCTATGATAGTGCATACAAGTTTAGCGTCCATATCACATATCTGTCGACTATGATAGTGCATACAAGTAATGCGTTCATAACACATATCTGTCGACTATGATAGTGCATACAAATAATGCGTCCATATCACATATCTGTCGACTATGATAGTGCATACAAATAATGCGTCCATATCACATATCTGTCGACTATGATAGTGCATACAAATAATGCGTCCATATCACATATCTGTCGACTATGAGAGTGCATACAAATAATGCGTCCATATCACATATCTGTCGACTATGATAGTGCATACAAGTAATGCGTTCATATCACATATCTGTCGACTATGATAGTGCATACAAGTAATGCGTTCATATCACATATCTGTCGACTATGATAGTGCATACAAGTAATGTGTTCATATCACATATCTGTCGACTATGATAGTGCATACAAGTAATGCGTTCATAACACATATTTGTCGACTATGATAGTGCATACAAGTAATGTGTTCATATCACATATCTGTCGGCTATGATAGTGCATACAAGTAATGCGTTCATATCACATATCTGTCGCCTATGCTGTCCTGATACTGACACGGTATGCTTGCAATTGTCAAAAGTATTGAAAAATATTTGTGTCACATTTGATTGTTGCTTGCTGGTAGTCCTTACAGCACAATCGGTAGGTGTTTAATCTAACATTTTCTCTGACTTTTGTTCAGCATTACTGGAAAAACGTGCTGTTGTTGAAGTGTCCAGTTACACACAGTGATGTCCCGTTACACACAGTAATGTCCCGTTACGCAGAGTAAAACAAGGTGAAGCAAATAAGAATAGTTGCTTCAAAGGTTATGTGTCTGTTTGTGTGCTTCCAAAACTTGCATAAATTTAAATGCTACAACTCTTGCTTGTGGCTTATTGGATGCGCCTTCAGCACAAACCTCTGAATTAATGGGGAATGATATCTCTACTGATAATTGCTTTGAAGATATTCAAGATGTAAACCTTTCAAGTGCCTCTGATTAGCATAAATTAGAATTTTAAAACTTTTGCCTGTGGTTCATTGGATGCACCCTTGGCACAAACATACAAATTCAAATTAGAATGGCACTTCTACCTTTAATATTCTTGAAGATATCCAAGATTTAAATTTTCGAATGGCCCTAAGTTGCATAATTTTCAAAATGCTCACTCTTATTAGTAAAAAGGCAAGGATCTATGTATGGAAGTATAATTATGCCAAATTAGGAATTGCTAGGTATAATAGTTTCCACATAAACTGTTCGACGAAATGGTAGCAAAGAAAGAAACAATTCCAGGGGAAAAAAACAGAATGTCGGTGTTGGCACACAGCCAAATTGACATCATTTTCACATGGCTTCTAACATTGATATCATCTTCACATGGCTTCTGACATTGATATCATCTTCACATGGCTTCTAACATTGATATCATCTTCACATGGCTTCTAACATTGATATATTCTTCTTTTATCATGTCTGTGTGCCAACACAGCCATACTGTTTTCCCAGAAATTCTTTCTTTCTTTCTTTATGTCTGGGTGCCAACCCGGACATATTGTTTTTATTCACATTCTATGGCACCAAAAATTTGTCCAGAGTTTTTCTTAGTCACTATTATTCCCCCAAACTACCAAACTTGCCATTGTGACTGACCTACCAATGAAGATTTGCCATTTGGTTTGGAGTAGTCATTATCTATAAAATTATGCATGTAAGCGAATTAAGATTTTAAAAGCTCTATATCTTCCAAACTATTGCAGATAGGCACAACGTTTTACCTTACACATGTAGGTTTGAGACATCTGTCAAATCCAAAAGCATGCAAACAAAAATTGGTGAATTTTAATGTATGCTAAATTCACTGAATTTCCCAACAATACACAAGTATCCAGGGCTCCTCCTGCTGCATAGATCTTCATGGTGCTAGGCAACCATTTTGCATTTACAATAAATAAACTTGAACCTGTTCCATAGGCAGCCTTCTAGCCATGCATCCCAGGTGTGTGATTTGGAAGGTTTGGGTCTTGTAGCAAAGGGTGGGGGGACTCCCAACAACTGTGTAATGAGGTTCTCAATAAAATACAGCGAATCTCTTTCTGTTCATGCAGGAACAGATTTGCTCCATGCTGCCATAAGTACCAGGCAGGCTATAGTTCCCACTAGTGCTGGACAGAGCAGTCAGTGCACCATGCCTGACACTGGTGTCCCAGCTGGTCTGCTTTTGCCTGAGGCTATGAGTCTGCTGGGCTTATCAGCCCCAACCGGCATGGGCTCCTGGACCTTTAGACAGAATAAACCTATGCCTACCCTCTGTTAAAAATAGACTACATACCGTGCAGGACTTGGCTGGACCCATCAAAGTATGGTCTTCCAGTTCTCAATGACTGTTTTCACAACGATGTGAATTTTGACGCAGTGTAGATTTGTGTGATATCAGTGGACACTTCCATGTCTTTATTTTCTTGTCACCAGTGAAGCCAAGACAAAGAATACTGAGACAGTATAGTGCTTGTCTCAGTTCATAAGTACATGTATTCATGTGGTTTCCTGTAAGGGGTGTCTGTTAAAATTTGTTTACGTAATAAAGGAACTATTAAGACAGTTCTGTATTGCATGTATACACATCAGCTTGATTCATAATATGTATACACTGTGCATGTATATGTGCATGTATGATCATGTACATGTACATTCACATATACTCATCCTTACTGCCCAGACCGGCTGACCCTTTCGAAAGTGGACACTTCTCTCTGGTCCCAAGGGTGCCCGCTGCAGAGAGGTTTCACTGTGTAAGTAAATACTGGTATTCTGTGTCTGAGAAATTATGTCTGGGTGCCAACCAAGACATTTTCTTTCTTTCTTTCATTCTTTCTTTCTATCTATCTTTCTTTCTTCCTTCCTTCCTGTCTTTCTTCCTTTCTTTCATTCTTTTTTACAACCAAGCTGGACCACAGTTTTTTCTCAGACACTTTTATTCTGAAAACCACCAAACTTGTAATGGTGACTGACCTAACAAGTCTAATTGTGCATCTCATTTGGAATAGTCATGATGTTTAAAATTATGTAAATTAGGGGCAATTAAACTTTTAAAAGCTGAATATCTTCCAAACTTTTGCAAAAAGACACAAAATTTCATTGTGCATACACGGGTTTGCGACACCTGCCAATATAATGGATACTATGTCAAAGTTGTAGAATTTCAAATTATGCTAATTAGGGGCATAGAAAAATTTAAGAGTTGAACATCTCCAAAACTACTATAGATAGAGATGCCATTCCAACTTAATTTATCGGTTAATGGCAAGGTCGCATTCAATACATCATGAACAAAAGGGGTAGGATGTTAATTTATGGAAAGTAGGTAATTTTGCAGGATTTAAATCTCGATTAGCTTCACAACTATTATACATATGGTTGTCATTCTAATTCCAATTTATAGGTATGTGACATAGCCACATCCAATGAATCATGATCCAAAATTGTACAATTTTAATTTATGCAAAGCGGGCAAATACATAAAATTAGAGTGTTGAATATCATCAAAACTATTATAGATATTAGTGTCATTCAACTTCGGTTTAAAAGTTTGTGACATGGCCACATACCATAAATCAGGAACAAGAGTTGTGGCATTTTAAGTTATGCAAATTAGCCTAATACAGAAAACTTAGATTATGTTGAACAATGACAAAGCGTAGCATTTCAAACTGTTCTCATTTTGAAGGCAGCCAGACAGATTTGCTATGATGCAAATCCGCTTTTCTAGTTTTTTATTTAATCTTTACCAGCAAATTTGTCTGCTCTTTTTTCTCGGAAACAATTATCGATGGTGGCTTTCTTCTAGCCATAACTTCGTCAATTTTTATCTTTTTTTTATGTTGGGCTCAAATTGTAGCTATCGTAACACTGCAGGTCTTAAGGTCAAAGGTCAACGTCATTTGGACATTGGAAAGCTTCATCCAGCCATAACTGGGCCAAATCCCATCAAATTCTAATCATGTTGGACTCAAATTGTAGTATTGCAACACTGCACATTTCTGTTAGGACATGTATGTAACCTTTAACGGGCAAAGGTCATTTGGCCCTTTTAAAGTTTCATCTTGCCATAACTTGGTCAATTTCTATCTGATTTGGTTCATTTTAGGCTTACATTCTCAGTATTGTAACACTGTACACTTTTCCTATTTACATATGACCTGTATAGGTCAAAGGTTAAGGTCATTTGGCTCATTTTATCCAGCCATAAGCTTACTGGAATACGAAGTACCACGACAAAAGTTGAAGCATCTAATATTTGCAAACTTTTGCAGGCACACAGACAGATTTGCTTTGAAGCAAATCTTTTTTTATTCTTCTTTCTTTCTTTCTTTCTTTCTTTCTTTCTTTCTTTCTTTCTTTCTTTCTTTACTTCTTTTTTTCTTTCTTTCTTTCTTCATCAGCAGATTTATCCGACATTCTATTTGAGACTAATATACGCAGAAACTCCCAATTTGGCATGATTTCATTTCAATATATAAAGTCTGATCTTTTTATAAAGAGGTGTGACAAATTTGAAAACTATGTTGATTCGGGCAGTTTGAAAACTTAAATCTTTGACATCTTCAAAACAATTGCAGGAAGAGGTGCGATTCCAGTTTGATTTACAGGTTTGTGTTGTAAGCGCATTCAGTAAACCACGAATAAAAGTTGCAGAATTTTATTTTATGCCAATAAGGGCACTTGAAGAAAGTAAATGTTGAATATCTTCAAAAGTGTTACAGGTGGAGGTGACATCCAAAGTTTAATTATTAGGTTTGTGCTGTAGTTGCAGTTATAGAATTTTAATTTATGCTAATTTGGAACACTTTAAAATTTGGAGAGATGCCATTCCAACTTTAGTATGTAGGTTAGTGCTACAACTTTTCTTTGTAAGCACACAGACAGATTTGCTTTGAAGAAAATCTTCCTTTCTGGTTACTCTTTTATCTTATGCCCTTTTATCTTCTGCCCTAGTTACTCTTTTATCTTCTGCCAAGTCATGCTGCAGCTGCTGCAAGGGCAGCTGCAGCATGACTTGCCAGGCAATGCCAGAACCACTGACTCAAGACTATAAGCATGTTGGTACTTGAACGAAAGCTCTTTTCATGAAGAATTTAAATATGCAATTATCATCTTAAGTCTAGGTAAATATACGGGAAAACCAGGGACTGGTTTGGAATGAGTTAAAAATAATAATTTAGAATAGTATTTGTGGTAAAAATGTCCAAAGAAAGGACCAAGTTTTTGTGAAATTTTGTTACAAAGTTTGTCTATGTGGGACTTGAAGGCCAATGCAGACCAAAAAAAAAAATACACATAGAAGTTTAGCCACATTGATCTATGGCATTCTGTTACTATTAATCTGAACCTTTCAATTACTTTGGTTGCATTTTGAGAAACGTTGATGGGTGCAAAGGAGAATAGATTACCATTAAATATATTCAGAACAATCCCGTTCCGATGAAGCAATTCCGCAACATTTGTCATATTCCTATTGAGTTTTCAACCCAGGGCTCCTGCACCCATGTCAGAACATAACATGCTCATCAGTATACATGGTATAGTATCATCAGCGTACAGATGAGTAGGGCATCCTCAAGAACGTCAGGCAGATCATTAATGAATAATAAAAACAATAGTGGTTTGTGAATGGAGCCCTGTGGAACACCAACTCTGATAGGATAGATTTGGATATTTTGCTCCGACAGGTACACATTGCTTCACGTTGCAGAAACAGGATTCAAAGAAGGCAAGCGAGGTCCCTTTAACACCGCAGATCCTCTGTTTTTTGTATAATCACCTCGAGATCGACTGTGTCGAACGCCTTATGGAAACCAGTTTGAGACCGTTTAACTTTCCATTCTTGATTGAAGAAGTGCAGATGCAGGTGAGTACAAATGTCTAAAACCGGATTGAAGATTTACTAAAAGATTGTGAACGTTAAAAAAATCAAGCAACTATCATGTGTAATTTTTCTGCTCATAATAGAAAGAACTGATATTTGGGCATTTTCCTGACATCTGTGTTCCGTCTTGGTCTGCAGGTGTAATTTTAGCAACGTTAAAGTCATCAGGAACAATTCCAGTCTTTAAGGACAGCTTTGGTATCCATGTGATGAAAGATAGGGTGACCTCAAGGTTGGACAGAAGCAGTCGAACACTCATTGCATCAAGGCCTGTGGCTTTACTGGTACGTATCCGTTCGATAATTTTTCTGATATATGTTTTATCTACCATTGGAAGTTACCTCTTTTAGTGCCAATCACGACTAAAGTCGATCTACTTAAGTCAAACTAGTCTCAATTACCGGTGGGATCCAAGATTCGTATTCCTCGTAAAACACCTTTCATTCAAGTACCAGTATGCCTATAGTTCCAGAGAGAATATCCCAGGTCAAAGGTTTTCGAGGCGCGCATTGGGTGCATTGCGCCCAATGCACGCCGAGAAAAGCTGTTGACTCAGTCCAAAAATTCGCACGGAACGAGTTAAAATAAATCAGGTGGTTTCTTGGACAATATATGTGGATCTGTTTGGCTGGGTCTAGTCGTCAGATTGTGAGCTATAGAGGTAATTTTATCATTAAATTTACTCGCAGTGTCACAAGGGTTATCAGTAGTAGCTTTTTCACAACCAACTTAATTGGTGCGGATGATTAAGAACCAGGTAATAGGGACTTGAAATGCGCCTCCCATAGTTTCTTTGAGTTCAGTCAATTTCCCTCTATCATTGATGCGTAATACTCAGATTTGACACGACGAATTGTAGTCATTATCCGTTTTTGTTGTTGTCTTTTGGGGGGGTTGTTTTTTTGTTTTTTTGTTTTTGTTTTGTTTTGTTTTTTGTTGTTGTTTTTGTTTGTTTGTTGGTTTTTGGAGGGGACGTTGTTTGTTTTGTTTTGTTTTCTGTTTTTTTGTTTTTTGTTTTTTGTTTTTTTCTGTGGTTCTGTTTTTATAGTTTCTTTTTGTTTTGTATTTCGGCATGCCTGTTTCATTTGATGTCTGCTCTCAGGCTCAGAATCAGAGTTTTTACATTGAAGGAACTTTCTGAGAAAAAATATTTTGTATTGTTAAAGTGTTTGGACCAAATGATGATGTTAAAAGAAAACAATTCTATAAAAATAATAACAACCTATATTCAAGAGAAATGCTTAGATTTCTTGATTATTGCTGGCGACATGAGTGATATTATATGTGAAGAGAAAGGTAGAAAAAAGAATGCACCAGCTAAAAAACACAAAACATGTATTACAAACTTAGCGATGGTACTTAATGTGAAAGATGTTTGGAAGTGAAAAACCCTACGAAACAACAGTTTACTTGGAGAAAGATACATAGAAATAAAGATATGGTGGCAAGTCGCATATACATGTGGTTAATTAGCCCCATGTGTATAAAGATGTATACACATGTGATACTAGACCAGCTGTTAATTAGCCCCATGCTGTATAAAGATGTATACACATGCGATATTAGACCAGCTGTTAATTAGCCCCATGCTATATAAAGATGTATACACATGCGATATTAGACCAGCTGTTAATTAGCCCCATGCTATATAAAGATGTATATACATGCGATATTAGACCAGCTGTTAATTAGCCCCATGCTATATAAAAATGTATACACATGCGATATTAGACCAGCTGTTAATTAGCCCCATGCTATATAAAGATGTATATACATGCGATATTAGACCAGCTGTTAATTAGCCCCATGCTATATAAAAATGTATACACATGCGATATTAGACCAGCTGTTAATTAGCCCCATGCTGTATAAAGATGTATGCACATGCGATATTAGACCAGCTGTTAATTAGCCCCATGTGTATAAAGATGTATACTCAGGCGATATTAGACCAGCTGTTAATTAGCCCCATGCTGTATAAAGATGTATGCACATGCGATACTAGACCAGCTGTTAAAAAGTGACCATCTAGATGTGTCAATGAAAATTGGGGTTAGAAAGAATAAGAAAGGATCAGGGTTTTAGGAGCTTAACAATTTGTTAATGAAAGAAGAATCATTTGAAGACAAAATAAAAACTGCTGTTTAATTGCAGGAAGAACAGTGTCGGAAAATTAAGCTGGATGCCCGACAAACATGGGAAATGTGTCAAGTAAAAATTAAAGAAGTTAGTATTTATTACACTAAGAAGCGTACATCTTATCAAAGAACACAACTATCTTCTCTTCAAGAGGAGCTCTCTTCATTAGAAAACCAAATTGATAATTTAGATATAAATACTGACCCCACTTGTCTGATTGTACTAAAGGAAATGTTGGAGCAAGACGTGACAAAGGTATATGAAGATCGAGGAAAAGGTGCTTTTGTTCGCCCTAGAGCCAACTGGATAGAAAAAGGAGAAAAGCCCTGCTTAGAGAAAAGTCAACAAACAAAGAAACACATTACAAGCTTAAAAACAGTACAGGTATGGTAAATGAGCCTCATTTAGTGTTGCAAGAACAAGTATGGTTTTATGAAAAACTATATACCAGTGAAAATCCTGATACAAATGAAATAGAGCAATACTTGAATGATCTACCAGTACACAGTGTGCTTGATGCGAAAGAGACATATGTCTGTGAAGGTGAATTGTCATATACAGAATGTGAACAAGCTGTATATATGATGAAAAAGAGCGAAGTTCCAGGTATGGATGGCATAGCTACAAAATTTTACCAATGTTTTGGGGACACTGTAGGACACATAGTTATGCAAAGTTATAATGAAAGGTATCAAAATGAATAACTTGCAAAAACCCAAAGGAAAGCTGCCTTATCTCTCATTTTAAGAAAGTGACCCCGAATGATTTGAGAATTGGAGGCCGATAAGTTAATTGAATTGTGATTTAAAAATAGGAGCTTATGCTCTTGCAAAAAAAGCTCCAAAAGTGTTATATAAAATAATTTCTGCTGATCAGGCCGGATACATAAAAGGACACCATATTGGATGCAATACACGCCTCATTAATGATGTGATTGACTACGCCGAGCATCTAGACTTTACTGGTGCTATTCTTTTCCTAGATTTTGGAAAAGCGTTTGATATGGTAAAATCGTCTTTCATGAAATCAGCTTTGAAAATATTCGGGTTTGGAGATTTTTATATAAAATGGATCTACACGATGTATAATGACATCAGTAGTCATAGCGTTAAAAACAGTTGGATATCGACACCTATCCAATTGACCAGAGGTATACGACAAGAATGTCCCTTGTCTGCACTACTGTTCATAATTTCTGTTGAATTCCTTGCTATAGCTACAAGAAATAATAACAAAATTAAAAGGTACAAAATTCCTGGAAAAAAACACAACAGAAATAAAAGTAGGACAATAAGCAGATGATACAGCTTTGTTCGTCCGCGATGAAGTTTCAGTAACAGAGCGTTTTAACACTGTAAAATATTTTGGTTTATTTTCAGGCTTATGTTTTAACCTGAACAAGACAGAAGGACTTTGGATTGGAAAAAAAACTGAAAAGAAAAGCGACATCGGAGGTATTCAATGGCCTAACCCACCAATAAACACTTTGGGTATATACTTTGGATACGAAAAGCCACAATGTGAACATCTAAGCAGGTATAGTAAATTTTTAAAACTATCTGAAGTTTTACGAGACTTGAAAAAAAAAAGAAATTTAACTCTATGTGGTAAAATATTAGTTATAAAGACCTTGGCATTATGTCAAGTTATCTTTAATGCAAGCATCTTGCCTGTCCCGAAAAATACTGTGAAAGAAATCAATAAAATCAATTTCGAATACCTTTGGAATAGTAAAAAGGACAGAAAAGAAAGAAAAAAATATAAATAAAAAATTCTTATTGGAAACCATACAACAGGAGGTATTAAGAGGGTTGAAATATAAAGCTTCTTTGACTCTTTACATGTTAAATGGATACAGCTTCTCCACTCTGGTGAAGACGCAACATGGAAAGTGTTACCAACATGGTTGATTTTTTTTTGGGGGGGGGGGGGCGGGGGAATTTGGTATTTGAAACGAATATTAAACATATGAAGGACCTGAAAAGTATGATTAAAGAAAATTTATTACCAGTATTCTATGAACAAATGATTAATGCTTGACTCAGGACGAGAAAGTTAAACAGAACTCACACAAAGTGTGGAGAAATAAGAAAAGAAGGAATTTGGAAAAAAAAGGCAAAAACGTTCTATTTAATAATAAGCCCATTTTCTTTCCACATTGGATAAATGATGGTATAATTTACATTAATCATTTGTTAAATGAACATAATGAATTTGATCAGCAAGATTTATATGAAAAAGTTAGAAATAAAAGTAACTGTTTTTCAGAAATAAGTTTATTACTCCAAGCTCTTCCAAAGACATGGAAATATATTCTAAATTCACAAACCTCAATAGTTACCCCAGTTCGCTTTGATCCTAATCTTTATATGCTCCAAAAAGAAAAAGAAGTTTTGATTTTCTTTCAGTTTAAGATAATCTTTGTTATAAAATTTTTTTAGAACATAAGGTTGAAAACCCATATGTTGAAAAATGTGGGTTATCAAGTTTGATATTAGTAACTTCAGATGGGATGCACTGTGGAAATTTATACATTTATATATGGTTTGAAGGAAAACAAGATAAAGTAATTTCGGTTAAAACTGACACACTTTATATTTCCATGTGGTCAGTTAAAACACCAATGGTAGGTTAACTCTAATCCTCTTTGTATATTCTGTGATTATATTGATTCTTATGAACATTTATTTTTTAATTGTAATAGGCTAGATATATTAAGGCAAAATGTGAAAAAAGTATCTACGTTGTTTGATAATTTAGACCTCTGTTTGAAGACATTAATTTTACGCTACAAAATTGGAAATGAAAGTTATTATTAGGTAAATGAAATTATAACATTTATTTGTTTGGTCATTTTTTTAAGTTTTAGTATGAAACAGGATGGAAAAAATGTGGATGTTTATATATTATGTGCGAAAGATTTAGAATATCGAAGTAAAGTCTCAGAAGTAATTGATAAATATAAAAGTGTGAAATTTATTAAATTTGTTTCGTTATTGTAATCTCATTTCATCCTTCCAATGAAATGAGGAAATATTGTAAGGCAGATATTTAAGAAATAAATAGTTGATGATAAAAGAAAAAAAAACCTTTGAGATGGTAAAATCTTTCGTGAATCAGATCAATACGAGACATGCGTATTAATTTCCCACCACTAAGCACGGGGGCTCACGCCTGTCAATCATAGAGGACACGCGGCCATATCATTGTCAGAGACAGGGCCAGATATCCCTTTGTCACAAAATAAGTTTCTTTCAGAGAGTTTAAAGTTTACAAATACCAAAGGTGTATTCATTTGGTGCTTCCTTAATTGATTACAAGAATAAATTTCCATCTGCCTGTACTAAGTATTATTTATTTCCGAACTATTAGTAATTTTCCGCCTCGTAGACAGGCAGCGGTCCGTATCTCGTCAGGCGAGACTATGGTCACTAAGAGAACCAGATATGCCGGCGGGAAATTAATATGTTTGCCTCGTATTGCTGCATTATTGATCCATGATTCAGATTTACTGCGCACCAGCGGGGCGTATATATTGATAACTTCAAAAAATGAATCTTTAAAAGTTTCCCAAGAATCATTAGGATCGTCAACTATTCTGACAGTATCCCAAGGAACTTTTGAAAGGCCATTCGTGAAGGCAGATCACTGTTTTTAATTTTTTTGTAATTAATCTCAGATGTTAAAGTTGGCTCATATCAATTTTTTGAATAATGATATCTGCATCAAATGACAACATTCAAGCCTGTGGGCCTAAATAACCATACTAATTGGGAACTCCACAATACTTCATTCATTGAGGGTTTTGCTGCAATAAATGCTGCACATGGATGAAAGTTTTCCGTTTTGAAACAGAATTCTGATTTGGAAAGGTCATGCAGGGCCGTTTACCTCTTATCTTATATTCTTTTTCCATTGTTATCAGACAAACTCACATCATTTTAAAAAATGAACGTTGCTTATTTTGGCAGTAAAATATTGTAAAGTCAGTTGGACCAATAACAACTAAAGTGATCAAGCTTCTGTCGTTTCCAAAGCTCAGTCAAAACATTAAACACCGACCAATGAACTATACTTGCCTTCATTTAATTCTAACCTTAAAATGGCAGCCTTAATTTATCAATGAATGTGAGAGCCTAGAGATATCTTTTTTTGCAAAAGCGAGTGAGCAGATGAGTATCATTCATTAATGACCTGCCTGACGTTCTTGAAGATGCCCAACCTCATCTCTACGCTGATGATACTATACTGATGATACTATACTGATGATACTATACTGATGATACTATACTGATGATACTATACTGATGAGCATGTTATCTTCTGACATGGATGCAGGAGCCCTGGGTTGAAAGCTCAATAGGAATATGACAAATGTTGCGGAATGGCTCCATCGGAACAGGATTGTTCTGAATATCCCTAAATGCCAATCTATTCTCCTTTGCACCCATCAACGTTTCTCCAAACGCAACCAAAGTAATCGTTACCCCAGACAGGAGGGCAAGTGTGAACGTATATATTCACACCTCAACCATGCATATATATACCAAGACAGCCATACATTGACACTTCAACCATGCATATACATACCAAGACAGCTATACATTGAGACCTCAACCAGCCATGTGTACACCAAGATAGCTATACATTGACACTTAAACCATGCATATACATACCAAGACAGCTATACATTGAGACCTCAACCACCCATGTGTACACCAAGACAGCTATACATTGACACTTCAACCATGCATAAACATACCAAGACAGCTATACATTGAGACCTCAACCATCCATGTGTACACCAAGACAGCTATACATTGAAACCTCAACCATCCATGTGTACACCAAGACAGCTATACATTAACACTTCAACCATGCATATACATACCAAGACAGCTATACATTGAGACCTCAACCATCCATATGTACACCAAGACAGCTATACATTGACACTTCAACCATGCATAAACATACCAAGACAGCTATACATTGAGACCTCAACCATCCATGTGTACACCAAGACAGCTATACATTGAAACCTCAACCATCCATGTGTACACCAAGACAGCTATACATTAACACTTCAACCATGCATATACATACCAAGACAGCTATACATTGAGACCTCAACCATCCATATGTACACCAAGACAGCTATACATTGACACTTCAACCATGCATATCCATACCAAGACAGCTATATATTGAGACCTCAACCATGCATATGTATACCAAGACAGGTATACATTGACACTTCAACCATGCATATCCATACCAAGACAGCTATACATTGAAACCTCAACCATCCATGTGTACACCAAGACAGCTATACATTGACACTTCAACCATGCATAAACATACCAAGACAGCTATACATTGAGACCTCAACCATCCATGTGTACACCAAGACAGCTATACATTGAAACCTCAACCATCCATGTGTACACCAAGACAGCTATACATTAACACTTCAACCATGCATATACATACCAAGACAGCTATACATTGAGACCTCAACCATCCATATGTACACCAAGACAGCTATACATTGACACTTCAACCATGCATATCCATACCAAGACAGCTATATATTGAGACCTCAACCATGCATATGTATACCAAGACAGGTATACATTGACACTTCAACCATGTACATGCATACCAAGTCAACGTATACTTTGACACCTCAACCATGCATATGCATACCAAGAAAGATATATATTGACGCCTCAAACATGCATATGCATACAAAGTCAACGCATACATTGATACCTCAACCATGCACATGCATACCAAGTCAGCTATACATGAATATAAATTATACTGACAATACTAAAATAATATATGGGCATACCAGCTTCAAACATATGGGACACAAATACCGATAACATTGAAGTAAGTTTACATGTAATAAGCACTTCCACTAGAAATTGTATCGTCCATAGGCATCTCCGTGGAAAGATGCTGAATTGAATATGCACGCACTTATCTACTTCGCACAGAGGTAAGACTTGATTTTAAGGGAAAGAAATGAAAATTTGACCCTGAGGATATGATAGTTTTCATTTTCAAAAATGACCATTATCAAGTTTTGCGTAATAAAAATAACTTGAATCCAACTTATATTGTGCCTGATCTATATAATATTTAGGAATGCGCTCAAATCACGAGTTTCATTCAGCGTTCAGAACCTCAGAAAATCACCCAACCTTTGGTTTTTTGTTTTATCTGAATCTTTACAATTTCACTAAAACAGGACAAGATTTTACTCCAGCAGCGTGCCTTAGATAGCGATTTTTACCTTTTAAAACAATGCTCATTTCTGGTGTTACGCTACTAATTCAAACCGCAAAATTTGTTAACAAACCAGGTTATAGTCGGTATCTTCCAAAATAACCTATAAACCCAAACATGTCCTATGCCAAATTGTTCCTTACAATATTCTAAATCATCTGAGAACAAGAAAACCTGGTCATCATTGGGAAAATTTTGAGATATTACCGTTTGCTACAGCCAAAGCACTGACAGCAGTCACGCCGCCTTGCGCGGTGACTCGGAGTACTCACATTGTGGCCATGTGTATTCAGTCAAGTGCTACGCTGGGTATGTTGAAAGCTGACCTGTCAATTAATACTGCACACTGTATCTGTCAATTTCCGGAAAAAATATGTTACTGTGGTCAGAATTATGTAAGAGGCAGGCCCTGTACCTGTAAGGGTCATTTCTAATATGAACTCTATATTCACTCTACCCGGAAGCGGGCCGAATTCCTCAGGTAATAACTTTTGTTTAAAATAATAAAAATCGAACCTTTTTACGTCAATGTATGTGTCATCATCACTGCCATATTGTGACACAATGTGGCAGAGGGTAAAGTTTTTCTTCCAACCGTTCTCTGCAGGAGCTATGCGCCCCCGAGACATGGTTACACGTGTACCTTACGAAGACAAATGCGCAACAAACCTTCCATTTCATCAATGTGTCAGCAAATTCTCTACTCTTTGTTATCTCCTGATAAAGCGGATGTGTGAGAACCGTAACTATGCTGCTACGCCATTTTTCTGCACCAGGAAAGGTCCCAATATACTTCAATGCTTTTCCGTCTATATAAATCCTTTTTTCATCACAGATCACCACGATAGAGCCATATTCGGTTATAACACTAAGTACAGAGGAAATATATTTGAATGACAGAGAAAAACATTGAAGTTTCCTGTCAGACTTTGCGACCATACTGCGGTCCTTGAGTAACCAGCAATTGCCTCTGCTACGCATAAACAAATGTATGGACAGTGTAGAGTTTGACACAGCGGTATGATCATCAAAGCTCTTTAGTCATGTACCTCACAGATAACAAGTTTCCTCTAATAGGATTCCTAAAATATATTATCTTGGCCTCGTCGTCATCATCATCATCATCATCATCGTCATCATCACCATCATCATTTCAGGACACTGTCTGGAAATTTCTGACTTGTGCGACATATTGATGCCATTTTTAACATTTACATGTATTCAGAATGTTTAACATTTACATGTATTCAGAATGTTTAACATTTACATGTATTCAGAATGTTTTTGTTGGCCAAAAAAATGTTCTTTGTCTTCTACCTTTACCTTTCGTTCACGAAAACCGGTTTTTTCTTTGAGCATTGTCCTGTTATCTTATCATTGTGGGCAATTAAAGTGTATCCTAACCAAAACTGATCCTGCAATATGGGAAGCTGAAATGTATTGTCACACCTAATTTTATCCGACTAAAGTACGTATAATTCAGTTCCTTATCTTCCATCGATGCCGTCCTTTACGCAAAAAAACAGACACATAAATCAGGAACTAAACTTACAACGTCTGGGTAAAAGGGAGTTCAAACGGTCAGGTGTCCGTTCACCTTCATTTGGTACCAAACGGTGACCACTACACAGGAAACACATTTTCCACTCTCGTGGTCAAAACAACATGATGCAGTTTAACTGGCCTGGATCCAATGAGCCACGCATGGCTGCACGAAATGACCAATCAACATGTTCGCTTCGATGCATGAGCTGACCAATCACCACGCATCACTGCGCGTATTGACCAATCTAAAGCAGATTTTTCGTACCATTTATTTTTATCCAGTTAGGAAAACTTTATCTCAGCTTGAGGCAACACAAAGTCTTTTCTTTCTTTTTTCTTTTTTTTTTTCGCAAGTTCCGCTCAATGATTTGTGATTACGTGACACCCTCGCGCTTATTTGTATTTGGTATTTTGTTGCAGCTTACCACTGACACATATATGCATAACATTTTGCATCAAAGAATTACACTTTCTTTGTCCATTTGCCGCCCTGGTCAGTGGAAGTAAACATGCCTTGCTGGGAGGTGAAAGTGCCATATGATCAATGATCTTGTGTAATAGGGTTTTCGCGTAATAGTCGTATCGTGTTGTCTGAGAAGTGAACAAAGCCGCAGTTATCCACTTAACTTCGTGTGCTCTGTTGTTTGCAAGGACCCTGGAGAACGTGTATTCAATTGAGCGCACTCTTCTGTATGAAAAGAAGCATAATATTGATACTGCCAAACGACAATTTACAGCGTATTGAGGTTATTTGTTTTAATACTGCTCTTTTTGTTCATTCTTTATGATATATATTCACTCAGTAAAGTTTATTTGGATATCAAGAACGACACTTTCATCAGAATGATTTCAGTGGGAGTTCGGAACTGTTTATGGTAGAATGTGCCGTAAAGACTGATCTCTTTGCCACCAGCGTATTACCGATCTTACCTGCAGTAATTACTGTTATTTTACAGTACATTGGTATAAATTGCAAAAAAAAAAAAAATACATTTTACATTAAAATTTCAAACCATACCATTCTTCATAAATAATGATAGCAGAAATGCTAGTGGAATGTTAATAATAATTATACATGTTAGTTAAACGTTGAATATAGCAGAGCAGGATGGCGAAATGCTAATGACAGTGTTATAAACTTTTTGATAGAGTACACGAGGCATGCATATCAATTTCCCGCCACACTGGCATACCTGGTTGTCTTAGTAACCATAGTCTGGCCTGACGAGATACTGGTCGCTCCCTGTGCGGCAAGACAGACGATTACTAATATTTTGGAAATGAAGAATATTTAGTACAGGCAGATGGCAATTTATTCTTGTAACCAATTTAGGAAGTCACTAAATGAATACGACATTGGTATTTGTAAACTTTAATTTCTCTAAAAGAAACTTATTTTGTGAGGAAAAAGGTATGTGGCCCTATCTGTGACAGTGATATGCCGCTGTGTCCTCCGTGATTAACATGCGGGAGCCCCGTGCTTTGTGGTGGGAAATTAATAAGCATGCCTCGTATTAACCCTTTAATATTGACCTTTCTCCGGATGCATGCTGATAATAGTACGACAGAATATTTTACAGTGTATCGGTCCTTTAATGTATCACTTTCTTTTTCTCCGTTTACTTTGGTTGGGCGCAAAGGTAACCCATGCCACCTGCAATCCTGTCGATTCAAACTGTTAGATACTCAGGTGCACGTGCGCTGCAATTAAATAATCTGGAGGAATTGAGATCTTCGCAACATATATTACATATTCACAGGACTCGGACCAAAGAACAAATCACAGCAACAAATAAGACATTCTTATACATTAATTTCAGACCGCCAGGGGGCGCCTATCAACTTTTTCATTGCAGTTTTCCACAACACTTGATGTGGGAATGAACAGGGCGATTTCAGATTCATATTCTTGTAAACTGACGTAATGTTCAAGTACCAGCGCGCCTGGAGTGGTAGAAACCCTAATTATAATGGTGTCAGCGCGCCTGGAGTGGTAGAAACCCTAATTATAATGGTGTCAGCGCGCTTAAAGCCTAAAAGGACCCTTTAAAAAATGTCTTGCACACTAAATGTTCACAATGGAAATATTTTGATGTAAAAATTATGCAGATCAAAACGTTATCCTGTAACCAAGTTACTTTAAATTTTCACCAATGAAGGAACGAAAATAACTGCTGGCAGTAAGCTTGGTAGACCGTGTATAATTTTCTTTTTCTTTTGTGTACCAGTTGTTGCTTCTCGCTTCTTGTTGTGTGTTTTGCTCCGTCAGAAGAACCGTATCGTCTCTGATAATTCTTTTAAAGCATTTCAATATAAAGATCGTTAAACATACCATTAAATAAATTGAATTACATTTGCGGCTTTACAAAGCAAATTGAATAAATTATTCAGACCTTAAGCTTTACTGTTTGTAATAGATCCTCTTTAGAATTTTGGTCAGCACGTGTACCTGCGACTGTGTATATACAACGAATAATTTGTTAGATAGCAGTCCTAAAGTTACAGTGTTGATTGTTAGGTACTTTCTTGTGTAGGCTAAGTAGTTATTTATTTAGAGTCCAATTCAGTTCCTTTGAAAATATTGATTTCTTACAAATATTCTAGTTCTTAGAATTTCTGTCCGCAGCAAGATTTAATAAATAATATTTAGCATAGTGTCAAATCATATTTTGTGAAAGTGTCATATTTTGCGTGAAAGTGTCACAGTTCTCTGAAGTGTCACAGTTCTCTGGTTACACTCGCCCTCTCCTGTAAATTTAACTTTCTCTAGATGAAAGTTAAATATTTTATTACGTGGTAACATTAACAGACATGCATGCATCCTCATAGTGTGGTGTACACAGGTATAGTCACAGAGTATGGTCTGGACACGGAACGAGTTATCCAGAGACCACTGTTGAAAGGGATTAGGTGATGCTGTTCACTTCAGGGCCAAGGTTGCATCAAGGTCACTCATCAGTACAGTAAGATCCGTGGCAGACAAGACCTTGGTCTCTCGTATCATGCTAGGTCCAAAACGTTGACGGAGGATAGCATGGGTTTCTTCAGCTGCTTCTTCACTATTTGTCATGTAATGGATATATTGTTCTCGTGTAAAAGCTTGCACTTCATTGCATCGATTTCGCTTTAGAAATTGGAGCCAAACAGTGTCATGTGGTTTGGTTACAAGGTCAGGCTGAACCTGGAAACATTTTTGTGCACACATAAGCATAAATAGAGGCAGTAGGTGGTGGTATAGTGGCAACAGTTGTGTGTGTTCCGACTCAGTCAGGTAAAGTTTCTTGAATGTATGGACATCCACAAATGAGCGGTCCAATATTATTCCTTTGGTTGAGCCAGACAATCGGGTTCTGAGAGACACCATGTCCATTTCCCGGTATGTTAGTAATTGATGAGGTTCCCATCCAGCATGAGAAGTCATACTGTTAAAAAAACAAGCGAGAACTTCTAGTGACTCCTTAGTTTCTGTGTTATGGTCATCCACTATATAATGTTGTTCAAAAGTAGAGTTCTTGTCTTGCCGGCAGGTGTGCCATTCGCGTAAAAGTGTGGATTTTCCCACACCAATCCATCCATGAAATAGGACAACTTTACGAGGAGAACCGTTTAACACTTTCCAGTCTGAGTCAACAGCTTTCCTCGGGGCACTTTCCGCGCAATGCGCGGAAAGTGCCCCGAGGAAAGCTGTTGACTACCCGCTAATGGTAGATATGACATGTTGGTATTCGTTGGAAACGTCTTTCCATGAGGAATTCAAATATGAAATCGTAATGTACATATTTTATAAACTGTGTGAGTCCGCATATATGCGGACTCAGACTGGAAAGTGTTAACCGTTCTTCATTTGTTAATACATGTGACTTTAACGGTGCGCTTATACCTTGCTTGGGCTGCTCGGAGTCCCCTTGGGCAACATTGGAGACGATGGCTTGACTGCTGGTGGAGCTGGCTCTGTAGAAATATTTCTGAGAAACAAAACAGGTACCAGTTTCACAATTAAGACTGGCATCAGCATAAGGCAATTCACCATCAACTTTTGGTTCTGATTTTTTCATGAGTAGGGATAGCAGAATGGAATTTGGAAAAATCCATAATAACGGTAATATAAATATCCTGTAAAACCAAGACCTACCAGACTCAAAGATAGAAATAGTACGGCAGTTATTTTGAAAGTTGGATTTTGTGAGGTAAAAGGTACAAAACTTTGCTTTATTTTGTTTATGGCAGTTTGCAATTCTGTTATTGGTAAAGGCTGAAGATTGGAGAGTATTAAACTATTAAATTTAATTTTGGTAAGAGCTTGTCAGTCGGTGTGTGAGAAAAATGATCTTAATATCTTTCAAACGCGTATTGACTGAAAGTGGACTGGAAATTAGAGGTTGAGACATGGTGGTAGAATTTGCACTGAAATAAGGCAGCAATTTGAAATAAGGTAAATGAGCACAGCCTAACTTTAAGCCAATCAATTGTACTGATTTAGACATTTCTTTTGTTGTGAGGTAGGCCCTATTTCCATTGTAGCAAGAAGTTGTCAAAGTAAAAGATTTTCGTGTGGCTATGAGCCATGTACCAGTACGTACGTAGAGAACAATAGGAAATTTAGAATGAGGCCTTGAAGCTTTTATGCAATGCCTGTCAGCACCATTTTGATTGTACATGGACAAGGTAGAAATACAAGTGGGTGCGTAAATAATTGATTCACTGGTTCAAGAAAAGCACAATAACCATCCTTAGCTTTTAACTCATTCCACCCTGATGACGCTTTTTCCCGCTAATATCTAAATGTCGTCTGCTAATTGTATTTTACTAATTTAGGGATTATTTTTCAATATTTTGGATGAAACTTGCATGGGAGATCATTCCAAATTATATGCCCATGGTCAACAGTCTCCTATCAGGGTGGAATGAGTTAAACCATTGAAGGCAGATTGGTCAGTTAGCAGAGCATACACAATGACATCTTTGGATCCAGCAATGTTATTACTCTCCAATTGGTGCTGAGTAATGAGGTCGACCGTCGGGTTGGGTATAGGAACACTTATGGGTTCATACAGTGTGAACATAGCACCACGGCGAGCCAAAGGCAAGACTGCAATCGAATGGATTTTATTACCTTGTGGTGTCAAAACTGTGACAAGATAGTGCCAGGGCAGGTTCGAGCTTGGGAGTTTCAGTGGTGCTGTCAGTTTATTACTTATGCTGGCTGATTATGTCTAGGTGCCAACCCAGACATTTTTTTTTCCAAGAATTTCTTTCTTTCTTTCTTTCTTTCTTTTTTCTTCACGACCAAATTTGTCCGGAGTTTTTCTCGGACACTATTATTCCGAAAACCACCAAACTTGCCATTACGACTGACCCACCAGTGAAATTAGGCACCTGACTTGGAATAGTCATGATGTTTAAAATTATGGAAATTATGGGCAATTAAAATTTTAAAAGCTTTATATCTTCAAAATTATTATAGATAGACACACAGTTCTAACTTACACATGTAGGTTTTAAACATCTGGCAAATCCAGTAGCATGCAAACAAAAGTTGGCAAATTTAATGTATGCTAAATTCAGTGAATTTCCCAACAATCCACATTTTGCCTAGGGCTTCTGCTGTACTGCATATTACAAGCCTCCATGGTGCTAGGCAACCATTTTGCATTCATGATACTTGAACCTGTCTCATAGGCAGCCTTCTAGCCATGCCTGCTATGTGTATGGCTTGAAAGGTTTGGGTCTTATGGGAGGTGGGGGGGGGGGGACTCCGTACTGTTGAACAACTGTGTAATGAGGTTCTCAATAAAATACAGAGGATCTCTTTTTGTTCATGCGAGAAACATATCTGTTGCATGTTCACACTAATGCTGGACAGAGCTGTAAGTACATCATGACTGAGACTGACCAGTCAGAGTGTCCTGGTAGCTGGTCTGTTTTAGCCTGAGGCTAGGAGTGTGCTGGGCTTATAAGTTCCGTCAGTCCCAAGGGGTCGAGGGACTGGACTTCTAGGCAGAACTAGCCTGGCAGAGTGTACCCTCTGTTAAAAATAGACTACATACAGAGCTTACAGTCCTCAATGACTGTTTTCACAACTTGATGAATTTTGAAAAAAAGTGTGTGGATTTGTGTCATCTCACTGGACACTTTCATGTCTTTGTTTTCTTGTAACCAGTGAGATGAAGCCTGTTCTTCATAGCCAATACTGAGTCAGTATGGTGCAGATCTCAGTTCACAGGTACATGTACATGTAGTTTTGTGAGAGCATCTGTTTAAATTTGTCTATGTAATAAAGGAACAAAGACAGTTTTGTATTGCATGTATACACATCCCTCTGAAATATAATGTGTGTATGCTGTACATGCACATATACCCATCAATACTGCCCAGAAGGGCTGACCCTCTCAGCAGTGGGCACTTTTCTCTGGTTGCGATGGGGCTCACTGTAGAGAGGTTTCACTGTACACTGGTACCTGCAATTTAAGACCACTCCTAATGCCAGACAAAAGTGGTCACATAGGACAGGTGGTCTTTCATCTCAGATAAATTAACAAAAAGGAAAAGGCCAATGTCTTTCTTTCTTTTTCTTCCTTCCCTCCTTCCTTCCTTCCTTCCTTCCTTCCTTCCTTTCTTTCTTTCTTTACGACCAAGTTGGTCCAGAGTTTTTTTCAGACACTGTTTTTTTTCCGAAAACCACCAAACTTGCCATGGTGACTGACATAACCAATGAAATTGTGCATTTCATTTGGAATAGTCATGATGTTTAAAATTAAGCAAATTTTAGAGGCAACAAAAATTTTAAAAGCGCCATATCTTCCAAACTATTGCAGATGGACTAAAAATTTCAATGTGCATATACACCTTTGGGACACTTGCCACTGTTATGGACAGCATAGTTGTAGAATTTGAAATTATGCTTATAAGGGACATTGAAAAAGTTAAAATGCCATTCCAACGTCAATGTATAGGTTTGTGGCAAAGCCGCATCCAATGAACCATGAACCAAAGTTGTAGGATTTTAATTTATGTAAATTAGGTGAATATGCAAAATGCAAATCTTTAATAGCTTCAAAACTATCATAGAGGTGCCATTCCAACTTAAATTTATGGGTTTGTGGCATAGCCCCATCCACTGAACAATAAACCAAAGTTCTTGTAGGCTTATAATTCATGCAAATTAGGCAAATACACAAAATTTTAAATGCTGAATAGCTTCAAAACTATTATAGATAGTAGTTTCATTCAAACTTCACTTTATTAGTTTGGGACATGGCCACATCCCTTGAACCAAGAACCACAGCTGAATATTTTAATTTTTTAAAAATTAGGCTAATACACGAAATTTAGATTATGGTGAACAATGGCAAAGTGTAGTATTTCAAACTGTTCTCATTTTGAAGGCACCCAGAGAGATTTGCTGTGAAGCAAGTCTTCTTTTCTAGTACTTTAATTAGCTTTTCTGATGGAACTAAGGTAGATGGTAAAAGACCAGTATTGATCATGCTAATAGCTGACTGCAACTCTGAAATGTCCCAGTATGTGTGTTGGAGTGCAGCAAAAGTCCCAGTATGTGTGTTGGAGTGCAGTAAGAACAAATGGAACAAGTGATGCAGTTTATTATTTAGATTTGTAAAAATTAGCGTGGGTTCCAAACATCATAATTTGTATTGTATTTCATGTGCAAAATCATGGAGTTGGGAAGTAACATTTGCCAATCCAATTAGATCATTTTGATTTTCTACAGTGTTGGTGTGTGTCTTGTTGAGAAAGGTTCACCCTTTGTGGACCACATCAACCAGTCTGGACTGGCAGTTTCGTTACTTTTTTTACAGAGTTTCTTCATATTTCCTTCTGTTGACACACCCAAAATTGCTTGTAGTAGGTCACCCACTATTGGCAGAACAGCACTAGGTGCACGAGAATTTGAAGTTCTCCCATGGATTTGATTTTTGAGTCTTTGCCACTGTAAGGTTAATCTTTTAGTTGCCTGTTTAAATTGTGTTAACTCGGCATTTACCAGTTCTACTATTTGATTTGCCAAGGTTGCATACTGTCTACGTTGTATATTATTCATCTTCGAGTCCATAGGCCTTGAGAGAAGGCACTGAATTGATTTGTCAACAGCATTTACACCTCTCTTTAGGTTGTTCATTCCTGTTTCATGTGGCGTGACGTCTGTGGTGAATGTTAACATCCAGGTGCTATCGGTGGCATATACTTCTCCAAGAGGAGTGAAAAAGGTTCCCCATTCCGCAGTAACTGTTGTGAGGGTGTATGACAGAGTGAGCAGGAGTAGTGCGTAGTGTCTGGAAGGAGAGAAGAAGGTACGAGAGGTAGATAGAGGAAGAGATAGAGAAAGGAGATAGGAAGTGAGGATGAGGATAATTTAGTCTACCGGTATAACTCTCTTTAGTATTCATCTTATATTACATCTCATTTAGTGATTCTTATGTGGCTAGAATTTATCGCAAGCCCAGCAAACTAACACGAGCCTAAATTCTAATCATGCCATACTTAGTATCTCAGCTTACGAGCATGAGCCAGATATATTGCGCTAATAAACATTGTAACTAGTATGCCAACGAAAAGGCCTACTACTAAAAGAAGCCAGTCAGGTGCATTTTGCAGGTTTAAGAGTGTTATTTCCATGGGCGTGTGTCCTGCTTCAGTGCGACTTCTTTTGGGGCTCAAGTCAGGAGGTTTATTCCATTCTGTTATCGGACCAGGTTTGTGTTTTAAACCTTGTGCAACTAAATGCCTTGTTTCATTAACAAAAGACCTTCGTTCAGGTCTTGGTCTAAGATTATAACGATGCCCTGAAGTTGTCGTCACAGTTCCAGGCACACCGGAGAGACGGGTTGATCTGTGTTCTTGAGTCTGCGATCCAGTATCGCTAACATCTATCCATAGTATTTTGCTCCGTCAGAAGAAGATATCGTCTCTGATAATTCTTTCAAAGCATTTCATTATATAGATTGCTGTACATACCATTAAATCAACTGAATTACATTTGCGGCTTTACAAAAGAAATCGAATAAATTATTCAGACCTTAAGCTTTACTGTTCGTAATAGATCCTCTTTAGAATTTTGGTCAGCACGTGTACCTGCGACTGTGTATATACAACGAATAATTTGTTAGATAGCAGTCCTAAAGTTACAGTGTTGATTGTTTGTTAGGTACTTTCTTGTGTAGGCTAAGTAGTTATTTATTTAGAGTCCAATTCAGTTCCTTTGAAAATATTGATTTCTTACAGATATCCAAGCCCTTAGTATTTCTGTCCGCAGCAAGATTTATTAAAATAATATTTATCATCGTGTCATATCATATTTTGTGAAAGTGTTATATTTTGTGTGAAAGTGTCACAGTTCTCTGAAGTGTCACAGTTCTCTGGTTACAATCCTAAATCTAAGTATCACTGGCGTGCTCACAGTTGCAGACCATATTACGCATAATGGTTTCGGATCAAGCCTCTTCGCGAGTACGTCCAACGACAACTAGGCTATAGTATTTAATAGGAACCTTTCAGTGTAGTCCATGATAAGTGACATAGTATTTAACAGGAAATTTTCAGTGCAGTCCATGATAAGTGACATAGTATTTAATAGGAAATTCTCAGTGTAGTCCATGATAAGCGACATGGTATTTAATAAGGAATTTTCAGTGTAGTCCATGATAAGCGACATTGTATTTAATAGGAAATTTTCAGTGTAGTCCATGATAGGCGACATAGTATTTAATAGGAAATTTTCAGTTCCCGACTTGAAAAAGTCGTATAACATCAGGATTCCAGAACAACATCACCTAGTGAAGAGCTTTCTTCGATCTTTCCACATTTACACCAAGGTTTAGCGTAATATGGGGAATGACCTTCGTGTTAAAGTCAAAAATAGGAGAAAAAAATCGCAGCGTCACCTGTCAAAGAAAAAGAGGTCAAGGGGTCGCCACAAGTGTTCATACTAATTACAAAGCAATTAACTCAGTGGGTTAGCAGAACAAAATTGTTTAAAGATTTTGCACCAAAAAAAAGTACAAAAATTCATTTTAAAAAATCCATACCAATGGAGTGGGACTGTTTGCAAAACGTTGGTAGAGAGCCACCCAAAGTATATACCCAGCAAACTTAAAGTGGATCTTGTTGAAAGTTCTGGAAAATTCAGATATAAATTACAATACCCCTTGACACACATATTAATCATTGCAATACCCAATTACTCACACATAAATCATTGAATATCCATTGACTCACATAGTAATCATTGCAATACCCATGGACTCAATACCCATTGACTCACATAGTAATCATGGCAATACCCAATGACTCATATAGTAATCATTGCAATACCCATTGACTCACATAGTAGTCATTGCGATACTTATTGACTCACATAGTAATTAATGCAATACCCATTGACTAACACGCTAATCATTGCAATACCCATTGACTCACATAGTAATCATTGCAATACCCATTGACTTACATAGTAATTATTGCAATACCCAATTACTCACATAGTAATAATTGCAATACCCATTGACTCACATAGTGATCATCGCAATATCCATTGACTCACATAGTAATCATTGCAATACCCATTGACTCACATAGTAATCATTACAATACCCTTTGACTCACATAGTAATCATTACAATACACAATTACTCACACATAAATCATTGTAATATCCATTGAATCACATAGTAATCATTGCACTACCCATTGACTCACGTGGTACTCATTGAAATACCCATTGACTCACATAGTAATCATAACAATACTCATTGACTCACGTAGGAATCATTGCAATACCCATTGACTCACATAGTAGTCATAGCAATATCCTATTCACTCACATAATAATTATTGCAATACCCATTGACTTACACAGTAATCATTGCAATACCCATTGACTCACATAGAAATCATTGCAATACTCATTGACTCACATAGTAATCATTGCAATACGCATTGACTCACGTAGTACTCATTAAAATACCCGTTGCCTCACATAGTAAACATTACAATACTCATTGACTCATATGGGAATCATTGCAATACCCATTGACTTACATAGTTATCACTGCAATATTCATTGACTCACATAGCAGTAATTGCAATACCCTTTGACTCACATAGAAATCATTGGAATACCCATTGACTCACATAGTAATCATTGCAATATCCATTGACTAACATAGTAATCATTGCAATACCCATTGACTCACACAGTAATCATTGCAATACTCATTGACTCACATAGTAGTCATAGCAATATCGTATTGACTCACATAGTAATTTTTGCAATGCCCATTGACTCACACAGCAATTATTGCAATATCCATTGACTCACATAGTAATCATTGCAATACCCATTGACTCACATAGTAATCATTGCAATACCCATTGACTCACATAGTAATCATTGCAATATCCATTGCCTTCGCATCGTAGTCATTGAAATACCCATTGACTCACATAGTAATCATTACAATACCCATTGACTCATATAGTAATCATTGCAATACCCATTGACTCACATAGTAACCACTGCGATATCCATTGACTCACATAGTAATCATGGCAATACCCATTGACTCATATAGTAATAATTGCAATATCCATTGACTCATATAGTAATCACTGCAATATTCATTGACTCACATAGCAGTGATTGCAATACCCTTTGACTCACATAGTAAACATTGCAATACCGATTGATTCACACAGCAATCATTGCAATGCACATTGACACAGATAGTAGTCATTACAATATCACATAGACTGTCAAAGGGACACACTGACATAAGTTACTTACATTGGCACAAGAAATAACCCAAGTAATACAACAACATGTACTAGCACAAAAAGTAAAACAACATGTACTAACACATAAAGTAAGACACGTAACACAGGCTGATATATGAAGTAATACAAGTAGCACATGCTGACACAAGAAGTGATACAAACAACATACCCTGACACAAAAAAGCTGTACAAGTTATATGCACTGACATAAAAATAATAATATAAGTAACTTATGCTGACACAAGTAGTTACACAAGTTCCGAAACATGTTGAGTAGTTACCCGCTGAAGACCCTTTAATTTATTTGAGCTGATGCAGCCTATGTCAAAATTTTACAGAGGAACGTGTGCAATATAGACAATAGTAATTCCATATACATACAGGTTAGACAGGGACAGGTTAGCTTATGGAGAGTAAAGAGTTCGAACTGAGGAATAGGATATTGACTACTAGGAAGTGGTTCTGGGCAAAAAAAGACACAAATACAAGTTGCATACACTGACACAAAGAGTAACATAAGTAACGTATGCTGACACAATGATAATACAAGTAACATACAACACAAGAAACAATACATGTAACACAGTCAAAAGTAGTATTGCAAGTAAAATACACGGTCAAAAGTAGCAATTTAAATAACATACACACATACACTGTCACAAGTAGTAATGCAAGCAACATACACTGTCACATGTAGTAACGCAAGTAACATGCATTGTCACATGTAGTAACGCAAGTAACATGCACTGCCACAAGTGATGATGCAAGTAATATACACAGTCACATGTAGTAACGCAAGTAACATGCACTGTCACATGTAGTAACGCAAGTAACATGCACTGTCACATGTAGTAACGCAAGTAACATGCACTGTCACATGTAGTAACGCAAGTAACATACACAGTCACACGTAGTAACGCAAGTAACATGCACTGTCACATGTAGTAACGCAAGTAACATGCACAGTCACATGTAGTAACGCAAGTAACATGCACTGTCACATGTAGTAACGCAAGTAACATGCACTGTCACATGTAGTAACGCAAGTAACATACACAGTCACACGTAGTAACGCAAGTAACATGCACTGTCACATGTAGTAACGCAAGTAACATGCACAGTCACATGTAGTAACGCAAGTAACATGCACTGTCACATGTAGTAACGCAAGTAACATGCACTGTCACATGTAGTAACGCAAGTAACATGCACTGTCACAAGTGATGATGCAAGTAACATACACAGTCACAGGTAATAATGCAAGTAACATACACAGTCACACGTAGTTACGCAAGTAACATGCACTGTCACATGTAGTAACGCAAGTAACATACACAGTCGCATGTAGCAACGCAAGTAACATGCACTGTCACAAGTGATGATGCAAATAACATCCATTGCCATAAGAAGTAATCCAAGTTATATGCACTGGCAAAGAAGAAAAAAGTGATGTACGAAGTAACACAAGTAGTATATACTGACACAAAAAGTAGTACAAGTAGTATATACTGACACAAGAAGTACTACAAACAACATGCACTGACACAAGTAATACTACAAGTGGTATGTACTGACACAAGAAGTAGTACAAGTAGTATATAATAACACAAGAATTAATCCAAGTTATATGTACTGACACACGAAGTACTACAAGTAATATATATTGACAAAGAAGTAATGCAAGTAGTACATACTGACACAAGAAGTAATAGAAGTGGTATATACTGACACACGAAGTAATAAAAGTAATATATACTGACACAAGAAGATTTGCAAATAGCATATCATTGGCCTGAATAAGATGGACTGCCACAAGAAATAATATGTTGTCAATGGACTGCCACAAGAATTGATATGTCAATGGACTGCCACAAGAAGTGATATGATGTCAATGGGCTGCCACAAGAAGTGATATGTTGTCAATGGACTGCCACAAGAAGTGATATGATGTCAATGGACTGCCACAAGACGTGATATGATGTCAATGGACTGCCACAAGAAGTGACATGATGTCAATGGACTGCCACAAGAAGTGATATGATGTCAATGGACTGCCACAAGGGGGATATGATGTCAATGGACTGTCACAAGAAGTGATATGATGTCAATGGACTGCCACAAGACGTGATATGATGTCAATGGACTGCCACAAGAAGTGACATGATGTCAATGGACTGCCACAAGAAGTGATATGATGTCAATGGACTGCCACAAGGGGGATATGATGTCAATGGACTGTCACAAGAAGTGATATGATGTCAATGGACTGCCACAAGAAGTGATATGATGTCAATAAAATGCCACAAGCGGGGATATGATGTCAATGGACTGCCACAATAGGGGATATGATGTCAATGGCCTGCCACAAGAAGTGATATAATGTCAATGGACTGCCACAAGAAGTGACATGGTGTCAATGGACTGCCACTATAAGTGATATAATGTCAATGGACTGCCACAAGAGGGGATATGATGTCAATGGACTGCCACAAGAAGTGATATGATATCAATGGGCTGCCACATGAAGTGATATGTTGTCAATGGACTGCCACAAGAAGTGATATGTCAATGGTCTGCCACAAGAAGTGATATGATGTCAATGGACCGCCACAAGAAGTGATATGATGTCAACGAACACCAGCAGTGGTATAAATGGGATGAACGGACATAAGAAGTAATAAAATTTCAGCAAACACAGGTAGTGGACAGACACAAGAAGTGATGTTTAACCAGTGATACCGTATTTTCTAGGGACAACACAGCTAATACCAAGCGCAACAAGCAAACAGTTTAATCAGTACCAAATAACAAACGGCATGGAAAAAAGCAAAAACTTTCCTAAAAATTGCATCTGAAAATTTAGCTGATTTTTTATCCGTGTTTGATCATACGGAGCGCAGATGTACTTTGTTCACTTGTTAGCAACCAAGATTCGACTTGATTGGGAAGGACTAAAAACGGCAGAGACGTTAAAAAAGCGCTTGATTGCTGGTCGCTCCAACTCTGGGGCTGATTGGGCATCCCGCAAGGACAGAACCGCACATGGAGTCGGCAGATTACCCAAGCTGGTACATACTTCGTTTTCACACATAGCTGAAGCATTTACCCATATGACACCGATTTCAGTCTCACGCCCGCTTGTATTGTTGCCTAGCCAATAAAATTGCTGCCTGCTCATATAAGATAGCCTTTAAAGGCGTGGCTTGTGTAATGCAGGTAGCCAACCATGTTTGCTGGACACTACTTTTTGTAGTAAAACTGTAATTGTCACGTGAGTACTATGGAATACCATACATAAGAGGGCGGAGCAAGAAGACTGTTCGCAGTTTCGGCGCATGAAAAAAGTTCATATTTATGTGAGCCGGTCTCCCAAAATGGCGTCATCGGAGAATCTCTTGTCGCTTCAGAATATAATTTGGTGATTAAGTATGCAAAAATAGATGTGTGAGAAAGAAAATCTAGTATGCCTCGCATGTGGGACAGCGTTGGACCACTCGTTGTGTCATTTTTCGGGTTTTGCCAGTTTAGACCTTGTGAAAACCAAATAGTATCCCAACCCGTGTCCCAACACGTTCTCAAATGCTTTGCCATACAAGAATCATTTAGTGAACCTGATCGAAGTGCTTGATTATCCTCACTGTTTTTAGTGGCCATTCTAACACACATTAAGAGCTTTGTCAACTCAGTAGTGGGGTTTTTTTTCACGGAATAGCACTTGATTCATATCCAGGAACCAGTCTGCCCTGATCTGTCACACGGAAACTCGGGGTGGCCTCAACCAAGAGCAGCCTCCAGCTTTACCAATATTGCCTGCAGAACTGCAAACGCGCAGTGTGGTAAATTAACTGGAGGGAGTAGAACACACGTGCCCCCATCAGTGTTTTGGAAAACACTGCCCAAGAGCTCCCCCCTCCCCCCTCTCCTGGAAAGCCATTCTGCGGCTCAAAATAGATAATTGCAAACAGGTGAAAAACTTCAACGGTGTTTTGATAACATAATAGCTTGGGGCAATGGCCTGTCACACAGACGGGGGGCAATGGCCTGTCACATAGACGGTGAAATCACTTTGCTCACAAAAGGTTGCTTTCAGTGCCTCGGATCGTGTAGTCACCACCCATGAAAGAAACCATTTCCGTCCGTGCTCAATAGACCCGCATGACAAAAGAGTCAAATAAGCTGAACATTACATAATGGAGATAACCTCACTTTTGACATGTTTCTTTCGGTCTTGTCACTTGATGTTAAGTGAAGTAACAAAATACATATAGAGGCTGGCTGTACTCTTGATAATCATTTTTGGCTATGGTTATAGTTATAAAATTTCGACGGGAAACCAAGTACCTGAAAAAATACGATTGCGTTGAACAGAAATCAGTTCCTTGCAACTGACGTTACCTCAAACAGCCCTCATTTACCCGGGAAGCTCGTTCAGTTGTGACACTGGTTTGCAAAAAGGTCCTCACATAGAAACGCACCTGGATATACAGTTGACGAGACAGTCCATTAGGCAAAGCATAGCGAAATATAAAAACACTTAATACTAGAAAAGAAGATTTGCTTCACAGCAAATCTGTACGGATGCCTTCAAAATGAGAACAGTTTGAAATGCTCCACTTTGCTATGGTTCAACATAAAGTAAATTTTGTGTATTACGCTAATTTCCATAGATTAGAATGCTACAAGTTTGGTCCTTGGTTTATTGGATGTGGCCATGTCACAAACTTATAAAATGAAGTTTGAATGACACTACTATCTGTACTAGTTTTGAAGCGATTCAAGACTTTAATTTTGTGCATTTGCCTAATTTTCATAAATTAAAAGCCTGCCGCTTTGATTTATGGTTCATTGAATGCGGCTATGTCACATACCTACAAATATAAGTTGGAATGGCAACTGTATGTATAATAGTTTTGAAGTTATTCAAAGATTTAAATTTCTTGTATTCATCTTATTTGCATAAATTAAAATTGTATAATTTTGGATCATTGTTCATTGGATGCAGCTATGTCACAAACCCAGGAATTGAAGTAGCAATGACACCTCGATCTATAATAGTTTTGAACCTATTCAAGATTTAAATTTTGGGTATTCACCTAATTTTTGCATAAATTAAAATTCTATAACTTTGGTTCATAGTTAACTGGATGCGTCTTTGCCACAAACCTACAAATTAAAGTTGGTATGGCATCTCTATCTATAATAGTTTTGGAGATATTCAACTTTAAAATTTTTGAATGCCCCTTATAAGCATAATATGAAATTCTACAATTTTCATATACTGTCCACTATATTGGCAGGTTTCATAGACCTATACGTGCCCATTAAAATTTTGTGTCTAAAATCACATAGTCAACTTCCCTACTAGCTCCGTTACCATGCCAAGTTTAAACATTGTAGCTTGCACGGTGTCTGAGACAAATTATGTGGTGGAAAGAAAGAAAGAAAGAAAGAAAGAAAGAAAGAAAGAAAGAAAGAAAGAAAGAAAGAAAGAAAGAAAGAAAGAAAGAAAGAAAGAAAGAAAGAAAGAAAGAAAGAAAGAAAGAAAGAAAGAAAGAAAGAAAGAAAGAAAGAAAGAAAGAAAGAAAGAAAGAAAGAAAGAAAGAAAGAAAGAAAGAAAGAGTTTTGAGAAAACAGTATATCTGTGTTGGCACCCAGACATAAAGAGGGAGGAGGGATTGGGAAAAGGGAGAGAGAGAGAGTCTCTTTCAAATTTTTATGGCAGAATAATTTATCATATGTAGGTCCCTGTTCAAGGTGATGCCTGTTTAGCAGATCAAGGGTCCTTGACAATTGGACAGGCACCCTGAGCCACCAGCCACATACACATAATAAAATTACATGGCAGTTACCCAAGCAGGAAAATGCTGCTGTGACCAACCTGCCTCCCATCTTCCAACACACACAGCTGCAGCAAACAAGCTTGTCCAGTGATAAGGCAGACCCCATGGGGCTCAGTAAAGGGCACTGAAGGCAGGCTTGCGTATTCAGTGGACCCTTTCTAAAACCTGATCTTCAGCCAATCAGCAGTGAGCAGAACTGTTTTGTGGCCACACTGGGCCCAAACATGGGGTTCCCGTAACAGGGTTTGCATGGTGATCATGAGCTTTTTTACACAAAAAGTATTGAGTGATAGTTGTTCCATAAAATGCTTCAACATGATAATCTGACTTGACATCTTATATAATTCATGTTTACAGTCTAAATGTAACAAATCATTTTATATTCAATACAATGTGCCCCCTTTCCCCCCTTCCACAAGAATATATTCAGACAATTAACATGGCAAAACAGCTTCAAACTTGCTATATCTATTTGCCCTTCTAGAACTTTCGTTCACTGTCCATTGACAGATGTCTTAAACCTACATGTGTAAGTTAGAACTTTGTGTCTATCTGCAATAGATTGGAAGATATGGAGCTTTCAAAACTTGAATTGACCCCAATTTGCATAATTTTAAACATCGTGACTATTCCAAGTCAGGTGCCTAATTTCACTGCTAGGTCAGTCACCATGGCAAGTTTGGTGGTTTTCGGAATAATAGGGTCTGAGAAAAACTCTGGACAAGTCTGGTCATAAAGAAAGAAAGAAAGAAAGAAAGAAAGAAAGAAAGAAAGAAAGAAAGAAAGAAAGAAAGAAAGAAAGAAAGAAAGAGAGAAAGAAAGAAAGAAAGAAAGAAAGAAAGAAAGAAGAGAAAGAAAGGAGGAAGAAAGAAAGAAAGAAAGAAAGAAAGAAAGAAAGAAAGAAAGAAAGAAAGAAAGAAAGAAAGAAAGAAAGAAATTCTTGGAAAAACAAAACGTCTGGGTTAGCACCCAGACATGATTACATACCAAGTGTCATAGAGCAGTGACGATAGATCACCTAATTTGCATTTTACGTGCGTTGATAGGTTCACCATATAAATAGTTTGTAAGTGGTTTATTTAACAGAACATTTCTATGGATATGAAATTCCGATGAGGTAACTTTTACAGAGACTCTGATATGAAAATTACCCTTGGCGTGTACTTGGGCGTTAAGTGCGGTTTGTAGAGAGTTCTGGAACTAGTCTTCCTGTGAGCGAAAAGCATAAAAGAGTTCTGTGGTGCAGGCTCCTTGGCAAACGATAAAAGGAGCTACGGGTTGAAGGAGTCCCAACTGGGTTGTTTATTTTGTCTGTTTGCCAACACAGGCATATCGTTTTTCTAGGAATTCTTTATTTCTTTCTTTCTTTACAGGCAAATTTGTCCGACATTTCATGTAAATAGTATTATATGTAGAAACTCCAAACTTGGCATAATTATACTTCCACACATGAAGTCTTGAGTTTTTGTAAAGTGGCTAAGTGGTTTGGAAAATTATGCAAATTAGACCCATTTGAAAATTTAAATCTTGAATATCTCCAAAACTATTATAGGCACAGGTATGCAAACCAACTTCAATTAATTGCTTGCAACACTGCACATTTTTGTAATTTACATGTGACCTCTAAAGTTCAAAAGTCAAGGTCATTTGGACCTTTGAAATTTTCTTCTAGCCATATCTTGGTCAATTTTTATCCGAATTGCTAATGTTGGGCTTAAATTGAAGCCATTGTAACATTGCACATTTTCGTAATTTACATGTGACTTCTAAAGGTCAAGATCATTTGGACCTTCGAAAATTTCATTCAGTCATAACTACGCCTATTTCCATCGAATTTTCATCATGTTGGACTCGAATGGTAGGTATTGCAACACTCCACATTTTTGTAATTAACATCTAACCTCTAGAGGTCAAAAGTCAAGGTTATTTGGACCTTTAAAAGCTTCATCTAGCCATAACTTGGTCAATTTTCATCTGAATTGGTTCATGCTGGGCTTAAATTGTAGGTATTGTAACACTACATTTTTATAATTTACACATGACGTCTAAAGGTCAAAGGAAAAAGTCAAGGTCATTTGGACTTTGAAATTTCCATCCAGCCATAAGTTTAATGGAATATGAAGTATCATAGGACAAGAGTTGCAGCTCTTAATATTTACAATTTTTGAAGGCACACAGACAGATTTGCTCTGAGGCAAATCTTCTTTTCTGGTTGTGGTCCTGTGTCTGTGGTGAGCAATTTCAAAAGAGGGTGTCTTTTCTGCACGAAATATTTTGCGCGACACCATGTGAGCATTTGAAAAAACCAGAATCCGTAATGAGCACTTGCGATCCAAGCCGCGGATAATATTTGACAACATGGTAAACCTGTCTTTGTGTGGTGTCTTTACCATTTCCCATTAACATTACGCACACGCAGTCCAAGCAGGACACCGTGCCAAACTCAACGCATAATTCATGTTTACCACACCTTTACCTTAACTACATATTGAGACGTAAAAAAACTGCCACGTCCCTATATTTTTCATAAGGAGGCGTCCAAGTTCATGGGACCCTGTTAGGGTTTTAGGATTGTTGGATTTTTGACGTTTTTTAAAGGGATTATTGGATTATTTGTATTTCAAAATGTGGATTATTGGATTTTGCTTCTATTTTAGGATTAAAGGATTACTGGAATTTTAAAATATTTTAAGATCTCTTACAATTTTATGAAGGAATTTTGGATTTTTTTGAGTCAAAACTTTTGGATTATTGGATTTTCAGGACCCCCCCCCCTCCCCAACGGGCCCCGTTCATGGCATACGTGAATTTTGACCCGCTGTGTCCCGAGATTGAGACTGAGTAACTTCTATTGTGGGATTCTTTTGGACCTCCGGGTTCGAGTGGCAAACACGACAAGTGCCGGGGTGCTGGTATTTGTGTGACTGCAGACCGTTACAAAAAACAACCGTAATGAACCTTTCTCTTTTTCAGGTAACCCTTTCCCCCTTGAATTGACACTTGAGTCAACAACTTTCCTTGGCATGAATTGGGCACTAGGTGCCCAACTCATGCCAAGGAAAGTTGTCGACCTGGGGCATGTGATCTTGATAGGGCTCATCTACAATTCTCAGTCAAAATTGTTTTTCACTACTGCTGAAATTAGTTGAAAACACTGAAGCAGACGACATTTGAGCACTAGCCGGTTTTGGCCGGTTTGAGGGGGAAAGGGTTAAGAGAACGAAAGCCGCTGATGCAGACCGTTTACTCTTTCTGGCACAGAGGATCGAGACTAAACTTGCTGGCACTTGAATTATTAAAAGGTAGAATTCTTATATTACTTAAGTAAGTGTGACGATTGTAGTTAAAACTTTCACAGGTAGTATTGTATGGCAAAATACGTGTGCATGATTCCCCCTAAACTAGATAGTCATTTAATTCAATGGCTACACAATGTAAATTTGAACAATAAAAATTATATCTGACCAATTTCACGGCCAGGGAACTAAGTCTTTACACTGGGTCCATTTTTTTAAAAATTTTAATTAATTCTAATTGCTTGCGGAAAATCCTAAAAATATTATTCGAGAGGCCTTGGTGATCCACAGCCGCCGACCTCCCAGTGCAGTACCGCTCAACAAATCCTGGATGCGCCCCACTACCCCAGGGATTAAGCGCTTGGATACCAAGAGTTGAGGTCATCGCGACACACACACAAGGTCCATTTAAAAATACCGTCCTGCTTGAAACGCAAAACTTGCTGTCACTTCGAGGGGTCAACTTTTACCCTAAAAAACGTGTTTTTCTACGCGCAGGCGATACCCATTTTACGCCAAGCGATAAAAGTTAGGGCGGGAAACGGCAGAAACAGTCGCAAAGGAGTTTATTAGTATTCAAGCAACACCTGTTCGCAAAATGCTTTGGCGGTAAAATATGTTTCGATCAGGGGACACAAATAAACAAAGATTTGACTTCGAAACGGAGCTGTACCATACCGGAACAACTTTGTGTTCTCATGCAAAACCATTTTACATTGCACATGGTAGCTTCTCCGTTGTTTGTAAATTGGTAATTACGACCAGTGTACAATAAAATAATCATTTGCCTGGCTGTCAGCACTAACCGCTTGCTCGAGTGACATCCCTTACTTTTAAGTCAGTCAGACTGCAACAGTCGTAACACGCATAGTTGATCTTTCTAATCAACTTGAATGTTGTGGAAAACAGCCTGATTTTGGTGCCTTTCTATTTCTCAAGTCGGGAAGGGGTGAATTTTGTCTTCGGAACATTATGGTCACAGGGGGCGCCACTGACAAGACCCTGGTGATCCTGTCCGCTTCAAGAATGAGCTTGCACGATCCCGCAGCTTGATCCATTGCCCACAGTCAAACAGGTTATATGGCTTTCGGCAAAAGTATATCAGATGGCCATTGGTCCATTTCGGAAAGATTACGTCCAAGTGGCACGATCATTGTACACTTGACAAGAGAGTTATGCATGTAAGCCTCCTGAAAAATCTTGAAACTATGCTTAACTGAGTACTGGCACAGCCTGTCAGAGCCCAGGCGATTTTCCAAGTGAACTCAACCGGTCAAAACGACCAGCCTCTGAGCACAAAAATAGAAAATTATCAGTTTCTTGTCATCACCGCCCACACATGTACATGGAGTAATAATAAAATGGGTGTATCTTGGGTTTAATTATACTTCTAACAATATCCATGATCATTCCCGATGCTGAATGAACTATATCTTAAAATACGCACTCAGGCAGCCACAAATGAGACATTCCAGCTCTCTGTTGCTGGCCCACAGCATGATGGCAAGTTTGCAATTCGGAAAGAAAATGACACGCACACATACAAGCTAGATGGCTTGGGTGGGATCAGGAATCCTGTTTTACCCAAACTATGTAGGGCATGACTCTTAAGTTACTGACACCCTCAAACATTCGTCATTCTCCAAATAGGTGTGCGTAGTTATGATATGGACATGCACAGTTAACTGTTCTTAGAAATGCTTTCTGTGATATTTTATTAACATTTTTATACAATTATGGCCACGCGTCTTGAACCAGTTCAATTTGTGTCACATGGGGTAAAACTGGTTCTCACGAATATGCACTGGTATTTGTGGTTATAGCGGAAGACATGCTAATCATAGCACAAGAGAAACATATATTCTTAAAGCTATTCTCAAGGGGAATCCAAATATGGTATTCTCTGTCCTGGAGGTATAAATTCTATTCATGATTAAATAGAAAAATTGTGGAAAAATAGTTGCTTGCGTTCAAACTAATAGTATGCATGAGAGGGTCAAAGAAAATGTGAATGTGGCCAGACATTTAAGTGCACCTTTGGAAATTTTATGCCACACCAAATGCGTAGTGATGTGTAAAGTATTTACACTTCTGACGTAATGTCAATTACGGACAACTTTCAGCATTTTAAGCACCCAAGGATAATCTTTTGATTTAAACCTATTTATTTTAACTGGATAACCTACCAGTACATCGAGCGCCAAACAAGAGGATCTCCGGTACATGACAGACACACACAGTACATATACAAAACGCACAGTACACTACAGCGGAATAAAAAAAGAAAAATGAAATATGAATAATATACACTACAAATTTTAGTAAGAAGTTACCAAATAATCCAACCATTTTAAACAGTTTTTACCTGTTCGCAAAGAAAAAATGTACCGACATAAAAGTCCAACATAATGATGGTAAAGATTAGGACGCGCCCGCGAGCAAGAAATTACTTTTAGAATTCAAACCTACGAGTTTCCAATGTATAAATACACTGCGTCAAATACTCTTTTGTTAATATTTGACGCAGTGCATCTATACTTAATATTTGATAAAAAAAGGCAGGTATCATGTGACATCCAACGTTTTGTACGGGAATGTTGCAGTCACGTGTGGATTTCATGGACTGGTAGAAATCAATCTTTTCACAAGAAGTTAGTTTGATTGTCTCACGCACGGACATAAACAGTATGGAAACTATCTTTGTGGTCTTTTTTAACTCTTTAAGTTCCACATTTTGGAGTGAGTCAATAGCTTTTCTCGGCGCGTTTTGAAGGCATTGAGCACGCTAAGGACCGCCCTTGTACCTGACAATTATATGATCTGGAACTATAGGCACGCTGGTATAGTTTAATAAAAGTTCTTTTAACAAGGAATAGAGCAAGGGGAGACTTGTGAAGATTCAGAGCAGCTAGACGTAAGGAGTACGACTTAAGTCGCGGTTGACACTGATAGAGTCAAAGAGGATCTACAGGTTTGGGAGTTTCCTGATGCATGCTCAGCACGAAAGTTCAACTCCCACATATAAAGCAGTGACGTTGTGAACAATTGCCATCTCATCGCCAGTCTTGTTAATGGAATAATTCTTTGTAGACATTTGATACTGGTAAAATTGACCGATCGTAACCTCAGAACCCTTTATTAAGAATTACGTTTGAGGTCACACATCCTAATCTTTCAAAATTATATAGCAGAGAGCAGACGTTTTGTTTTTTAACTTTAATGCGACCAACTGGGTAAACAGAAAAAGCTTCTTTTTGTCAATATTATAATGTATAACCTCTTGGTGACGTAATCATGTATGTACTTATCTTTTTATATACCTGCTCCAATTACTGTTATTGGTTTTGTTTTCCTATTTCCCCGGTCAACAGTGAGTGAATAGTTATATGCCTTGTGTCGTAATCTCTACCATATATTCTGTACTGGGTATTACTACCCCGATTTACTTGTGTATTACGACATTCATATTTTACATTTTACAAATGATCTGGTAACATAGTTTGTAATGTCCTGTATGTACTGTATATATTGGAGAACCCATTATATTAGACATTTCATGTACTATAGGGTAATCCAGTATAAATAAATATGTTTAAACTAAAAAACCTCACCTAAAATCACTACTACCATCAAAGTGACATGAAGCAGATAGTAGCAATCAAAAGATTGAACTCAGGGCCTAATGACAATAACTGTATCAGACCAAATAAAAGCTGGTAAGCTCCTAGTGTTATCCTTTGAGTCTGTAGGAGTAACGTTTTCTTGTGTTCCATGCACTGCTGTGTCCTCATAGTTATTCTGAGTAACTTGTACATCACCTGCAAAAACAACACCTCTAAGTGGAGCAACATACAACATATTATCGCTGAATGAGGAATATTCAAAATATTAAATGGTGACAATGAAATTATATACTTGATAAAAAAGGAAGAACACACGTGTTGGCCAATACTCGATTTTGTAAATAACATTTTTAATCAAGTAGACAGCCTATGAGATTCTGGTTAAATTTCGATGTGGTATCAGTGCTGTCTATTTAATTTTGATTTGGTATAAATACTGTCTATTTCCTTTATTTATTTATTTTTTTTATTTCTAACCAGTCTAAATACTGGTGCACCCGAGTGTTACTTTGTGCCGGTGTTTTTTTCTCTACCCTTAAATCGCTTGTCCTTTTGTTGTGTTTAACACATGGTTGTTAGTAAGTGGAAATATAATTTGACCAAAGATTGATGTCAATAAAAATTACTCTCTCTCTCTCTCTCTCTCTCTCTCTCTCCTCTCTCACTCTCTCTCTCTCTCTCTCTCTCTCTCTCTCTCTCTCTCCTCTCTCTCTCTCTCTCTCTCTCTCTCTCTCTCTCTCTCTCTCTCTCTCTCTCTCTCTCTCTCTCTCTCCTCTCTCTCTCTCTCTCTCTCTCTCTCTCTCTCTCTCTCTCTCTCTATATATATATATACATATATATATATTATCACAGGAACTGTTATTAAAGGAACCATGGTTGACGGCCCAATTAACCCATGGGGGAGACTACAGTGCCTGTGATAACAGTAACAGAGTAACAGTATTGAGACAGATGGTTACTAATCGCCTCTGTTATTCAACATGTAAGACATTGGATACTTTGTGGTTATTTAAAATGGTAAAAGTTGCATAGTATCGTTTATTTAGCATCTGTGGTTCCAATCCTAAATATTCAATCATTTGGACACACATTTATGTCAGTTAAGTAAAGTCAGAAAACACAGGGGCGCTGACGAACGGTTAGGAAAGCTATTGACTGAGTCTTATTTTGGTTGGCGAAGGGTTAGGAAAGCTATTGACTGAGTCTTATTTTGGTTGGCGAGGGTTAAGAAAGCTATTGACGGAGTCTTGTTTTGGCGAAGGGTTAAGAAAGCTATGACGGAGTCTTATTTTCGTTGGCGAAGGGTTAGGAAAGCTATTGACGGAGTCTTGTTTTGGTTGGCGAAGGGTTAGGAAAGCTATTGACTGAGTCTTGTTTTGGTTGGCGAAGGGTTAAGAAAGCTATTGACTGAGTCTTATTTTGGTTGGCGAAGGGTTAGGAAAGCTATTGACAGAGTCTTGTTTTGGTTGGCGAAGGATTAGGAAAGCTATTGACTAAGTCTTATTTTGGTTGGCGAAGGGTTAGGAAAGCTATTGACAGAGCCTTATATTGGTTGGCGACGGATTAGGAAAGCTATTGACTGAGTCTTGTTTTGGTTGGCGAAGGGTTAGGAAAGCTATTGACGGAGTCTTGTTTTGGTTGGCGAAGGATTAGGAAAGCTAATGACTGAGTCTTATTTTGGTTGGCGAAGGGTTAGGAAAGCTATTGACTGAGCCTTATTTTGGTTGGCGACGGATTAGGAAAGCTATTGACTGAGTCTTATTGTGGTTGGCGAAGGGTTAGGAAAGCTGTTGACTGAGTCTTATTTTGGTTGGCGAAGGGTTAGGAAAGCTGTTGACTGAGTCTTATTTTCGTTGGCGAAGGGTTAGGAAAGCTATTGACTGAGTCTTATTTTGGTTGGCGAAGGGTTAGGAAAGCTATTGACTGAGTCTAATTTTGGTTGGCGAAAGGTTAGGAAAGCTATTGACTGAGTCTTATTTTGGTTGGCGAAGGGTTAAGAAAGCTATTGACTGAGTCTTATTTTTGGCTGGGGAAGTGTTATTTGTAGTCACCAAAAATATTTGAATAATAATTTGTCTTGAACGTTTGTGAGATATAAGCCATGGCAATATGTTCCAAAGTGGGAAGAGTTATTTGAAGGTTTGTCCATGAAATACGTGTTGTTTCTTACAGAACTAGGCAATTACCATTACATCGAACCTGTTGCCTCGGACACAGATGGCAGTAATAACAATAGTGATGATGATGATGATGATGATGATGATGATGATGACGATGATGATGATGATGATGATGACGACGACGACAATGATGATGATGATGATGATGATGATGATGATGATGATGATGATGATGATGATGATGATGATGATGATGATGATGATGATGATGATGATGATGATGATAGGTTACATTTTGAAGCCACCCGACCCTTACTCCAAGAGCCGCGTAGACACAAGAGGAGGCGGGGCTTCAAATTGATGACACAAGAGGATGCGGGGCTTCAAATTGATGACACAAGAGGAGGCGGGGCTTCAAATTGATGAGATTTACCCAATATCTCAATCGACGTGCACGGAATGCCCCCAGTTGCTGCACAATTAACAAGACATGATATCAGGGAGATCTGGCAGCGTCTGATGACAAGGAACTGGTTCCACAACCTGTCCTGACAGGTCGATCAAGCGGCTGCCATGGCAGCTTACGAGTGATGACCAGTGAGTGATATGGGGCGTTTTGTGTTATCACCCGGGAGCGTCTGACCCCAGAGAGGGTCACTCGTAGATTTTATGTAATTTGAAATGGGCTAGCAAAGTCCAGACATTCTTGACCCAGTTCATGGTATATTTTCTTTCACAGACCTTAAAACTAATAGTTTCTTCTGAAATATTCAATGACAAAATTTCAATAATTTATATATATGAATGTCATAGCATAAAATATTTGAGGGAAAAAAAACAATTCCCATTTATTGTTCTTTGTTCAGAGATGATGAACGGCCTTCCCGTTAGAATACTGCCCCAACCCCCTATCCCTGCCCCCATAAACAACAGTTTTGCCTCGATGCTTTCCAATATGACGCAATACAATTTCGCAGGTTCTGTCAAGTATTCATACTGAGATCTGGTATTTTATAGAGTATTCCGCACACGTTGCACATTAAACGATGTGATTGGTTCATACTTGTTAAAGGAAAGGGGGCTGGACTTTGGATATGATCACAGATACACTAGATTTTTAATCACTTTAAATTAAATCAAGTCTACGGTTTGCTTGATGTAAGTGACATCTTTTTCATTGACATGTTTATTTTTTCCTCTGTTTATTTATTTTGAATAAATTAATTACTGACCGGTGATTTACTGAAGAGTACTTATTTGCCAGATACTTTAAGTGCAAGTAAATAGAGGTGATCACAATTATGGGGAAACCATTGTTCAGTGACAACTAGTGTACCGGTGGGGAATATTTAAAGTAAGTGCTCCATCCAGTTCAAACCAGTTTTTAAATTGTCATCAGTGAGCTATAGTTTTGTGTGCACGTGCTGTGTATACATTTCACAAGTCACGTACATTATTGCAGAACCCACAGCTTGTGTATTCAGATCACATGAGAGATTTTTACAATACTGTCTGAATTTGTCCGCTTGGTGGCAGCAACTATCAATCCGCTTTCCACAGTTCTACTTTTTGATCCTCGTCACGTGCACACGGGCGTATCTTGTTTTTGCAACAGCTGTGATAACAATCCCTGAAATTGATTGAAAATTTGACCACTTAATTTACAGAATTTAGAGTTTTCTATCATGTACTTAGTTATTGACTTTCCGTCCCTGAAGGACATAACCTGCTGTCTCTCTTTGATTGTTGGCATGTCTTTTTCTTTCTTTCTTTCTTTCTTTCTTTCTTTCTTTCTTTCTTTCTTTCTTTCTTTCTTTCTTTCTTTCTGTCTGTCTTTCTTTCTGTCTTTCTTTCTTCCTTTCTATCTTTCTTTCTTTCTTTCGTTCTCTCTTCCTGTCATTCTTTCTTCCTAACCTATTTCTTCCTTTCATTTCTTTCGCCCTTTCTTCCTAACCTATTTCTTCCTTTCATTTCTTTCGCCCTTTCTTCCTAACCTATTTCTTCCTTTTATTTCTTTCTTTCTTTTTCGTTTTCTTTCTTTTTCTTATTTATTCCTAACCTGTTTCTTTCTTATTTTCTTCCTTCCTTCCTAATCTATTTATTTGTTTGTTTATTTATTTATTTATTTATTTATTTATTTATTTATTTATTTATTTATTTATTTATTTATTCCTAACCTATTTCTTTCTTTCTTCCTAATCTATTTCTTTCTTATTTTCTTACTTCCTTTCTAATCTATTTGTTTGTTTATTTATTTATTTACTTATTTATTCCTAACCTATTTCTTTCTTCGTTTCATCCTAACCTATTTCTTTCTATATCTCATCCTAACCTATTTTTTCTTTCTTCGTAACCTATTCCTTACTTTCTCTTTTTCCTTTCTTTCTTTCCTTCTTTATTTCTTGCAAACCTATTTCTTTCTTTTTCCTAACCTGTTTCACTCTTTCTTTCTTTCTTTCCTGTTTTTATGTCTTCCTAACCTATTTGTTCCTTTCATTGCCACACATATTCTTATGGTCACTCTTTCTCGAACACTATCTCACCAAAAACTCTTAATTTGATGTAACTAGCTCTTCATTAGTTAACGTATGTACCTGATGTTACCTTGCTAAAATGTTTAAAATTGTGTGTAAAAGGTTGATCATGCGCCACATAATTGAGATATTTTGAACGATGAAATACTTGTTAAATCAAGATGCAGGCAGCGCAATGTATCAGATTAACATTGTACACGTTACTATGTTGCATTGTTAATATATTTTGACATTTCTTAAACCCTGACCGACAGATTAAGTCTACCTTAAAAATTTAATCAGACCTTCCAGTCCAAAGAGTATGTTCCGACATGTGTACTCGAAGTTAAATATGCAAGAATTTGTTGGGGGGGGGGGGGGGGTGGTTTTGTTTTTGTTTTGTTTTGTTTTTGTTTTTTGGTTTGTTTGTTTGTTTGGAGGGTTACCTGCACTTGGAAAACAATACTTAGTATTCTATAGCTTAAGCAAGGGAACTTTAACCTTCATCTTCTTCATTCATTCATTCATTCATTCATTCATTCATTCATTCATTCATTCATTCATTCTGCGTGTTAACAAATACCTGCGCCTGGAGCACAACATTCAATGCCTTAAGAAAAGGAACTTTAACTTTCTTGCTATCTAACTTTCTTGCTATCTATCTATATGTCTATCTATCTATCTATCTATCTATCTATCTATCTATCTATCTATCTATCTATCTATCTATCTATCTATCTGTCTTTCTGTCTGTCTGTCTGTCTATCTGTCTATCTATCTAATTATCCATCTTACTTTTTTTCTTTTGCTCTTTCTTTCTGCATTTCATTCATTTGTTCTGAATTTTTCTTCCTGTCATTCTGAGACATATTGTTGTGGCAACTCTTTTTCGAATACTGCATCACCAAAAACTCTAGAGTTGTTATCACTATGGCTTTCCTATTGAACTTATGTACCTGATATTATCTTGCTAACATGTTCAGAATAGTGAAAAAAGAATGAACTGAAGCTTGCACCTGTATTTTGTCATTCTGTTTTTACTCATTCAATACCAGTCCCTAATTTATCCGTATATTGACCTAGATTGAAGACGACAATTGCATATATAAATTCTACATAAAAAGAGCTTTCATTAAAGTACCAAGATGCCTATAGTCTTAAGTCAGTGGTTCTGGCACTGCCTGGCAAGTCACCATAGTATGGAATGAGTTAAAACTATGTTGGATGAACACGATATTCAACTTCATATGTATGGGGCTCTGAATTTACATGTACTGCCAAATCATAGACATGAAAGAAGAGTCTTGTACCGAGGACCTCTTCTCCTTAATTGCCTTCTGTTTTCCTCTGCTCTGAATACCTTTAAGCAATGACTGACACATGTTTACATTCATGGGGGCGCATGCAACGAGTGGTCCTCGGTAACAAAACGATGATGGACAAATCTGATCCGGTCTACCGCTAAAATCACTAGCAGTATATAAGTTGCATATACATGCATGTGCACGTATGTCCAAATCCTTTTCCTCTCTCTCATCATGGAGGCTAGACGTGTTCTGGTTACCTGTAAACTGTCCAAGTAAAAACAGATATCAATAGTTTGCCTACAGCCAAAGATGGTCTGCGTATGTGGAGCAACGTCACCCGTTTCCCATGGCCTGCTTGATAATGTTGTAACTTTACATACTGGGCATGGGTGGTTCCAGTTTAAAGAATGTGGCGTAGCCACAACTGCTGTATTTGCACAGACAACATTCCTTCCCATCAGTGAGGTGTGAATATACCACTATGTCTGATTATTTCCTTCCCACATTTTAACATATTACATTTATAAAATATCTCAAGATAGTGTACCTCGTGAAAACATTAAGAAAAATACAATCACCTTCACACGTTAATCATCCTAAAAAGCAATTATTCCAAAGTGTTCTTCCCAAGTTTTGTGTGTGTATCTGTATTTTAGGGATCAAAATTTAAATGTTGAATTACTTAAAATTAAAAGAAGTATAACTGCTTTTGTCCAATATGCACCGAGCATTTCCTCACACACACACACACACACACACACACACACACACACACACACACACATATATATATATATATATATATATATATATATATATATACATATATATGTATATATATATATATGTATATATATATATATACAGGTCATACAGTTATTAAAAATTGTGGGTGAAATGTATGTATGTATATATGTATGTGTGTATGTATGTATGTATGTATGTATGTATGTATGTATGTATGTATGTATGTATGTATGTATGTATGCTTTTTAAATGTTGAGCTTACGTAGTTATTGAGTACTGTGACTACATGCAGGATGTTCATGCTCTGCTGCGATCCCTCTACATAGGCAAATAACACAAGATTTGGACGACAATGACGCTAACGACGCACGATAATTTCGAAACACGTCTTTTGACTGACACTTAAATCATGCTTAAAGTGCAGGAGCTCCCCACGACACGTTCAGGGCCGAGTTCATGCCTTAGAGCTATTTGACACTGGGGCTCCATCTGACGCAGCTATTAGACTGTGGACCGCCATGGCCGTAGCGCCGGTTTTGTCCCCCCCCCCCCCCCCCCCACACACACACACACACTCCACCCCCTATAATCAAGTCTGATCACATCTGCTGTCTAGGTTTTTATACCTGGTATGTTACTTGCAATTTTTTATCACTTGACTGGAATTATAAGTTTGTTGGCCACATAACATACACGAATAAAATGTTAATATTTTGCAAAGCTAGTAATATTTGTGGATATAGTATATACTTCATTTTCCCATTTTGTTCAACCGAGTATATAACCAATACACTTGTGACTCGAATACTCAACATCCAATTTGTCGACTTTTACCACTAGGTTAACTGCGGTTTCACCGGAAAGCCTGGATTTTTCTCGTTGTGAAAAGGTTCTTCAACATCCCTTGCTTTGTTCACACCTGCAAAGAGCAATGTAGCCTGAGACAAGGCTCCGTTAGAGGATCGTCTCCGCTAAAATCATGTCCATTTGGTGCTAGGCTGGTGCCTGTCCAACCAGTGTTTGTGCCATGTTTCAATAAAAGTAAACGACAAAGTGATAAAGAAAATGAAAGAAGTTACTATAATGCCCGTGAAGGCGTCAGCTGAGCATGCTCAGTGAGGCACATTTCTCTAATTAAGCCACAAGCCATATCTATGCAAAATTGACATAAAGCTTTGAAAAGAACTGTTATGGTGACAGCTTCATTTATTAATATTTTGCCAGTGTTTCTTATTATCTATGTATACATTGTTTTAATATATCCATGAAACTGGTCCAAAATATTGATAAAAACGAGAAAAATGTACCATGACAAAATCTTTTACGTACAGTATAATAAAACAAAACCTTAAAGTGTATAAGCAAATTTTAAATGTGGGGGGAAATGATTTAATTTAAATAATTCAACGGAAACAGCTGCCTTAGAATTTTCAGATAAAATATTTAATTTTCTTGATTCATGTAAATTACCCATGAGCATTTATCTAGACCTTTCTAAAGCGTTCGACACTTTGGATCATGAAATTATATTTCACAAATTAAACTATTATGGTATTCGTAACACCTCTCTCCACTGGTTCAAAAGTTACCTCAACAACAGACATCAATGCGTTTCCTTTGATAATGTGCGCTCAGGTTATCGACCACTCACTACTGGAGTTCCGCAAGTGTCCACACTCGGTCTCTTTCGGATCATAATTAACACAATGACATGCGCCTTGCCTCACAAAAATTTGATTCCATACTTTGCGCAGATGATACAATCTTAATCAATTTCCTTTGTTCCTTTAACTCTTGTATTAGTGCAGACAACAGTGACAATCTGTCACACAATGTCAATAGTGAATTAAAGAAATTACACGATTGGTTAGCCATGAATAAATTATCTCTAAATATTGCCAAAACCAAATACATGATTTTCCACTTTCCCAAACGGAGAATTAATCTAACTCTGAACCTAAAAATTAACAATATTTCCGTTTCATAAATTTCCGATTTTTCCGGCTTGTTGATATATGAAACATTAAATTAGCAGCCGCATGCACATTTATGAAATAGGCACGAAACTTTCAAAATCAATAGGAAGCGTTAATAAGGTTCATAAATATTTACCAACAAATACTGTACTGCTCATATATAACTCAATGTTTTTACCACACTTACATTGTTTATTCTGATTTGGGGCTACTGTAAGGACCGAATTACCAAACTTCAAAGTCACCTTTTCTCCCAATATGGAATTTTGTCATAGCATCATTTTCCCCTCATAAGGTACCATTCCACTCTACCTCTCTTTGTCTTTTTTCATAGAAAGACCATCACCCAGGTTTAGCGGACACTTTATTTTTATGCATCAGAAGGTCTCAATTTAATATTGCACTTTCGTACATGTCTTACATGCCTGTCTTAAAAAGATGCGTCTCAAAAATTGACATAATCCATGGGTCATTTATGAAATTACTCACGTTCAAGCATGATCATTTCCACGGAATAGGTCTAACAGAAAATTCACCCTTTCTCCGGTCTGAGTACTAATTTAGCAGCAATACAGTGACTGGGTTATAGTATGTAGTGCTCAGCACGATTAATTTTATAAACTACTACATTGGATGCGATGTAAGAAAAGACCGCAGAAATTTTGAGATAGCATTAGTTTTTCATGATCAAAATTCAAATATTTCTGTGATTGGTGATGTCAGTGTAAATGATTGTACTTATTATTTTACATATGTTGGACTCTGAATTTCGTCGAAGCATTCATCTGATCATAATACGCAATGCAATAGACCCGAAAGTATTCTATTAGAATTCGTCTCATCAATGTGTCTTTGTTGAATATGTTTGGCAGATCTTCCAAAAGCTAGTATATATACCTGATTTCTTCCAGCGTGCCTGAGGACTAAAAGGAAGCTTGTTGCACTTATTTTCATGGTTGCTGGCGATAACTAATTATGAACCCACTCGATTAATGTCTTCAGTTTTCTAAAAGTCTGTCCACTCTTAGGTTCTAACATGTTTAGCACAGCATTCCTTTATCTCACCAGACCAGTCAGCCTGTATAACTAACAAAAAAAAAAATAAAAAAAAAAAAATAAAAAAATAAAAAAATGGGCACAGTCATAATATCAACGGGGGTCTTTTCATTTGTGTTTGCTTACCAGACTTGCAGAAAATGGTTTACTTCTATCAATCATTGTATTCTATCGATCATGGTATTCTATCGATCAATTTGCGAAAGTAGGGCATTAACTCTTCCATTGCCAACTGCGACTAAAGTCGAACTGCTCAGGACGAACTGCTTTCGATTATAAAGATGAAACTAGAGTCATATTCCTTGTGAAAAGACCTTTCATTCAAGCACCAGCTGTCTGTTGTTCCAGAGAATATAACGGTCCGGGTTAACAGTTTCCTGGGTGCGCTTTGGGCGCAAAAGAGAGCAGTTGACACAGTCTAAAACCTGGCAGTGAAAATTTTAAAGGAACTGGGGGGTAAAATGGTTAACGCACACCCAACTCACTGCACACAAAATGTATTGGCAAGTGTTGTTTATTACGTATTAAAACGTGACCATCGCAATCCCCCACGGGCGAGTGGTTGAACCCCATTGTGTGATTCTGTACATCAGTGATCACACACATTACGTCACAAAAAGGATGTTGTAATCTTTTTTTTTGGGGGGGGGGGGGGGGGGCATACCTGCCCATACACAATCCGCATGTTGTATTACGAAAGTCAAGTCTCGCCTTCAAAACGGCGTTTCCAGTGTTGAACAATTGTTGCGATGACAATAATAAAACTACACGTGTGTGAGTGCCTGGCCGTAAATTCTGCATGGCACGAACGTACCCGCGCAGCGGAAGGATACACGAGATGCAGCCCGCCGCAGGTGGGCCATCGAGTCTATCCTTCCGCTCCACGGGTACGCGATTTGTATTGTAAAATTATGCCGCTCGTATTATTGTCTGGTCCCTGTGATTATGTTAACATCAGAGGGATAAATTTCCCCGCGCAACTTGATCGGCAGGTGTGAGAAGATCAGCGCAAAGATCGACAGACGTTCTCGTACATTGAATGTTTTCGGTTCTCGCAGCAAACAAAACTATTGTTAAAGGTACGTCACCTCTTTACGGTGATATGGTGTGCAACAATATCCGTGATTCAATCCGTCGTGCAGATGACCTTCTGTCTCTTCAACTTAGGGGGCGGTCATTATTTACGAGGGGGGGGGGGGGGGTCGGGATGTTTGGGTGGGGGGGGGGGGGGGGGGGGTTGGTCACAAAATTCTCTCCATCCAATTATGAGGGGGGGCACAAAATTACACATGCTCCTAATAGGGGAGGGGGTCATAAAATTGGTCCCCCCGCCCGGGGGGGGGGGGCGGATGTCATCAAATTGTGACTCAGTTTGTAACGGTCCTACAACAATAACCAATACAAGGCTGGGGGAGGGCTCCATGGGGGGGGGGGGGGGGGTAATAAAACGAAATTCTGCAGAGTTGCTGGGGGGGGGGCGAACTCTTGTCGGCTTTTAGGGGGGGGGGGGGCACAAAAAAATCTGGACCACGTAGTGTAAAAATAGGAATGCCTCAAGGTTCTATCCTCGGCCCTTCCCTCTTTCTCTTATATGTAAATGACATTGTTCAGTACGTTAAGAATGGATCTTGTAATTTGTTTGCCGATGACACTATAATTTACACGACCGGCTCTAACGTGGAAGAAGTAAATTCTGCTATGCAGGATAGTTTGGACAGTGTTAGCTATTGGTACAACAGAAATAAAACTGTCAGTCAATGCCGGGAAGTCAAAATGTATGCTTATAACCCAGAATTACAGTAATGACAAACTACTTAATCTTTATATGAACGGAGAGGAAATACAACAAGTCAATGAAGCAAAATATTTAGGAGGGTATTTGGATGATCGTCTAAACTGGTCTATTCATTCAAAAAGAATACATGTACAAGTGATGTCTAAAATTGCCATTTAAAAACGTTTGAGCAAGAGTTTACCTGAGAGTGTACTAGAATTAATTTATAAGGTCACAATATTACCTAGTATTGAATATGCTATCACTGTATGGGGATCATGTGTCAAGGGATTGAAGATTGCTCAAAGACAACAAACGCTGCTGCTCGAGTAATTAAAAAAGAATTATGATTATATTAATGTGAGAGGGAAGAATTAGTTAAACAATTAAAATGGCCAACCATGGAAGAGCGGCAAAAATTTCACACGACGGTTTTAATTTATAAATGTGTCAATGGTTTAGCCCCAAACTACCTATGTGACCAAATTACGCTTGTCAAAGACATCGGCAGCTATAACACAAGATTGTCAAATAGGCTCGATATTTTTATTCCCTTTCCGCGCAAGGAGAGTTTTAAGAAATCTTTTGTTTATCATGGTGCTATGTTGTGGAACAATCTTCCCGACTTTTTAAAGGAGATTAATAATATTGAAGATTTCAAAACTGGACTTAAACAATATTATTTTAATTGAACAAGGTGTTGCAATGTTAACTTTTATCATACATATTTTATATATATTTACTTGTAATTTTATATGTACCCTTGATTTGTTTTGATCAATTGTCAATTTTATGTTTTATTCTGTAACAGTGCCCCGTGGAATAACAGCCCATGGCTGAACGGGTCACGCTGTATAAATATATTCAATAAATAAATAAGTAAGTAAATAAGTAAATAAATAAATAAATAAATAAATAAATAAATAAATAAATAAATAAATAAATAAATAAATAAATAAATAAATAAATAAATAAATAAATAAATAAATAAATAAATAAATAAATAAAAAGTAGTATCTGGTAGATAATGACCGCCCCTTAAGGACAAATAATTTTGTTTTGTGGATTCTACAGCATAGGTTTAAAACTACCATGCTAGGATAGGTATTTTCAAATATATAATTTACAATCAGTCTCACTATATCTCGCCTTTTAACTTGCAATATTACTTTGTGTATTTGTGCATAATTGATTTAATGGTACCGAGGGACCGTTCTAACTATTAGCTCATTAGCCAAATGCTAACGTTTGTTGAATTTAACTGAAGAAATATGTAGCTGGCTGAAGCAGCTTTTAAACAAATTATTAAAGGACCACGACCAAATTTTTTTTCAGTTATGCCTGTATTTCCAAATTTTGCTACAGATTTTCGGAGTCCGCATCAGTTCCTGTGTAACTCATATATGCATATATATATATATATATATATATATATATATATATATATATATATATATATATATATATATATATATATATATATATATATATGTATATGTATATGTATATCGTACTAGGCCGAATTGAAATACAGCAGAGCTAACCCGTATTCCCAAAGTAAAATCATGATTATGATTATTATTATTAATCCAATGCTTCATAACAATAAGATGTACATGTAATTTGACCGTGTATAACTACATCAGTCCGTGTGTTTTAAACCTGGAGCTACGGCTTCTGCCACGATATAGAACAAAGAATACGGACACCTGTCGGGGCTATTAGGAACCAACAAGCAAGTGGCAAGACGTGTATGAGGATGTCAATTACGAGAACACATCCCGAGGGTAAAATGTTGCACTAATAATAATAATAATAATAATAATAATAATAATAATAATAATAATAATAATAATAATAATAATAATAATAATAATAATAATAATAATAATAATAATAATAATAATAATAATAATAATAATAATAATAATAATAATAATAATAATAATAATTTATTGCGGAAAAACTACCCCTTTACATCGGGGGCACCAGTGGTCCGGGGCAAACCCACGGTGCGTCCATATATACATATATACATAGTGTGCAAGAAGAATTTAAATCTTGTATACATATACAGAACAGTCAGGAATTAGAGGATTCCCTCCTTAAGCGCCATGCCTCCACTAAAAATCTTTTACATATACAATCAAATAAAAACCCAACTTCGTCGCCAAAACTAAAACCTTCGTCTCCAAGAAGGAAGTTCAACTTTCTGTACAGGGATGACGCCATAAAACTTTGCCACACATAACTAAAATCAATATCATTCAGTGACTGTTCCAATTGCTTGAACGACTTCAATCTAAAAGAGTTTAAACCAGGACATAAAAACATGAAGTGAAAAAGATACATTCACAGGTATTACATGCTGTATCTGACATGCCCCACCTTTCTCTATCCTCTCCCAAGCCCAAACACCCTGTACGTGCCATGAATTTTAGGCGGGCGCCATTAAAGTTGTCTGTTGTGAACAGATAATCGCCACGCCATGCAGATCTTTTCAGGGCCCTATACCAGTAAAGAGATCTCTTATCGTCTATTTCCTGAAAAAAATCTACCGTGTAACTTTCTATTGCCCGTTTATTAAAACTATCAAGCCACCCATCACTGTGGGATGAAAATGTACGGTCAATTCCGGCGTTATTAAAGATTTGTCTGATTTCAGTAACATGGGGCCAAATAGTACATACTCCTGTATTTCTATATTCTTCACACATGTCATTAAAAATCAACTTACATAGTCTTGTTTCGGGTACATCAAATTTCATACGATGAAAATACTTAATTCTTGCTTTATCTAAAGTCAATTGAAGTGGTAGCCAACCTAGCTCTGCCAACCTATTCCGCAACACATCGTACTAACAGGGAATTTAACCTCTTTTCTTTTCCCCCTCCTTTTTTTGATTTTCAGTGTAATTTTTTTCCCATCTGTGAGATATAGGAGTGAAAAACATAAAAACATCCTCCAAGATTCCCCTCCCCCTATATTTACCATGAATCACGATAAAACAGGTGATGAAGGCACACACACACACACACACACACACACACACACACACACACACACACACACACACATATATATATATATATATATATATATATATATATATATATATATATATATATATATATATATATATATATATATATATATATATATATATATATATATATATATATATACATGAAATTTAATATTAAATATTCACCCTTATATTGACAATCACCATTTCAGATTATTCATTCGATATGTCTCCATCCAATGACGTGCTGTCTTGATGTTTTGATAGCTTCGATGTCAGTTATAAGGTCATAAACGTTATTGCTTTAGATTTAAAATGCATGTATCTACCAGTATCAGTATTTGCCATAAATTCATCTGTCAGCCACATAATGTGAACGGTTTCAACTTAAGCGCTCTGTTATTGTCATAATATTGGATACCATACTTTAATAATTTACAGAGTACTAAACTGATGTAGGCATAGATATATCCACTCAATTCACAAGATATATTGGCTTCAGCCTTTGACATTTGATGTGACATGTAATTGAAACATGTAAATGTGTTCGTAATAAGATCGACTGACGTCATGGAGAGTTATCTTTAAATCCCTGTCATCTTGATTCGCCTACATTGGCTCGACCTTTATTTGTTTGTCATTCTATTGGCCATAATTATAACACCAGACCCTGTAGAGTCACGCAGACATTCCACATACACATCGAAATGCTATGACATAGAGAGGAACGGGGGGGGGGGGGGCAGGGGGAAGTGTGTGTCGGGGGTGTCGATCGACAACCCCATCAGCGCCAAAACATCCAATAATACCCACCCCCCTAAAAAATAAATCACAACTGAACGGAAAGGAAGAATCAAGGAATATCTTTAACACATGTTTACAATAATAATTATTCTCTGCATAAGGTCCGCACAATAATTCATTCAACCAAGAGTACTCTACTATTTCTGATTGATTATATCAATTCAAAGAACGACAAAAAAATCATTTTACGATTTTCACATTTTCTCAACATGTCAAGACCTGATTAAGGTCCATGTTGGCATAAGACTCTTCTTATTGGGAAGTATACTATATTGATGGTAAAAATATGCCACCAATCAAAAAAAATGTTAGACCTGTTAACTTGTTTTCAACTGTTTTTCTTGGACCTTTATTTCATTTGTTGTCTTTTTTAAATGCATCAACCCAGCTTCAGAAATGCTGTTTGAGACAAAACTGAATGAGTGCCTTTCTTCTATTGAAGGAATGAAAAAGAGCTGTTTTTATATTCAATATCTGTTATGTCGATTCTTTGATATTGGACCTTTACGTTTAATATCGAATCTTGCTTCAGCAATACTGGACCTTTTAAACCCTAATTTATTCACTATTGGACCTTTTTGATATGTTAAGAGAAACTCAGTGCCACATTTAATAGCGTCACTTTCATTGAAGTATTATTTGTATGTCGGTCTGACTGGAAGACTGCCGTAAATAAAGAAGAAATAAGAATAAACAAAGCACATAGAAAGAAGTAAAAACAGAAAGGCTGAAAATACCGTAAAAGCATTTAAATGAAAAAGTGCAATGTTTTTACCTGTCATTGTATTATAGATTTTGTTCAAGTAGGTATATGTACAGATAACTGTCAGCTTTGTAAAAGGTCCACGTTCGCACAGTACAGTTTATTTAATAACCAGCTAAGATGAGTTCATAATACATCTCATTATGGTATACCTGGTAAAGTAATAAGATTGTTACGAGAGTTTTAGAGCTGTATCACCGTGAAGACTAGTTAGCTCAGCTGTCTTGTCAGTCAACTGAGCTGATAGGATGGTCCTTCTTCCGTCGTTCGTCCACACTTCAGATGTTCGACTTCTCCCAAACCGTCAGCCATGTTCACTTCAGACTTGTTGGAGGGTGCCTTGGGTGGGTCTCTATCAAAATTGTTCAAATGGTAACGCTAGAGTGATTTTTGGACTTTTTATCATTTTTTTTTTTTTGGAGGGGCGGGGTGGGGGGGGGGGGGCAAATCTTAAAAAAAAAAAAATCATCTCCGAAACCTCTCACCCGATAGCTTTGATACGATATAGGAACACTTCATGGGACTTTTAGTTTTAAATTTGTTCACCAGGTGGTGTTGCAATCTTGTGTGTGTGTGTGTGTGTCTGTGTGTGTGTGTGTGTGTGTGTGTGTGTGTGTGTGTGTGTGTGTGTGTGTGTGTCTTCCCTGTTTTCAACTTCTCCAAAACCGTGTCTAGGATTGAACTGAAACTTGGTGGATATGTTCCTTGTGGAAGGGTCAAACAAAGTTGTTCACTAGGTGGCACTGCAGCGGATTTCTGATTTTTAACGATTTTTTTTCAATTCGGATACTTATCAGTAAATGCACCTTTCCTACTGATTACTACTTAAGTCAATGGTCTTTCTGATGATAATTCACGTTTTTTACTTCTCCAAAGAAACTGCCTGTTGGATTGACTTCAAACGTGGTACCAATGTACCTTGTGTGAGTCTCTACCAGGGTTGTTCAAATTGTCATGCTCAAGTGATATTTGACTTTTTTTTTAATTAATCTTTTGTTTGTTTTTTTGGGGGGGGGGGATCTAAAAATACTCTTCTCCGAAATCACTCGCCCGATTACTTTTATATCACCCAGGGACACGCCTAGGGACTCCTAGTTCTTAATTTGTTCGCCAGATGCCGCTGCATTTTTTTCTATCTTTTTAAGATCTTTTGTGTGTTTTTGCTATTTTCAACTATTTCTCCAGACCCGTCACTCAGATTAAGCTGAAACTTGGTGGATATGTTCCTTGTGAAAGGGTCAAACATAACTGTTCACCAGGTGGTACTGCTGCGGATTCTTGATTTTTAACGATTTTTTCCATTTGGATACTTACAGGTAAATGCACCTTTCCTATTAATTACTATGTAAGTCAATGGACATTCTAATGCTTAGGCATGTTTTCGACTTCTTCTCCAAAACCGTCAGCAAGATTGACTTCAAACTTGGTGAAAATGTACCTTGGGTGGGTCTTTACCAGGTTTGTTCTAATGGTCATGCTCAAGTGATTTTTGAATTTTTTTTATTAATTTTTGTTTTATTTGTTTTTTGGGGAGAGGGGAGCAGATCATAAATTTTCTTCTCCAAAACCGCTTTGATATCACACAGGGCCACTCCTAGGGACCCTAGTCTTAAATTGTTCACCAGATGGCGCTGCAATTTAATTTTAATTTTTATGTTTTTTGTGTTTTTTATGTTTTGAACAGGCGAGATTCGAACTTGCTACCTTTGGCACCAGTCGCCTAGCTGAAATTAGAAACGCACATATTCACTGGACCAAATCCCCATTAAAAAAAATGGTTCAATATAGGTAGTTATGTGTGAGTGCCATATCAAAACGGTTATGTCAGTATATGTACTGAGTCGGCATTTATTACCAAAATTGGGGACCAGCATTAAGGAAATGCCGAAAATATATTTTTTTTATGTTCGGAACGAGCGAGACTCGAACTTGCAACCTATGGCACCACTCGGATAGCTGAAATGTGTTTTCCGTACTTTGGACTTCTTCAGAACAGTGTCTCAGATTAAGCTGAAAATTGGTGTATATGTTCCTTGCAAAAGGGTAAAGTTGTTCACTATGCGGCACGGCTGTGGATTTCTGATTTTGAACGGTTGTTTATTCGGGTACTTATCCGTAAATACACCTTTCCTATTGATTACTATGTAAGTCAATGGGCATTCTCACGCTAATTCACATTTTGGACTTCTCCAAAGAAACTATCCGTCAGATTGACGTCACACTTGACGGCAATGTACCTTAGGTAGGTCTATACCAAGTTTGTTCAAATGGTCACGCTCCAATATTTTTTTTTAAATCTTTAAAAAGGTTTTTGGTAGAAAATTTTAACATAGGAGTTGCTTGAAATTGTTATAACTTAGATAATTATGGCCAGATTTTTGTCAAACTTAGTAGGGATGTACCGTTGATAAGTGTCTACCTAGTTTGTGCAAGTGGTCATGCTCAAAGATTTTGTACCTTGACCTCATTTCCAAGGTCACAGGACAACTGACTTGAAATTTACTGTTCACTCGATAACTTGAGATCTGTTTTGAGTTAGGACCTTGATGTTGCACATGTTAATGTTTCTCTGTGAAGGTCACATTTAGACAGTACATAAGTGACCTTGACTTCATTTCTAGGGTCACAGTGCAACATACATGAACTTTACTCTTCATTATAACTTGAGAACTACTTGAACTGGGACCTTGTTGTTGCACATGTTGGTGTTCTTCCATAAAGGTCCGGCTTGCTCAGTACATGGTTGAACTTGATCCTATCCCGAGTTCACAGAGCCACAGGTGTGATGAATCTCTGGGTTAGCTGAGCATGGGCTGTTCACACAGCCCTCTTGTTTTAGGTAGTCGCGCCGTACCTCGGTAAACCGAAAAACTAGTTTTAATATGTAATTCCGGCTCAAACGGCACAGTTGATTCACACTCCAAGAGCTTATTTTTTCGGACACTTATTTTAAGCCCTGGTTGGTCGAACATATGCTCACTTCTCTCTTAACTGAGGCCTTCTAATTCCAATTTTCTGTAGCTGGGTCTTGGGATCCGGGGGTACACTGGATCCCCAGTGCTCTTGGCCCGCAGGCCCTAACCTGATGGACACAATCTTAATTTCAGTGGCGGTGGTTTCATTCTAAGCCCCTGGGACCCGATGGTTTCCGGGACAGCCGGTGGGCTCAGCCTCCCGGCCACAGCCTGCTGAACAAACGGAAATGCAGTGGCAATAGTTTCATATATATATATATATATGGCACCTGCCAAGCATGCTATTGTATTTTGAGTTTAACATCTATTTAATTTTAGAGCTTTGTTTTTTATCACTGCAGCCAACAATCGGGAAGGTTGTTATGTATATTTTATAATTTATGTGATTATTCATTTTTTATTTCATCGTGTCACGGGTGTTTTAAATCATCATCATCATCATCATCATCATCATCATCATCATCATCATCATCATCATCATCATCATCATCATCATCATCATCATCATCATGTAATCGAGCTATGCCCCGGAAAACTAAGTCCACTGTCCTCTGTCCGACTCCGTGAAGCTGAAAATTTACATATACATGTGATACATCGTTGCAAAGGCCATGATCAACACATCATAAAGAAGATACAAGTATGACCCTATCCTTTGATTAATTGGTGACAACAATCTGCTTTGATCTGAAATTGCGACGTGACATCGGCATGCAAAAATGTGGAAATATCTTGTTACCGGTTAAACCAAATTCTGTGCTACTTTCACTGAATTGCTCCCAACACGTGTGTCCAAAAAGTGGCCGACAGATTTTATTTATTTGTATTTATTTTGGAATTTCAAGGATAAGTCTAACAAACCCACGATGTACAGTGGCATCAACTTTGAAACACAGTGTTACATTATTGCAAATTTGCACAGATCAAATTTCTAGAGGACACCTTTTAATCCACACATGTAGCCAGTTATTAAAACAAAAAGGTTTGAAGTTTTATAAAACCATTATGATGTTGTTTCCATATTTGTACATTCATGTTATTTTACACTGTAATTTATGATCAAAGAAGTCGTTGATTATGCAACAATTTAAACTAAAGGGAACTATATTAGTTTTAAAAACTATAGCTCATGGCCATTTAAGCAATATATACTTTGCTTCTACTTATGTGAATACTTTTCAGTTCATGCAGCTTAAAAGGTGATAATGTATTTTAATTTACCGGGGCATAGCTCGACTACCTTCAGAAGTAAAGGCTAATCAAATCGAACCTACATTTTTTCTTGATGGACTTTTCACTATTGAATGAAAACGTAGCTATTATTGATATTTTATCTTAATGCGAAAATGTTCAGTTTATGCAGCTTTCTTGATTTGAGAGCACAAAACATCTTATATATATATATATATATATATACATATATATATATATATATATATATATATATATATATATATATATATATATATATATATATATATATATATATATATATATATATATATATATATATATATAACATATTGAAGATAAGACAACACCGAACGCCACTGATAGTAATAAGTGTCCGAGCTTGGAGATTACCAAATGAATGATGGCCCGCACGTGGTCACGGGTACAATGATCAGTGAAACCAGTGCGGGCTTTATGTAAATCTACCAGTGCTGGTAAGGTAATCATGTACTGCCTCGAGAATATCTAGGTTGTCAGACTTGGAACATTTAGAACATGCATTTCATGCAGTATTTAGCGTAAACGACACATTGGTAATAGACAAAATGGATAGTTGCAGAGTATTCCGTTCATTGATGTAACGAGGACAAACAAAGAAATAATGGTAAGTGTCCTCGAGTGACGGGCCGCAGGCACAACCAGGGGAACTCGTGACACCGATTCTGTGCAACCCATTCCAATTCTTGAATGTATGACATTTACATTTCGGTTTCCAAGATAATATAAATCACTAGCCTTTGGTTTGTCTTTGTTCAATTTTCGCTGGAAAGTTTTTAGATCTTCAGACTTTCTTACTGATAATGGTAAAGTATTCCACGGATGAATAGCGGTCGGTATGAATGAATTACAAACTAGTCCTGGCATGCACGTGACTAATATTATCCTTGGGTCTTACGTTGTATGTGTTCCTGGATGAGACATTAGTTGGAATTAAACTATGTAAATAACCTGGTGTAAATCCGTTGATAATTTTGTACAGTAGTTCAAGTTTGGGTTTATCTCTACGTTTAGCTAAGGTCTCCCATCCAGTCTCATTATAGAGCGCGGCATGACTGGTGCGACAAATACCACCCGTTACAGCCCGGGCTGCAACCAGATGAATACCTTCAAGCATCATTGCATTCACCTGTGTACATCCACTCCACACTACATCACCGTACTCTAGTATGGGCCTAATATGCGTGAAATAGATGAGTTCTAAAGAACGTCTGCTAAGTTTGTATTGCAATAATTTCAAGACCTCGGCTAATTTTCTGGCTTTGCGTATGACATAATTGATGTGGTTAGTCCACGAAAGATCTGAACTAAGAATAACACCTAGATGTTTTTGTTGCGAAACAATTTCTAGGGGGTTATTGCAGAAAAGGATAGTAGGTGATTGACTATTAGATTTTTTTTTTTTTTTTTTTTTTGCTAACAACCATTGTTTTTGTTTTGTTGCTATTGAAGGTGACCAACCACTGACGAGACCATCCGTCAATGCTCTTTAGGTCACTGTTGACAATATTGCTGGAGTTGGATGTAGATTTGGTGGAATCGTCAATAGTAATAAATAGGGTTATATCGTCAGCATACAGTCTAATATTAGATGTTATAATCTCAGTAATATCATTCACGTACACAAGAAATAATAGAGGACCAAGTACTGATCCTTGTGGAATCCCTGCTTCGACAATGCCCCACTGTGAGGATTCTCCTTGTAGTACTACCCTTCGAGTTCGATCATTTAAATAGCTTCTGAACCAGTCTAGAAGAGACCCCCAAATACCAGCCTTGTGCAATTTATACAAGAGAGCAGGATGATAGACTTTATCAAAGGCCTTGGTTATGTCACAATAAGCCACATGTACCTCTTTCTACAGATCAACTTCCTTCACAACTTCATGATAAAGATACATGAGTTGGTTAATGGTGCCATCACCCGGCATAAAACCTGATCGCTTTTCAGATAAAGCAAAATTATCTCTGAGAAAATTAAACACATACTTGAAGATTACACGCTAAAAAACTTTACCTGCACAACTTAAAAGTGATATTGGTCTATAGTTACTGCACAAGCCTGCATCGCCCTTTTTAAGAATTGGTGTTATATTTGCCCTTTTCCAATCACGAGGGAAAATGCCCTATTCCAAAAATAAATTGGATAATTTTGAAAATGAGGGTGCTATTAATGAAGCAGCTTCTTTTAGAAAAATGGGACTAATTCCATCAGGGCCACTCGATTTGCTAACATCGAGTGAAGCCAGCACCGCGAAAATATCATCCTCGTCAATGAGGACATTTTCTAAACTGGTACCAGTATTAATTTGTGGTGATGGAGAGGGACGTTGATAGGTACTGCCATCCACACTGTTTTGTTTCAGAAAAAACATGTTCATAGCATCCGCTTTGGATTTATTATCCGTAGTCACCGTATCATTTGCCACCGAATGAATATTTGAGAACTTTTTATCCCCTTGCATACAATAATTTACAGTTTTCCACCAACATTTTCCCTTCCGTTAAGAAAAATTGACAAATTCAAACTGACGATTAAACTATTCCTGTTCAGCTGCTCTTAAGTCACTGATATACTGATTTTGGAGTTCGCGATAATAACGCCAAACTTTCGAATTATTCGAAGTATTATTACTTTTCGCTTTACGGTGAATCCTATCAACTTTTCGTTTTTGAGCCCTAAGGCGACTGGTGCACCAAGAGACATCTCCCTCACTAACAGTAATCATCTTATTAGGTATATGTTGCATTACAATATTTAGAAAAGTGCTAGACCAAAGTCTGCACATCTCATCGACATCATTTGTATCGAAGCAAGAGTCCCAATCAACATTGTTCAACGAGTCCCTGAATTCATCGAAATTTGCCTTTGCACGCAACCATATAAACCTCTGAAATGAGGAACCTTTCTTGCGCCTGAATAATAGATTTGCAAACATGGTACAATGGTTATTATATGGTACAATGGTCATTATGTGGTACAATGGTCATTATATGGTACAATGGTCATTATATGGTACAATGGTCATTATATGGTACAATGGTCATTATATGGTACAATGGTCATTATCAGATATGGTAAAATGGTCATTATATGATACAATGGTCATTATATGGTACAATGGTCATTATCAGCAACGGGTGGGAGTACCGTTGTGTCTTTCACAAAATTCGGTATATTTGTATTTGATCGAGACAAGTAGCCGAACGGTCAGTTATCTTCGCTGGCTCGTTTATATGCACCGTCATATTATTGGAAGAGCAAAATAGCTTCAACTTTCGACCGTGATTTGTGTTGAAGTCAGCGTTTAGATCACCAATTACAATTATCTTATTCGTGGCAGTAGCGTACGCGAGATCGTACGATACTTGCAAGTCCTCCCAAAATGAAATTGAAGAGTTCGGTGGTCTGTACACCACAGCTACCAAAATTTGTTATTATGTAAATATACATCCGCCCACATAACTTGTATGCCAGGAATTTCAAGGTCAATTCGCCTTTTCACTCTCATGGCACGAGAAACATACACGGCTACTCCACCGCCGATCCCTCCATCTCTATCCCGACGCAGAATAGCATGAAACACCGCCAGATCGTAATTGTTATCCTGATTAGACGCACATAGGAAAGCTTCACTCACAGCAATGATGTCATACTCTGCTGCCAAAGATGTTTTTATGCATCTGAGCTTGTCATGAGGAAGACTAAGAATATATACATGACATGAAGATTTTATGTTACCCTGTGTACATATTGTCTTTCATTTCATTTGTATTTTATTTTATCTTTTGCCACGAGAGGAATTAATATATGCTCTGCCTGTTTTCCAATCGCCTTTTGGAATAAAATATGTTTAAACCATATATATATATATATATATATATATATATATATATATATATATATATATATATATATATATATATATATATATATTCAAAAAGACCAAAACATTTAGTTTCAAACCAAATTGTACATATGTTAATCATGTCCTAAAATTGTGAAACCTTTTTCAGCATCCGAATATGAAGGAATTTTTTAATGCCACTGACATTAGAGTTGGAAAATCATACCGATATTTTCTTCATTTGTAGTACTTTACAACTTACTTAGCACTTATACATTTGATAATGGATAGATTAGATAATATATAAAGCTAACCAATGCCCCCCCCCCCCTAAAAAAAAAAAAGAAAAAAAAAAAGAACCGAAGAACACAAATTTGGGCTTCTGGCATAAAACGGCTTCATAAGGCTTTAATAAACTGTCGAGACTCTGGACCACTATGACATTTTTCAGCTGGTATGACGATGTAAATGAATAGCAGCGTGCGGGAACCTCTAATTGTGCGCAAACAAGTTTTAACTTTTCATAATTACAAACCGTTTGCCAAGAATATCCCTGGAGTTCCGTTGGTACATGGCCTTGGTGATGGACAACTATGATCCATCACTACAAGTGAAAGACGCTCAGTGACGTGAAAGCTCCATGTTAATTGAGTACTGCCGTTTGAATGCTTTTGTCATCGACGTAGGGTGAGAAGATCGAGAAATATGAAATACTAGCTTCAATATCTGGAAGTCCAATATGTCACTTTTGAAGCCTTTTTAGGACTTCTATTTTTTGCGATATTTTCTTGTAAATATAGTCAATTCGATTTAAGGTTGGTTTAGGTGTTTTTAATAGCTGCGCTGTGTGTACTTGTTTCAATGCTTGCCCTTTGTACACTACAGTAGGCCTACATTTTGTTTATCCAGCCACTAATTCATCATTTACCACCTTCATATTTATTCATTATTATGTGGGTTGTCTTTGGTGAATGTTTAGCTTAGACAATGAGCCGCTACGCAGAGAGATATGTGTGGGTATAGGCTCCGAAACATGTTCTGAGTAGTTACCTGCTGAAGACCCTTTAATCTATTTGGCCTTATACAGCATATGTCAAAATTCTACAGAAGAATGTGCTCAATATGGACAATAGTACTTCAATATATACCTAGGTACGACTGTGACAGGTTAGCTTATGGAGAGTAAAGAGTTAATTCTGACTTCGGAATAGGGTAATGACTACTAGGAAGGGGTTCTGGACAAAAAGACACAAATACAACATTAGTGTACATATGAATATCAGTATAGTGTTGTCATTAGTGTGCATATGAATATCCAGTATAGTGTTGTCATCAGCCTACGCATGAATATCATCCATTAGACACTCTGGTAAGTCTTTTATGCATAAGATAACCTTGAGGAACCCCCACTGTTACCGTTTGTCGTACTGGCGTTTCACCTTGCCGGTGGACCTGCTGAGTCCTATTGACAGATATTTACAAAACGAATAACAGCTCTCTTGCGACACTCCATAAGCAGCAAGCTTTTCAAGCAAGCACGTATGGTCAATAGTGTAGTATGCCTTCTTAAGGTTTACGTAGACATGCCAGTTATTCTGTCATTATCGATGTTATCTAATCAATCATCAGTCATTTTTAATAGTGCAGTTTCATATGAATGGCTATGTCTGAACCCAGACCAGATTGATCTTAGACCCAGTGCCTCCAAAAAAAAAAAAAATTATGCACATGCCTCTCCAGAATTTTGCGTTTGTACTGAGAGAATCGACACATGCCTATAATTGCAAACATCCGAGGTTACTCCTGACTTCGAAAATGATAGCACTTTTGCAGATTTCTAGTTGTTGATGAATATTCCAGTTGTAATGCACGGATTTATTACCTTTGTTCCTACGGTGATACCTCATTACAATGACACTATCTGTTCCCCTGAAATTGCGTCAGATAACTGAATCTATGTCGGATATCTGAGTGTGGTTTTAATGAGTTTTGACCGTAATACATATAAGACCAAGAGCTGTACATTTTAGAGCCTTTGCGGAAATACCATCGAGCCTTGTGGCTTTATCAATATTGAGTCCATTTAGCTCCTTCAACACAAAGTTGGATTTCACAATAGGTATGACATATTTGTTGACATTTTGAACTCTCTTTTGGAAGTGCAGATAACTGTTTTGGTGGAATGCTTCAGCCAAGCTTTCTCTAATCTTCACAGAAAGGCATTGAAAGTCTGGCCAATCGTGTTTACACTTGTTTTTTTTTTTTTTTTGTCATTTATCACAAATGATTGAGCTGCCTTCGTAATAAAAGATCTTTTCAGTTTTTTCATAAGGCCTTCATGTCAAATGCATGTTGTTCGATACTGTTCTCGTAATATTCTACTTGGCGTGCCCGAGGAGCATGCGCACAAATGATACTGGAATCCCGGTGTACCAGTCATGATAATTCTCGAGTATTGTTGGCTCTTGCTAATTCATGCACATCGACCCTGTACTGCATGGCCCTCTGAATCTCATCGCTGATCCACTGGGCAGAATTTGATGATGATGATGATGATGATGATGATGATGATGATGATGATGATGATGATGATGATGATGATGATGATGATGATGATGATCCTGCAGCATTTCGCTTTTTTTGCCGCGATCCTGTATCATATCTGATACAGGTGGCCGGAAAAAACTGTCCCTCTGACCCTATCCCCGCCTCTAAAGCTGAGGCATTTCACCACGTCCCGTGCACATGGTCATGACAGCTCTGATGACGGCTGCATCCTTTCCCTATCCTTGCCGAAAACTTGTGACTGTTGTTGCGTCTTGTTTTCATTGGTGCGCGCCTGTCTGAAACTTGATGGGATAATGCGCTGCATGTTGACCACGTGTCATTCGGGTCAAAATCCATGTTAAGAATGGACCATGGTGACGTCTCCAAATCTTTTTGAAAAGCGTTTGTATCAAATATTTTGCAGCTTCTGTCTTTCATGTCAATAGGTAAAAGTGGGAGTTTTGGTTGTGTTTTTTGATAACATATATCGTGCGGTGGTCACTCACTCGCAGCGCAATTCCCACCACTTTTCAAAAATTCTCTACTAGACGTGTACATGTAGTCTATCAGTGCACATGTAGTCTATCAGTGTACATGTAGTCTGCCAGTGTACATGTAGTCTATCAGTGTATATGTAGTCTATTATGTAGTCTATCAGTGCACATGTAGTCTAACAGTGTACAAGTAGTCTATCATGTAGTCTATCAGTGTACATGTAGTCTATTATGTAATCTATCAGTGCACATGTAGTCTAACAGTGTACAAGTAGTCTATCATGTAGTCTATCAGTGTACATGTAGTCTATCAGTGTAAATGTAGTCTACAAGTGTACATATAGTCAATCAGTATACATGTAGTCTATCATGTAATTTATCAGTGTACATGTAATCTATCATGTAGTCTATCAGTGTACATGTAGTCTCTCAGTTTACATGTAGTCTATCATGTAGTCTATCAGTGTACATGTAGTCTATAAGTGTACATGTAGCCTATCAGTGTACAATCATGTAGTCTATCAGTGTACATGTAGTCTATCAGTGTGCATGTAGTCTACCACTGTAAATGTAGTCTATCAGTGTACATGTAGTCTATCATGTAGTCTATCACTGTACAATCATGTAGTCTATCAGTGTATTTGTAGTCTATCAGTGTAAATGTAGTCTATCAGTGTACATGGAGTCTATCATGTAGTCCATCAGTTTACATGTAGTCTCTCATGTAGTCTATCAGTGTACATGCAGCCTCTCAGTGTACCTGTAGTATGGCAGTGTACATGTAGTCTATCAGTGCACATGTAGTCTATCATGTAGTCTATCAGTGTACATGTAGTCTCTCAGTTTACATGTAGTCTATCATGTAGTCTATCATTGTACATGTAGTTTCTCAGTTTACATGTAGTCTATCATGTAGTCTATCAGTGTACATGTAGTCTATAAGTGTACATGTAGTCTCAGTTTACATGCAGTCTATCATGTAGTCTACCGGTGTACATGTAGTCCATCAGTGTACATGTAGTCTATCAGTGTGCATGTAGTCTACCAGTGTAAATGTATTCTATCACTGCACATGTAGTCTAGCAGTGTACGTGTAGTCTATCAGTGTACAATCATGTAGTCTATCAGTGTATTTGTAGTCTATCGGTGTACATGTAGTCTACCAGTGTAAATGTCGTCTATCAGTGTACTTGTAGCCTATCATGTAGTCTATCAGTATACATGTAGTCTATCAATGTACATGTAGTCTATCAGTGTACATGTAGCCTCTCAGTGTACATGTAGTATGCCAGTGTACATGTAGTCTATCAGTGTACATGTAGTCTATCAAGTAGTCTATCAGTGTACATGTAGTCTCTCAGTATACATGAAGTCTATCATGTAAACTACCAGTGTACATGTAGTCTATCAATGTACATGTAGTCTATCAGTGTTCATGCAGTCTATCAGCGTTCATATAGTCTACCAGTGTACATGTAGTCTATCAGTGTACAATCATGTAGTCTATCGGTGTATTTGTAGTCTATCAGTGTGCATGTAGTCTGCCAGTGTAAATGTAGTCTATCAGTGTACACGTAGTCTATCATGTATTCTATCAGTGTACATGTAGTCTATCAATGTACATGTAGTCTATCAGTGTACATGTAGTCTATCAGTGTACAATCATGTAGTCTATCAGTGTATTTGTAGTCTATCAGTAGGCATGTAGTCTGCCAGTGTAAATGTAGTCTATCAGTGTACACGTAGTCTATCATGTAGTCTATCAGTGTACATGAAGTCTGTCAGAGTACATGTAGTCTATCAGTGTACTAGTAGTCTATCATGTATTCCATCAGTGTACATGTAGTCTATCAATGTACATGTAGTCTATCAGTGTACATGTAGTCTATCAGCGTTCATGTGGTCTACCAGTGTAAATGTAGTCTATCAGTGTACATGTAGTCTATTATGTAGTCTATCAGTGTACATGTAGTCTATCAGTGTACAATCATGTAGTATACCAGTGTATTTGTAGTCTATCAGTAGGCATGTAGTCTGCCAGTGTAAATGTAGTCTATCAGTGTACATGTAATCTATCAGTGTACTTGTAGTGTCTCAGTGTACATGTAGTCTCTCAGTTTACATGTAGTCTATCATGTAGTCTACCATTGTACATGTAGTCTATCAGTGTGCATGTAGTCTACCAGTGTAAATGTAGTCTATCAGTGTTCATGGAGTCTATCATATAGTCTGTCAGTGTACATGTAGTCTATCAGTGTACAATCATGTAGTCTATCAGCGTATTTGTAGTCTATCAGTGTGCATGTCGTCTACCAGTGTAAATGTAGTCTATCAGTGTACATCTAGTCTATCATGTAGTCTATCAGTGCACATGTAGTCTATCAGTGTACATGTAGTCTATCGGTGTACAATCATGTAGTCGATCAGTGTGCATGTAGTCTACCAGTGTAAATGTAGTGTATCAGTGTACATGTAGTTTTTCATGTAGTCTATCAGTGTACAATCATGTAGTCTATCAGTGTATTTGTTGTCTATGATGTAGTCTCTCAGTGTGCACTTATCATTCGTTACCCGGGTTGATTCTTATGTTAATTGATCGAATTGATACACGTTTCCCATATGCTGCAGGTGTTTTAAATTTTCATTGGTTCTGCATTAAAATTTGCAAGGAGGATAGCTTCTATTTTCTCAAGAGTGTTAAATCTGATCTAACATGACTTCATTTTTTTTATCCACACAACCCTTCAATACTGAATCTATTTAAAATTTTAATATTTTCAATCTCCAATTTCAAACTTAAATCTTTTAAATGTACGGTAGGTAGAGAAAATTCTGTTCCAAATTATATCTGGATTTACTCAGTAGACTCCCAGATAGATGTGCTGTTTAGAAAATCTTTACATCTTGAAACTGTTGTCCAATAGTGGTAAGTGTTCCAGGCTCCTCTACTTCATGCCCGTCACACGGATCAGTTCTATGGTGTCCTGTCATGATTCTGTTGAAATCAAAGCTACAACCATAAAAGGGTCCAATACAAAGATCGGTTCAATAGCACGGGGCAAAATACATTTATCAAAGTTTATATTATCGTTTATTCCTCGTAACATGTAACGGTAAATAAGGTAACGGTTTACAAATCATATATATGTATACACAATGCATCATGATTCAAGAGCTATTAGGGAATCCAGTGACAACACTGATGAATAAATGAAGGCACATGTCGCACTATTAAATTAAAGTGCTGGTAAAATGGGTGACTGATTGCTCACGACACCATCAAGCGACGGTACAGTGTGACAGTTCGACAGTGCCAACAGAGGACACGTAAAGCAAAGCTCCGAAGAGACACTGGTTTGTTCCCCCAAAAGCTGGTACGGTACGTCCACTAGGCTTTATTTATACTTGCGTATATATCTTAAAAAGAGTTGTATGAAACAGAATTAGTTTTTTTTAGTTTCAAACAGTTATAAGCGAAACCTAATCCTTTATCGTTATTGTCGACTGAGACAGACTCGTGCGAAGTATCTGTACGTGGTAGAATTTTTATGTAACTTACAGGCCTCTTATACTAGTTCCACAAGCACATTATTTTGTCATAAACTGCCAGGTAAAAGCCAGTGTAACGGTCAGAATCTTTCCGGTTTACTGACCGCGTTATCTTTTCGAATTGTTGGTCACACATCATAGGCTAGAACCAGGCATTTTTTTTTTTAAATCCCAGTTTCCGCTACAATTATGTACATGTACTTTCAAAGATAAAATAACTGACTGAACATTGCCAAAATACAGTTTTGTCCCTGCACTGTTCAATTTACATATAAGAAAATAATCCTAATACGATTTCGCCACGTGCCGAATCAGAGAATAACAACTAAACGATTTTGACCAGTAGCTCCACAACCAAAATGCTACAGCACTGATGCTAGTTTTACCAAAGGTTACCAATACAAAGTTTACCATATTTTTCCAGTGTATATAGTTTACCAGCAAACCGCCGCGTGTTGGTTAGTATTTTAAGAGGTTACCAGTAAACTATTGTATATTTCACTGCTACAATGCGTTTTAAAGGCTAAACGTGAGCTCTCACACTATTGCATTTCTTTCCTATAGGCTATCAAAATTGTCTACGTTTTGTGGCCTTGCAATTGGTTACCAATGAGATATCGTTTTCTGAGAGTGTTTTGTCGGGTTTTTGGATTTATAGATAAATTGATTTGTGAATTTTGTTTTGGAAAGCTGGCAACATATCAATATGTCAACATAAAAGCTGCTTTCGGGTGGAATTACCATACGTTAGAGAAACGCTGTTGTATTTGCCCTTGTTACTATTAAGCTTTTTACAAGCTACCACTGTCTCGCTTAAACAAGTTTCACGTTGGTAAATCAAGCAGCTGAAGGAGAGAGAGAGAGAGAGAGAGAGAGAGAGAGAGAGAGAGAGAGAGAGAGAGAGAGAGAGCAATTAGTTTTAGTTGTAGAATTTGAAATTATGTAACAAATTAAGCAGGTATATTTCCAGATGACATGAAAATAGCGACAGTTCTTCCATTATTTAAAAAGGGTGACCCAGAAATCTTTTCTAACTACAGACCTATTTCTTTACTTTCCTGTTTCTCAAAAGTGCTTGAAAAAGTTGCGTACAATCAGTTGTTGAAATATCTAGATGACCGAGATATTCTATACCAACTCCAATTTGGTTTTCGTAAGAAATATAACACTGAATTAGCTATAGGTTTTCAATCTAATAAGATATCGGAGGCTTTTGAGAGACAAGAACACTCCATAGGAGTTTTTCTTGATCTCTCAAAGGCTTTTGGTACCGTCAACCATCATATCCTAATGACTAAATTAATGTCATATGGCATTCGTGGGTTACCACTGCAATGGTTTTCATCCTATTTGTCAAATCGTTATCAATATGTATACTTTCAGAATGAAAAATCTAGTTTGTTAAATGTTACCCATGGTGTCCCTCAAGGTTCAATCTTAGGTCCTTTGTTATTTCTCATTTATATAAATGATTTATTTGTTGTATGTCCAGAATGTTTATGTCTATTGTTTGCTGATGATACAAGTTTACTTTTCTCAGACAAAAAATTTCAAGATCTAGTCCTAAATGTTAACCAAACCTTAGAAAGGATATCTACATGGTTTCAAGTCAACAAACTTTCTGTAATTGTCGAAAAAACAAATTATATGATATTTCACTTAAGAAACAAAAAATATAATAATAATGATATTAAAATTGAAATAAATAACTCAAATATATTACAAGTGACAAAAGTAAAATTTTTAGGAATTTGGATGGATGACCATTTAACCTGGAAATTCCACCTAATATGTATTTCTAACAAAATCAGTAAAGTGATCGGGATATTGAAAAAAGTAAAACAAAGTGTTGGTACTTATATTTTTAGGAATCTATACTTTGCTCTAATCTATCCATACTTTACATATGGCAATATAACCTGGGCAGCAAATTATAAATCAAATCTGGACTGTTTAATTAAATTACAGAAAAAGATTATACGCATTCTGTCAAATTCAGGCTTTAATGATCACACAGAACCAATTTTCCGAGAGTTATATATTATGAAATTTGAATTTTTCAACAAATTCCTAACGGCGCTATTTATGTTTAAAATAATGAATAATCTTTTACCGGCATTTTGTCAAGATCTGTTTATTGTTAACCAAGATATTCATCACTATGACACTAGACAGAAACATAACTTACATATATTTCGTTATCGGGTTAACACCTCTTTATTTTCTATTAAGATTAATGGACCAAAAATTTGGAATGAACTCCCAATATCTCTACGAACATTGTCATCCCTTTATGCCTTTAAAAGCAAACTCAAGAAGTTGTATATGGAACATATTTAGATGATGCTTTCTGTTGTTATATTGAAATGTTAGCAAGAATTTCCTTATTATTTCTTTACTTACACATGTATCTCTTATTAGTTTGCTTATGAAGCAAGAAGTTAATCATTTATATTTATAACTTTCATTTGTGTACATTATGCTCCATGGCTAAGGGTATATAAGCCCGTAAGGGTTTCAGCCCTCAATTTATGCCTTGCATGATTTGTATCGTAATTTTTTGAAATAAAAAGACTTCAACTTCAAACTTCAAATGCAATGTGAACTAGCACAATTCTTAAGTTCGTCTTAATTTATTGGACATGTGACATGTAAACATGAACATACGTGCGACGTATCAAATTCTCTGTTTTCTCGGTGTGTGATCGCAAAACTTTCTTGCAGATATGAAATGTTTTAGTCCGCCCTTTCCAAAAGTCATTTAGCTTGCATATAAAATGTATTTATTTTCAGTATGTTGACATTGAAAAGTGACGAACCTTATAGCTTCAGGTGTGCACTTCATCTTATGAAAAGTATCATTAAGGTCACATACTTAAGATAGGAAAGTATCAACGTTCATAATCCAGATTAAACTCGAACATATTTCACAATTCGAGTTAATAAACTTAAAACACTCCTTTTATTTTCTTCGAAACATTCGAAAAAGAAAGCATTCTTTTTGTAACCTTGTTGCATGCAAACAACACAATTTTGCAAATTCAGTCTCTGAATACTTACGGAAGTTTACACTTCATGACTAAACATTATCAAATATCAGTTGAAGCAATTATTGCATCGCAATTGTAACTCTGCTACCAATAATTTGTTGTCAACAAATGCAATGTTTTTTTATACAGTACATTACCCTCGCTTTTATAAAATGTCAAATTATCTTCCTATTGGAATAGCTGGTACCAAATAGTTTGCATAATGTTGACAGAGGATTAGATTGCTAGCAACAGGATTTGGCAGTAATATCAGACACGTACGACGCATTTTACCGCGTAAACTCTTTGTGGGCAACAGAATGAAGCAACAGCTTAGCACGACGCGCTTTGGGCGCATAGCACTCTTGGCGCGCCGCAGTAAGCTGTTGACCAGGACCACAACGAGGCTCCCTTACAGTTTCTGCAAATCTAGACCGGTGCTTGAATAAAAGGTTGGTTCACAAATAAAATATGAATCTAGTATCGCAGTGTCAATTTACAGGACATCTTTTGTTGAAATTGGTAAAGAAAGAGTTACCAAACTTAAAACACATCGCCCTGGGTAGGTACGGACACAGTTTATTATTTTCTTTGACGCTGATTTTAAGATCATGCTGGAGCTGCAAACATTTGAACGAGTTGTTTGATCAATGTGAGAACTTGATGCTTTTGCTCATCTCACTTAATAAGGAGGAGACAACTTGTGTGACCCTTGAATTACCATAATACTACACTCAGAATATGTTTTTACAGCTTCAGTCTAATAAGAATTTCCGGTCATCTAGATATTTGGATCTTCCTGCTTTCAATAAGGTCACTTTTGGAAAAAGTTCTCTGATATATCTTGGCGTCAAAATTTGGAGCAGAATTCCTAACGATGTAAAAAATGCTGTAACCCTCTCAGAATTAAAAAAAAATGTTCTGCCTATCAATAATTTCACTGCGATGTAAATATTTGGATAGCTGGAAACTACCTACTATGAATAATGTTTAGTGCTTATTCTGTGATAATATATTTTATGTACAATCTGTTCATTTCATGTGTACATTAATATTAGGCTGGGCTAATTTTTGTATGGTCGGTTGTTATAGCCTCTGGCTAATGTTCTGTAATTTTCAATGTACCGACTTGAAATGAAAATTTGTATCTTGTATCTTGAAGATATTGGTTACAGATATTTGTACGTACCTGTAGTTTTATCACTCGCCATCTTCCTCAAGTATGGGACGCTGCGGGATCGGATTAATATGCTGTCTGGTTGTGAACATCTTGCCTGCTACAGGTATTTCAGATATTCAGTCCTTCGTTTTGATCCCATTCAATATTTAGTGGAATCCGCCAATTAAGACAGCACCACAAAGATACCACTCCGCTGTGGTACCCCCCACCCCCACCCACTTTATTACAGGCCTGATTATGTTCTTGCCTAATACTATTACTAGCTTGTATTCTCAAGACCAGTGCTACAATGGGACTTCTTTCCTTCGTTTCTGTCGGTGGTCCCAATAGATTTATTCCTGTCCTTTTTAACGTCTGTAGCTGTACAGACGTTGAAAAGAAAAAAAGGTTAAAGCAAACATTAATTTATGCTGCAGCTTATACTTAGAATATTTATACGCCGCATGCATGTTAATTTCCCGACACAAAGCACGGGTTTGGCGCCTGGCGATCACGGGGGACGTGCGCGTCACATCAGTCACAGACAGGGCCATATACTCATTTCTCACAAAATTAGCCCCCCCCTTTTTTTTTTTTTTTTTTTTGAAGTTCACAAATACCAAATTGGTATTCATCTAGTATTTATAAAAGAAAAACAATTCCATCTGCGTTTAATAAGTATTCTTTATTTCCAAAATATTAGTAATATACGGCTTGTCCACACAAGTACCGATCCACTCCTCACCATATCTACTTCAGTTTAGTTTAAACGTATTTATTTAATCTGGATAGCCCTATAGCATATCGAGATGACTAATACATGGGTTTTCCAGAACGTGGATACACAGTATGTATGTACAAGACACACAGGACGAAACATTTGGTACCAATGTATAATATCAGCGAGAACTCAGTACAAATATCAACATTTGGTTACATATAAGATACAATTTAAGCCAGCATGAGGTTGAGTTCAAAATTTGCCAATGTGGAAAAAAAGTAAACAAAAAAAAAAAAAACAAAAAAAAAAAAACAAAAACAAAAAAAAAAAACACAAAAAAAAAGACAACAAAAAAAGGGGGAAAAAACAAAACCAACAAATAATTGAAAAAAATAAAATAAATGAATAAGCGAGACTAGGCAAATACGTATGCATTTGTGGCGGGAAATAAATATGCATGTCTCGTAACTGTAAACTTGTATCGCCATATTATGTTATTGCTCCGGGTTTTTTTTTTAAATTTTCCGGTGATATGTGATTTTGTTGTATTTTATCTACTCGTTACATACATGTTAGTTGTATCATGGAGCAACCACGTGGTTGCTGTACATACAAACATTTGTTATTCGACAGCATGTATGGTCCCCAGACTTCACCTGCATGTAACAAAATAGATGATGGCAGGGTATCAAATAAACGTAACAATACTGGTACACTTATTTGTGTGTTAAAGAATAGTCTTTTGAGCCTGCCTAGAGCTTTCCTTGCTTTATTACGGAGAATTTTTTATGGAATTTGCAAATGAGCCTTCTGCTTTTATTTTTATTCCTAAATAACAATATTTATGAGTTACTTCTATTGCCTCGTTTCCAATAGTAAATGTCCTTTTCAAATTTCTGCTAGCTTTATTAAAGATAAGTATTTTTTATTTTTGGATATTAGTTGTCATATTCCAGTCTATGCAATATTTGTCCACTTTTTCAAGACATGTTTACAGTCCAAATTCACTTTTGATAGTATAATAAAATCATCAGCGTATAAAAGGCAATTAATGTTTTTATTATAAATACTACACTTTGCCATTATTCAATATAATACAAATTTTGTGTATAAGCCTAATTTGTAAATTAAAAGCCTACAACTTAGGGTTCATGGTTTATCGGATGTGGTTATGTCACAAACCTACAAATTGAAGTTGCAGTGGTACCTCTATGTATAATAGTTTGGAACTTATTCAAGGTTTAGATTTTGTGTATTCGCCTTATTCGCATAAATTAAAATCCTACAACTTTGGGTCATGGTTCATTGGATGCACCTGTGTCACAAACGTATAGACTGAAGTTGAAAAGGCACCTGTATCTATGATAGTTTTGAAGCTATTCAAGATTTAAATTTTGCATTTTTACCTAATTTTTACAAAGTAAAATTCTACAACTGTGGTTCATGGTTCATTAGATGCGGGTATGTCACAAACTTGAAAATTGAAGTTGGAATGGCACCTCTATGTATAATAGTTTTAAAGTTGTTTAAAATTTAAATTTTGTGTATTGGATGCATCATTGTTACAAACCTTTAAACTGAAGTTGGGATGGCGCATCTATTTATAATTGGGCTTTTTTAAGTCATTCAAAAAGATTTAAATTTTGTGTATTCACCTAATTTGCATGAACTAAAACTTGTACAACTTTGCTTTATCGATTATTGGATGCGGCTCTGTTACAAAACCTTAAATTGAAGTTGGAATGACCCCTCTATGTATAATAATTTGCGAGCTATTCAAGATTTACATTTTGCATATTCACCTAATTTGCATAAATTGAAATCCTACAACTTTGGTTCATGGTTCATAACATTCGCCTTTGGCACAAAACTATAATTTGAAGTGGAACGCTATCTCTATCTATGATAGTTTTGGAGCTATCAAACTTTCAAATTTTTCAATGCCGCTATTAACATAGTTTGAAATTCCACAACTTTTATTTACTGTCCATTGTATTGGCAAGTGTCACAAACCTATACATATACATTGAAATTTTGTGTCTATCTGCAATATTTTGGAAGATATGGGCTTTCAAAATTTTAATTGCCCCTCATTTGCATAATTTTATACATTATGACTATTCCAAACGATATCCACAATTTCATTGGTAGGTCAGTCACTATGGCAAGTTTGGTGGTTTGGGGAATAATAGTGACCGAGAAAAACTCCGGACAATTTTGGGCGTAAAGAAAGAAAGAAAGAAAGAAAGAAAGAAAGAAAAAGAGAGAGAGAGAGAGAGAGAGAGAGAGAGAGAGAGAGAGAGAGAGAGAGAGAGAGAGAGAGAGAGAGAAAGAAAGAAAGAAAGAAAGAAAGAAAGAAAGAAAATTTTTCTTATCAGCACCTGCTGCCATATTTTCCAGGACCAGAACCGAAGCAAAGGGTCCACCTCACACTCTTACACAGCTGGGGTGGGCCCCTGGTCCAGGGTAACAAAACAAAGACTGTTTAGCTGTATGTTGTTGGTTCGTGCAGACACACAAGCATACGACTACATTGAATTAAATATCTTCTTTCTCTCTCACGTTTCTCTCTTCCACACTCCTGAACCCATTTTTGAAAGTTCAAAAAGTTGATGATAAAAGATGCCTATTGCAGGCTGTAAGCTGCTGAAAGTGAGAGACTTCGGGTCCCATCTGCAGGGAACGTACAAACTGCAAAGGAGAAGCAGCTGTAACGGTAAACACGTGTGGAAACAAAAACACGGGTCTCCTCAACATTTTCTAATGGCTGGACAGCAACAGTGGATATTTGCCCGTAATTCTTCGTGTGGGGAGACGGGCGTGGAAGCGTCCACGAGTTACGGTGACGATGACCCATGGACAGCAACGTGGAATGGCGGCAAGATCGCATGTGTTGGTGCGTTGCTGTTCAATTTTGCAATTTTACCACCGGTTAATGTATCTACGACACACTATCCGTGTCTACCCTTATAACAGAAGCAGGTAAAATACACATACTGTGAATGCTAGTTCCAATTCATACCATCGGTGGTGCCATGACTCCACAAGTAAAAGACTTTTGTCTGTGTAATGTTTACGATACGATACGATACGATACGATACGATACGATACGATATGATATGATATGATATGATATGTTTTATTTCAGACACTAAAGCAGTACATACATAGTAAAAAAGATACAAGATAATCATATGCTAAAAACTTTACATAAAAGGTAAAAGAGGGATGGTAAATCTTACAATTGGCATGTATAAAGAGAGTCTTAGACTAGGAAAGATGATTTGCTGCATACCAAATCAGTGTGTGTGTCTTCAAAGCATATTGGCATGGCAATGTACAACTATTTCATAGCACAGGTGTAGAAGTTGGAATGGCATCTCTCGCTCTATTATAGCTTTGAAGATATTTAAGATTTAAAATTTATAATGGTGCTATATAGCATAATTTGAATTGCTACAACTTTTGTTTTTAGATTCATTACATGCGCAGTGGTCAATAAACCCCCAGTAAAAGTTGGAATGACATCTCTATCTATTATACTTTTGAAGATACTCATGATTTAAAATTTCAAATGCCCCTAATTTGCATAATTTTAAACATCTTCATTCCTTTGTATTAAATGGTCAAACTCCTTGTATGGAAGTACAATCATGCCAAGTTTGGAGTTTCTATGTACAATATTGTTCGAGAAAAGTGTCGGACAAATTTGCTGGTAAAGAAGAAAGAAAGAAAGAAAGAAAGAAAGAAAGAAAGAAAGAAAGAAAGAAAGAAAGAAAGAAAGAAAGAAAGAAAGAAAGAAAGAAAGAAAGAAAGAAAGAAAGAAAGAAAGAAAGAAAGAAAGAAAGAAAGAAAGAAAGAAAGAAAGAAAGAAAGAAAGAAAGAAAGAAAGAAAGAAAGAAAGAAAGAAAGAAAGAAAGAAAGAAAGAAAGAAAGAAAGAAAGAAAGAAAGAAAGAAAGAAAGAAAGAAAGAAAACCCAGAAAAGTGTGTGTTGACACACACACTTTAATTAAAAGTCTCTAGCCGTTCTCATGCTGAGTGTAGAGTGTCCTTGTCCATAAGCCCCAAAATGGGGAGCACCAACGGATATCACTATTATTCAAAGTCTGTAGTGGCACATTATCTGAAATTGATATTCTGCACACAAAACTGGACATAAAGTGAATTTCTCCATATGTCTCAAGATTGTTTGACAAAAACATATCGCTGGCACTACAGAACTAAGGGCGCCTGAGAAACCATCTGAAAGCATTATTAAAACAAATTTTCAACTTTGTCAATTCAGTCTTTGAGTATTAACACCAGAGTTGCGAAGCATAAAAGGACATGCCGTATGTGTTTTTTTCCTTTATTTTTTCTTTTTTCTTCAATATGCTTGAAAACTGCCTCTTTAATGCTATACTGATACATGAACACAAGTTCAAATGTAATGACCACAACAAAATCATTTGCTGAAATGTATCCGGTCTGTGACCTTGAGAAAGTAGTTCAACGTCATCCATATCATGCAACATACAACTTCTACAAATGGTACACATTTGTGGTACATTTGGTATCATTAGCTTCATTCTTTCTCAACACAATGAATTTAATATGTATTCCACATCTTCTGGCCCATATCTCCCATATCTCCCAGTAGATGGCGCTACTAACTTTTAGTGGGTTTTCACTGTTTTGCCCGATCGACATGCCCACCAAGTTTTGAGATGATCCATGAAAAACTTTTCAAAACACAGCATTCTCAAAATTCTCCCATTTGGGCCCAAATATTACATAATATCATGGATGGCACCAGCAATATTTAACTCGACTATAGATTTCTACATGCTTGATAAGTCCTGAAAGTTACATGGGGCTAACTTGAAATTAAAACTGTTCAATACATCATGCTCACAAAGCTAAAGTTTTCATGTGGATGGACGACAGGACAGGCAGTGACGGATGGACAGGCAGTGACGGATGGACAGACATGGGTGACCGAATAGCCCGGGGGGGGGGGTACTTCCTATACCTTGCTATACGGGTAGGCGCCGCGGAAAAGACCCCCTATTTTCGGTACTTGTCGCTCTCTAAGACCCCCCTTTTTCCTGCTTGTAGCTCTAAAAGACCCCCCTTTTTCGCTTGTCTCACCCAAAGACCCCTGTGTTTTTCAATTCCTGTCTCCAAATTGCCCCAAAATACACCAAATTTTATGTAAAATTTAATTTTTTTTTCAATGCAAGCTCCAAAAGACCCCCCATTTTCACATTGGTTCCGCTCCCGTTGGGTCCGGGTTTTGTACCCTCGGTGGAGCCTACCCACCAAAAATTCCGGGGAGTACCCCCCCCCCCCCCCGGCCGAATAGGCTCTTGCGCTATAGTCAACAGAGCAAACAAAGCATGAAGGCATATTCTCCAGATATTTCATAGTTTTGAAACTCTCAAAGATTTAAACAACTGCAAGTTGGAATGAAATTTCCATGTCATAATTTTGGAAATAGTAACGATTTATTATACCTTCAAATTCAGATATATTTTGCCGCAGCTGTAGTCCACTTTTCATTGGACGGGCCTTTGTTACACACATACAGCTCGTCATTACACTGACACCTGCACCTATAAGACATAGAAAGATGAATATTCAAATTTTAATTTTAGGATGCCTGCAGTTAGTATTATGTCAAACACTGTGACCTGGTTAGAAATAAATAAACCTGTTCATACCGAGTTGTACCGAACTTTTCCGGACCGTAATTAATTATGCATGCCATTGTTGGCCTGATTGTCCAATCAGCAGGTGGCCGAGTCTGGCCCACGTCTTCTTGTTTACAACGGATGCCACGGCTAACGCTGGTGATTACAGCATGGATTGTGCTGAACAGTGCAAATCTTTTACCTAAAATATCACACCAGTGGTGAATCATGCATTTTGAGTTTATTGATAGTTTAATTTTTCATTAAATCCAAGCACATGCTGTGTTTTACTTTCAGATCCTTCCATGTATAATCCGGCCAGCGTGGTCGAGTAAAAAATGCAAACAAAGCAGGGTGCGCTTCCTGAAGTGAACCGAAAAAATCCTATGTACTGGTATATTATATATGCAGTCACCCAAAAGATTATAGACAGAAATTGTTGGTGCACTTTCTATTGTAGTTTTTGTCGACACTTAACCTTTAACTATAAAAGTGTCGAAACTTTCAAAATGTATTGGTTGTGTCTTGTTCACAAATATATAAAATATCATGCATTGGGGCCTATATGTGTGTATGTGTGTCTTTTTATCCAGAGTAGTCATTACCCTATTCCCCAGTCCAAGCTCTTTACTCTCCATAAGCAAACCTTTCAGTATATATATATATGTATGTGTGTGTGTGTATACATGAAATTAAATTGACATTTTAATTTTCAAATGTCGTTCATTTTAATATAAATATATATATATATGCAGATCCAAAACAATTTTGAAGAAACATTTTTAATCTTCAACTTCCGATGTGCCTAGTCAGCATAATTTTAAATGCTGCGACTTTTGTACCCTGTTCATTGCATGCGCCTCCCTCACAAACACAGGGCTTGAAGTAAGAATGACACCTCCATCAAGATCAGCTTTGAAGTTTGAGTGTACTCCAAATTCAAATTTGAAATGTCCATAATTAGCACAATGGTAAGACTTATGTTTCAGTCATATAACTATTTATTAGGCGACCACTTGCGGCACACATGAATATGAACCTTGGAATTAAGGATAAGCTCAGGGTAATTTTGGGAAAAAATCAAATTTTGACATATTCATGTATCAGCTGCAATTTGTAATGATGCTTCGTTTTAGCCATCCATAATTCATCAGTCTTAATTCCAAAAGGTGAATTTTGCACGACTTTTCCCATCCATGTCTGCGCGTTATAGTCAGGCTTCGTAGTTTGACGTGTCATGCCACTAAGCCCCGCCTCCAGAAGTCGGCATTTACATAATTACAGTGGTTCACTTACTGCGACCTTCAGCACTGATCTGCCGTAATTTCCCGTAGTTTTAGCGCCAAATTTATTTTCATAATGTTATGGTACGCTTTTTTTCATAGGCACAGAGGTCTATAGCCTTTTTTCAGCCTCATGTTTGCCGGTTTCGAATCGTCATAGTTTGCGCTGAATGGGCAGTTGGGCGATACTATCGATGCCTTCATCGAAACAGTCCTCAAAAATACTGAAACTACCATATTTTGTTGCAAAATGCATATAAATACATACTTTCGTCATACTCTTTTTGAACAAACCATAGCTTATAAACAACTTTACTACTATCGTCTCTAAGTGTTTAAACTTCAAAGTCGGTTGTCTACAAGTGACTGAGCCGCCATTATTGCACACCAAATGACTATACCGTGTACCGTATTACTGGCACATCATCGAAATTTACAAGAAATTTACGCAAATTTTCTGTTTGGCCCGGTAACAACTTTGACGGTTTTTATTTTATTTTATTTTATTTTATTTTATTTTATTTTATTTCTTAGCAAAAATTGATGGATTTACAGCAGTCAATGGATATGAATGAAAGTGGATGTGTTGGACATGCTTGTTGTATGACTGTGAAAGTGTCAATGACGATCTCTACTGGCTAAGCACTGTTCTGTTTCCCAGGCGTTTCCATTGCACAAGTTTGTTGTAGACCGTAATAAAGAGTTGGTATTTTGTGGGAAAACATTAATTATTTTGCTGACATTGATTGACTGAACGCCCATTTTTTTTTTCAAATGCCAGGTTTTGGGGCCGATGTATGCGCTTTGCGTACGCTTGGCCTTTGTTCTAATGAATTTTTTACCTGCGTGTTATATACAGACACAAGCATTTTCTAACTTTTGACTAACCAAAATAGTGCCTGTGCGATACGCAGATTTTTGTCAGGCTTCGATATTTTCGGATCAATGTAAACCAAACTGACGGATTTCCCACACTGGCCTCCATATATTGTTCTCCTTTGCCAGCCAGTGGTTACCCCGCAACGAAGTTGTCAATCATCCTAATGAGCCTGCCATATAAGGCGTAACCAGTCAGTGGGCCAGTTATGAAACCACGCTTGCGACAGCACATGCTGAGTCTGATACAGAACTAGGAATTTTCTCAACAAAAAATTCAAAAATTGCGTTCTTTTTAAGTATGATTAATCAACGATCTCAAAGCAGTCAACAAACAAACAATGCTTACGGATTATACAGTTGCCAAACTGGAAAAACCGCGAATAAGTGCCTGTAATCCCTTCAAAGACGGTTTGGCCGTTTGAGCTCATTTTTCAAATGATCGTTTTCATAACAACATCCCAGACTATTTCGTTTTCATCTTCCATGGTTTTGCTTGAAAAAAATAATAATCTAGTTTTTGCCAATGTCATCATGAAGAGATGAACTGAAAAAGTGGGTCTCAGATTTTTTGTGTGAGGCCTGGTTCTTTCACAGTACTTGAGAAAAGTTGAAATCCTTTGATGCATAAATGGAGTGTCATCACTTCAAATTCAGACCGCTACAGCTCATTAACGGCGCAAAACGCGGAAAAAACACGCTTTTGAGGATAGGTATAAGAACATTATTTTTTCAAAGAAGTTTTGTGTGTAGTACCATAAATGAAAAAGTTGAATCAACATTATGGACAAAAATGCTATTTTGCATAATTGCTGCATAAACACATAACAAAGTACGTAATTGACAATAGTGTCATTTGATTCCGCGGCAAGTTTACTTTTCAGAAATGTATACTTTATGGGGGTATATATGAGCTATAATTTGTTTATTTGAGATTTTGTAGAAGATGTACCTAACACTGAGCTTATCCTTAAAAGTCTATGGGCAATAAATTTGAAGAGCTGAGCTTTTTTGCCCTTCAGTAGTATAATTTTGAACACAGTGACTGTTCCTTATAATGGGGCGGATTTTGACAATTTTTCACTTCGTGATAAAAGCATAAAATTTGGCATGAAGGTGGACCTTGCCCTAGTAAACATTTTTAGATATGCAGATATCATCAGCACACCCTCTGGTGGTCACCAGGTGCCTGTATTTGTAAAAAGTGAAATGATTATGAAAATATATATGTTACCATAATTGATCAGTGTATGATAAAAGTATATAAATTTTCACAAAAATAGGTTTTATCCTAAAAAATACATGTTTGTTTTGTATATGGACATTGTATGTACATTGTCTCATAGTCTCCAGGTGCCCCCTGGTGGCCAATATGTAATTTCTAATGATTTAAATAAAACAATTCATACCAATTTTAATTTTTGTAGCAAAAAATTGTATTGCATGCTTGCGTAGATCGTGTACTCTTTACATGCTATTTTTTGCAAAAAAAACCCCCAAAACATGCAAAGCACCCGCTGGTGACAGTTGAAATCTCTGAAAATGTACACTGAAATTTAAAATGTCCTAGAGAAAACCCATTTCTGTTCTTATGTTATCATCTACAGGCCTCAGTAAACCACAAAACAGAATGTGTGCCCTGCACAGTATAAGGTTGTGAGCATGGTGTTAATGGCTTCTCTGATCTGCCCTCCTCTCCTGTCTCCTCTGATCTCCTCTTCTTCTCTCCTGTGTCTTCTATTCTCCTCTCTTCTCCTCTCCTCTCATATGTCCTGTCCCCTTTACTCTTCTCTCATCTCCTCTTCTGTTCTATTTTCTTCTCCTCTCAAACCCACCCTATATTTCTTCTCCTCTCCTCTCTTCTCCTCTCCATCGGTTTTTTGCACTTGATCATCCCCATTATACAAGATGGCTAGCTGTGCATATCCGTGAGATGATCACCTTAAGTCAAACCCATCCAAATGTTCCAGCACAATTTCTGAAAGGACTGTTTGTTGTGGATAAGACACTATGCCCCTTCTCTGCCATATCTTTGGACCAAGCTCATGAGCAAAATAACAAGTGCATCAAAAGTGAGGGAGGTGCAGTGAGTTTGACTGACAATCCTATTTCACTCCTACAGTGGATGGTTGCCGGACCAGAAGTTGCCCGAATTGGGAATGATTTTGAAAGTGACATAAGTAGCAAAGCATGCAACAAAACAACACTTCAGTAGCAAAGCATGCAACAAAACAACACTTCAGTAGCAAAGCATGCAACAAAACAACACTTCAGTAGCAAAGCATGCAACAAAACAACACTTCAACACCATAGAAAACAAGGGAAAAGTCTACCAGAACCATTTGCTAAAGATGGGCGTTCACTCACAGATGTGCTTGAAGACATGGGTAGCCCATTTGTAGATGAAAGTAGTGACTTATATGCACTGGGCACAAAAGATATCGCTGATCCTGCTGTAGGAAACACTGTAATACAAATTGAGCAAATAGGTCAGCGAGAATATGACAACTCTGTGGTACACAGATTTCAAAATTAAACAAAATCTTTGCTTGATCGAATCCAAAGGAACAATCTACCTCTGTTTAGTAAACCACCCCAGCAAAAACTGTTCAAGTCACAATTGCAAGTTACCTCCCTCAAGAATGACTGTTTACTCATTTCGAGATTATACAGCACCTGCCGATCTCGGGATGGCACCTTGATGACTTTTTTCAACATGAGAACCAGGCATCACCCCCATCTCAGTCTAACCTTGGCGATATCAGGTCTGGAACTAAGGCAGATCTTATCCCCTGTCATCAAGGGTCTCTTCCAACATATGCTGATGCACCAAGTATTGATGGCATTATCCTAGGTGGGGCGGCTATTGTCAATATGCTGAAGCCAAGGACAGCAAAGACATTTGCATAACAAAGCAGCTTGAGCATTGTCAAAGGATAGACATAGTTTGGGGGTGAATATATCATAAATTGTCTGAAGGCCACAGCAAGGTCTCGGAGAGGAAAAGGTGTAAGAAGGCATGTTGGCGCAAAAACTGCACTTCCAGGAAAGTGGTAACGATTCGCTTGCTTGGATGAGAATAATACTGGGCTCTTCAGAGTCCTTTGCCAAGCATATAGTGGATATTAGGAGTGAAAAGGAAGTAATCTCCACATTTGGTCAGGACATACTCTGTAATAAACCCAGGGAAAACAATTGTGGCCTTACCCTATGCGAACACGAGGATGCAGATACTAGAATGCTGCTTCACACAGCAGATGGTGTGATTCAAGGTCACAGAAAAGTTGGGTTTCGGTACATGCAAGAATTTCAAATACATTGCTGCATATGAAATTGCTGATGCCCTTGGTACCACTAAAGCAAAAGCTCTCCCATTATTCCTTGCTTTCACGGGATGCGATACTCTGTCCTTTTTTAATGGTAGGGGGAAAAACAGCGTGGAGTACATGGAAATTATGCCCTCTGTCCACAACCAATTTCAGTAGATGAACACACAATGTCAATTATTGACAGATTTGTAGTCCCTATGTATAGTGGCACCAATGTAGTCCCTATGTATAGTGGCACTAGTGTAGTCCCTATGTATAGTGGCACTAGTGTAGTCCCTGTGTATAGTGGCACCAGTGTAGTCCCTATGTATAGTGGCACTAGTGTAGTCCCTGTGTATAGTGGCACCAGTGTAGTCCCTATGTATAGTGGCACTAGTGTAGTCCCTGTGTAGAGTGGCACCAGTGTAGTCCCTATGTATAGTGGCACCAGTGTAGTCCCTATGTATAGTGGCACTAGTGTAGTCCCTATGTATAGTGGCACCAGTGTAGTCCCTATGTATAGTGGCACCAGTGTAGTCCCTATGTATAGTGGCACTAGTGTAGTCCCTATGTATAGTGGCACCAGTGTAGTCCCTATGTATAGTGGCACTAGTGTAGTCCCTGTGTATAGTGGCACCAGTGTAGTCCCTATGTATAGTGGCACCAGTGTAGTCCCTGTGTATAGTGGCACCAGTGTAGTCCCTGTGTATAGTGGCACCAGTGTAGTCCCTGTGTATAGTGGCACCAGTGTAGTCCCTGTGTATAGTGGCACCAGTGTAGTCCCTGTGTATAGTGGCACTAGTGTAGTCCCTATGTATAGTGGCACCAGTGTAGTCCCTATGTATAGTGGCACCAGTGTAGTCCCTATGTATAGTGGCACTAGTGTAGTCCCTATGTATAGTGGCACCAGTGTAGTCCCTATGTATAGTGGCACTAGTGTAGTCCCTATGTATAGTGGCACTAGTGTAGTCCCTATGTATAGTGGCACTAGTGTAGTCCCTATGTATAGTGGCACCAGTGTAGTCCCTAGTGGCACCAGTGTAGTCCCTATGTATAGTGGCACTAGTGCAGCGCAGGATGTCAACTCTTCACCCAAAAAGTTAGACAAATTTCAGCAATCCCTCCAACTCGGGCAACACTTTTCGACCATACTAAGAGAGCTACCAACCAAGGGGGACATATTTGGGGGCAGTTACTGAAGCATTCACCTCAGTTACCATCTCCAAATAAATGGGGCATGAAATTTAAAGCACAGAAATCTCGTTTGCAACCAGTGTGATCAACAGTACCAGAGGCATCCAGGTCTTGGCAAGATCTGGATGTAAAGAAAGTTGTTCTGGTAACAGCAAGTGCTATAATTTAAATTTACCACACAGCACTTTGCAGGTGAACTGGAGAGTGTTACTCTATGAGAAACTGATAAACTGTTAAACATGTAGCAAATACTGGAAGACCTTATTAATGATGCAGTCATGGGCGTGGTGTCATTATAAACCTTTGGAAAAGGATAAAAACACAATTCAGTGTGCAATGAGTGCTTTTTGTGAAGAGCTTAAAGTTTTCATGCAAACTAATGTTGATCAAAAGGACAATACCCTCCCCCCCCCAAAACCCCCCCCCCCCAAAAAAAAACAAACAAACAAAAAAAAAAAAAAAAAAAAAACCAAAAAAACCCCCCAAAAACCCAGCATATTACAAGATATAAAAATGCCACTGAATTAATTAAACATAGGGCTTTAATGTTGAACAAATTGAAGCTGGAACAATGTTTATACATCTAAACCACATGAAGGCATTGAATATTATATACTGGAACATCAATGTTGCTAGTTTAGACTCCCATCTTCCAGACAATCTGACCTGTAACTTTGTTGTACCACAAGCATTTTCAATACAATTTCTGTTTCTTGGCAGAACACAAAATTGGTTTGCAAGTGGACACTTAACAACAATATCATAGCACAAAATTATTATATCTGGTGAAATACAACTACCAAAATCATCCTGTAGTATGAACAACTGGGTACAGGGTGCATTAAATTTGTTTACAATTTGTCTGCTGGTCAAATTTGGTCAATATCTATAACAGAATGTCCTGCACTCTATCCCATGACTAACTGTGATGAAAAGTATTGGCAATCAATGTTTTTGCTAAATGGTCAGTTTACCCAAGGCAAAACCACTTTTACTTTCCATGTTACCATATACAGTAGTCCCCCTCTGATAAGAGCTTATAAGAGGGGGACCAGTAAATATATATATAGATACACTGTCGATGATATTTTTATGCTATTTCAAGCAAAAGTTTAACATTATAAAGTCAAAATTATAATGGAATAGTTGTACCATTTCATTGGACAAGGCCGCTCGAATTATCTATCAAAAAACAAACTGAAATAAATGATCTCATAACCTAGAAAATAAATAGTGGAAAAGGTTCCTGCCACTGTAAGTGTACATGGTGGTTTTCTCCGAGTTCTTCGGTTTCCTCCATCACAGACAAGGTAGAAAGTATACGCCAACATCTGTGCCATAGAGAGTGACTCGATAAGTCAATGCTTGACTTCTTTCACAATCCATGTAAAACAAACGTGTCTATTCCTTTTTTTTTAATTCCAGGGTCATTTACATTGCTCTTAAACTATCTCATGTACCTGTAATATAATTTACTAAGTATAATAGGCCCATGATTATCTCATCCAGAGAGTCCACATTTATGTCACATCAACTGCCCTGTTTTTACATTCTTCTTGAGTTAGTATATGCTATAACATGTATCTCCATGTACAGATGGACAATCTAATGACCATTCTTGTGTTACACCAAAGATGAGAATGACCTTGAAATCTGGGTCAATCACCTGTATGTTATCAACAGATAGTCAATTTGAGTACCACCCTGGGTAAATCCAATATGAGTTGTAACCCAAAATCTGCTAAGATGACTTCTTTGATGCGAGAAAAGGCATTCTTTAACCATTAGTTTTCACCTAAAATCAAGTTTGATTCATGTTCTGTTTATAATTACATTCTGGGACAGTGATATGAAATTATTCAATCATCTGGCATATCAATACTAGTAATGTTTAGGTAAAAAAAACCTCATGAAATGGACCCAATTACTTCTGCCACTAGGGGGCACATATTGGCCACCAGGTGGCATGATGGTCATGTCCCTATATCCAAAAATGTTTCCAAAGATTTTGCCTGCTATCCTGCCAATTTCAAGCTTTTATCACAAAGTGAACAATTTTTCTGATATTTGACTGAAATCCACCCCACTATTATCAGAAAGTACAATTTCATCGGTTGTGCCAAATTTTTAGTTTCTATGCTCTGCCGTCAGAGGGCAGAGCGGATCAAGGTCTTGACACTGAGATGCCCAAAAGAAAATACAAAATGTCAGTATTATTTATTGGTCATTCTAACCCGTCCATGTTAGTGGTTTACTTGTCTGAAGTTATAAGCAGCTGTATCTAGTGTGGGTGCTTCATCCTAAACCTTCCTTGTAAGTAGTTTACCTCTCTGAAGTGATCTCGTGTATCAAATGTGGGCACTTCATCCTAAACCTGTAAGGTAATAGGGTGTGTGCTGCCCTCTATAATATAATATTACACGTTGTCACTTTTGCTTCTGTTTGCATCTAAAATACTTCGGAAACTTCACGGTATAGACTCTGGGGAAAGTAAATTTCACAGGTGACTAAATTATATGGAGTAACTGCGTGATTCACCTTCATAAATTACAACCAATTTCAGAAAATGCCCAGAAACTGCAGCAGTTTTTTTTTATTTAAACCTTAAGTAACCTCCCCCCCCCCCCTTACATCCCTGCATTCAGCTAGGTGTCAGCCTTGTAGATAAACAACTGTTAAATTGATCTTCTCACCTTTCATATTGAATCCTTATTAATACAGAAAATCCATAGGCCTAAATGATGAATATTGAACCACTTGATTAAATGGATAAACTGAGGCCTTTATGCTCAGCTGACTTTCTTTCACATTGTTTTATTAAAAGGGTGAGCAGAGTTTTTCCTGCTCAGCAGAGCTTTTGCCAGACCCTCATGAAGCAAAACTGCAGCAAAGTCAGCTCAGCAAGAGGACTGCGACAGTTCTCTGCTCATCCCACCTTACATACACAGACAGAAGTCGTCCTGTGAAGTTCAGAATGATATCAAGGTCACCTTTGTCTAAGACCATCATCACTATGGCTAATAGGAACATATCCCTTTTCCGTTTTTTTTCTCGAACTTTGATAAGTTGTTAAAAATCAGAAAATGACAGCACCACCATGAAGTGAACACATTTGGTGGCAATAAAGTCCACGGCATTCCAATAAGTCTGAAGAGGATCCAACCTTATGGTTTGAGGAAAGTCAAGAAAAGCAAAAATGTAAAAATTCTTTGCCCCCCCCCCCAAAAAAAAAATAAAATAAATAATAATCACATCACCACCTGATGAACAATGAAGGCCTAGGAGTCCCCACAAGTGATGAGATGCAAATTCAAAGCAATTGGCTTGGCAGTTTTTGTCAGGAAGAGATTGTTAAAGATTTTGACAAAAAGTGAATATAAAAAATCAGAAGATTCCAAATTTGAATTCATTGGAGCAAAACCATTTAAACAAAATTGGTAGAGACTCATCCAAGGTACATCCCCAACAAATTTGAAGTGAATCTGGTTGACAGTTTTGACGAAGTCAATGGTGTGACTTACCCTTGCCATCCTTGATGACCTGTAGTATAATCAATAAGAAGGTTTGCATTAACAGGTAAGTATCCAAATTAAAAACAAAAAATCGTTAAAAATCAGAGATGAAGAATATTTTCATATTGTATCAAGTTTGTTATACACTTCCACAAGCTACGTTTCTACCAAATTTCAGATTTGAAGTGACACTTTTGGGGAAGAAGTAAAAAATTGGGAAAACACACACACACACAAAACAAAATACAAATCACAGTGCCACCTGGTGAACAAACTAAGATCTAGGCGGGCTCAGAACTGTCCCTATGCAATTTTGAAGCAATTGGCTTGGTGGTTTGGAAATTTTTTTTTCACATTTTGCCGAAAATGAACAAAACAAAAAGGACTGTGACGGATGGACACCGACGAAGCTGATGCCAACAAAAGAAGAAAGGACCATAAGATGAGCTCTGCTGACTGACAAGTCAGCTGAGCTAAAAAAATACATATGCAAAATTACACATTATAACTTGTGTACAACTTGAAAGGAAAATTGTGGGATTACTCTGTGAGCATGTATTTGTTTTTGACCATGGAATGGCTGGATCTTGAGCCAGCAACCTTTGGCATCTGGTACAACTCCACATACAGTTATTGCACTGGATTAAATACAGTGAACTGGGCTGTGTTGATGACAAATTTAATGTTTTTGATACCTATGTTAGCTCCAACTAATGTGGTTTGTGAATTACTGTGATTTCAATCTTCTGGTGACTTTTGCACATCAAAATGTAATGGCCATAACAAAAACATCATTTCCTGAAATGCAATCCCTCCATGACCTTGAGAAAATAGGTCAGTCATCCATATAGTGCAATGTTAAATGACCAGACATGATATACTTATTCTTTGATAAGATAAAATTTGGTCCAGGTTTTCTATAATCCTGATTTATGTGCATTTTCTTCCTTTTTCCCCAATGTTTATTCCTATCAATTTTGTGACAATTCATGGAGATTCTTTGAAAAACAGCACTCTCAAAATTTTTTTCTTTTGGTCTGTGTATTCCATTATACTATAGGTGGCGCCACCAATATCAAACTCAACCTAGATTTTTATACCCTTAAGTTCTCGGAGTTACATGTATATGGAGTTAACTTTGAAAACTGTGGATGGAATCGCATTCACACATAAAAAAAAGTTTACCGATGACCGATGAAGGGACATGATGGATCACACAAGATCTGCCAGCTTAGGTCTGCAAAACTCAGAATTAAAATGTGGAGATGCAACTATATACTGCACAAAAAGTTCAGCCCCCCCGCCCCTAAGGGGGGCTTAGCTTTTTTTGTACAGTATATTATTTCGTTCACTGCCAACTGCAACTAAAGTAGAACTGCCCGAGATGAACTGCTCTCAATTATAATAAGGATGCTACATTCATATCCCTTGTGAAAAGAGATTCAAGCACCAGCATGCTGCATGCTTCTAGTTCCTCAGAATATGATGGTCCCGGTCATTCTAGTTCCTCAGAATAGTATGGTCCCCGTCAACAGCTTTCCTCGGCATGCTTTAGGCATTATGCACTCAAGTTTTTAACAAGGAAAGCTGTTGACTCAGTCCAAAAGGTGGCACTGAAAGAGTAAAATACTGTATGGTATAGATGTTAGAGGTTGTGAAGCTGACTTGTGGGAGTTCTCCCTGTGTTCAGGAAGTTTTGCGAAATACTGTATTGTCTGGAAATGTCCAGAATATTCAAATCTTAGCAATGCTGTAATTTGAGCTCCTCTTTACAGGAATCCAGGTGTCTATGTGGCAACCAGACCGGTTCCCAGCACACATCAACGCCACCCTACCTGCCCTGGTAGATCGCAATCCGAGCACTTGCCTGACCCTACACCGTGATGATCTGTCTGGGCTGGGAATACAGATTAACCTGCAGGAACCCATACAGTTCAGCTCTCTTGTTTACTACATTGCAGGCGAGGCTTTCAACTGCAACAAGTCCTCAAGTAGTTGTTCTGTTGGGAATTCACCCTTGTGGGTTCAGATTCCAGATGCAGTGACAAAAAACTCACCCTGTGCACCCTTCTGTGGGAATTTTGCATCCTGCATTCTACAAGGCGGCAGTGCGATGCCCGATACCACACAATGTAGCTACAAGTGTAGCTGCCCTGTTGCTGAATGTAGCAATCTGTTGCTACATATTAGTCAAGATTTCCTTGTAGCAGGGAAAGCAAGTTTCGAGGTATGCGACATCTTTAGCACCTATGCATGAAAACGATTTTGGGCAATTGTTGAGTCAAATGGGAGACCCCTGGAATACAATGTACTTGGAACACTGCAATTAATCAAAAGGCATCAGATTTTGTGCCACATCCCATTGGCTGGATGCCAGTCACACACTCTTGATCACGGATGCCTTCTCCATATTAACGCTTTCTTGCATCATACATTACTTTTGAGCACCGACACAAGAAGTCCTCCCCGATAGACTGGATACCCTCCCTTTCACACACATGGGTCCTGCTACCTTGAAGATGAGGCAAAAGGAGTTAAGATACAATAAGCCAAGTCCAGATCTCAGCTGAGCATGCCCAGCCTCTATCTGGGCCACGTCATTAAGGAGAACTTTCACTGAACATAGAAACGGACAGAGGTCTAACTGAAACAAGAGAAAGAACTGCTGTGGACAGAAGTTTGGCGTATTTAGTGGTTTCTTTACGTTATTATCATCAATGAACTTATACACTTTCCAAGCTTTTCGCTAAAAATAGCCCTCAAAGGTGATATGAAAAAGAAGTTTGATTTTGGTTACCACGGTAATTTAACAAGGTGAGCGAGGGGGGGGGGGGGACTGCTTGCTGTCCTTAATGATCTCTCCCTTAAACAGAGGCCAAGCTCCACTGGGCATGCCCAGCCGAGATGTTGACTTGGCTTATTGGGGTAAACTTGGGTTTGATGAGGCTTGTAAATATGCAAGTATCTTGGTTGCAAAGATTGTGTTATAGCTGAACAAGATTACCCAAAAACAGTAGGCCCCCCCCCTTTTTTTTCAAATGTGGACACTTCATTCTAAAGGGTGTGTGCTGCCCTCTATAAAATATTACACATTGCAACTTTTGCTTCTTTTTGCATCCAAATTACTTCGGAAACTTCACAGTAACGACTCTGTGGAAAGTAAAGTCCCAGATGACTAAATTATTTGGAGCGACTGCATGATTCACCTTCATAAATTAACCAATTTCAGAAAATGCCCAGAAACTGCGGCATTTTTTTTTTAATTTAAACTTAAGTACCCCCCCCATAAAAAAACAAAAACAAAACAAAAACAGTGTTGGTAATGACACAGCACGTATACTGGACTACTCTTTGTATAATTTTCAAAAAAAGGAATTGATTACATCCCTGCCTTCAGCTAGGTGTCAGCTTGTAGGTTAACAACCTTTCAATTGATCTTCTCACCTTTTACATTGAATCCCTTTTCCCTGTAAATAGGGAGGTATTTTAGTTGCAAAGATTGTGTTATAGCTGGACAATCAGATTATCCAAAAACAGTAACGCCCCGCCCCCCTCCAAAAAAAAAATCTTTTGTGGTACATGTACTACAATGATGTCATACTTGAATGACACTTTGTGTCTACATGGACCCAATCAGCACAACAGGCTTTGACTTGATGCAACAGATTTATTAACCTCACAGCCATTACAACAATGAGAATTTCTGAAGATAAATACTCATACATTATCACAAAACTTGATGTCTCAGTTTACAAGTTCCAAACACTGAATGGATATCCCTTAACTGTAGTGTATCCTTAACAAGATTATTCTTCGAGGCATCATACAATAATCTCGAACCCTTTTACAAAGTCTTCACATTATTTGTAATGTTTGTCACGTCACATACTCATAATTACTATAATCACATCTTGACAAGCATTAATCATAATATTTTACGTTTTACTTTACAGATAATACATTTGGCATTCAAGCATCCATGTCATTATTCTGTTGTCATCTCTACAAAGTCTTAGGTTTTATATTGCTGTAAATCCTCCAATAAGGTACCTCTGACAGTGCAGAGAATTCAAGATAAACTATGGAATGTCCAAGACAGTGTTTTCATCAATAGATAAACACATCTGTGGTATATCTTGACATGGAAATTAAAACAGGGACACAAGAGTTAATATGTTCTGCCCTTTACCCCAAGACAATAGTTCTGGACAAAACATGTCTACAGTTGAGGCTAATCAAAGTACAAACAGTGAGGTACAGTGTCTTACAACCACTTTGAATGCCACGTGGAATACTTGACTACGCTGCAAAATGTTACTCTCTCTCTCTCTCCATACATATATATTCACAGATATCTGTAAAGACAGATTACAATACTGGGTGCCTTGTTTTCATCACAAAAATGCGACAGCCCTTCTCGTCCAAAGGCTGCAGGTGTCCACTAGGGTTGGGACAATATATCAAAACACTGAAATACTGCGATACTTACCCTGTATCAAACCATACTGTGATACATCCCTTGTGTATCAAATTTTCACGATACGATAAAAAAATTCAATTTTACCATAACTTATGAATTTTATACGACGAAATTTAAGAAAATTACCCCTGTATGGAGATGCACAGCCAATAAAAAACTTTTCACAGCATGCATCAATTCATTACTGGTGCATGTAAACATAGCAGAATGATTTATCAAAACACCAGGACAGAAACTGATACTGACTTGTATTTAAACTCAAAGAGTTTGATCACTTCGTACACTCTAATGATATACTGATATACATGGCTCTGCACCTTAACTCATTCCACCCTGATAGAAGACTGAGTCAACAGCTTTCCTTGGCGCGCTCTGGGCGCAATGCGCCCAGAGCGCGCCAAGGAAAGCTGTTGACTATGGGCATATAATTTGGAATGATCTTCCATGCAAGTTTCATCCAAAATATTGAAAAATAATCCCTAAATTAGTAAAATACAATTAGCAGACGACATTTAGATATTAGCGGGAAAAAGCGTCATCAGGGTGGAATGAGTTAAGTACTGTGATACAGAAATAAATAATGATACCCAACTCTAGTGGCCCCGCTATGTGCTGCAGTCTTTCGTTAATTTAAAAACAATTTCAATGAACAAGATCGAAGTCCTGCCATCTCACCAACCCATGCCAAGTCAACAGCTTTCCTTGGCATGGGTTGGGCACTAAGCGCTGCTTATGGTCTAGAAAAGCTGTTGACTGAAGTCTCGATCCAAGGCAGGAGAGCGTCAATGCAAAAACTGATACACATTGCACTGCAAGGTCTTTTTCATAAAACAGAGTACATTAATATGTAAATGTACCAAAATAATGAACAGGTCCACGTTAAGGGTTGTCCTAATGAGCGGGTCCACATTAAGGGTTGCAGGACAGAGACAGGACTGGCAAAAGAAACCAGCAGTACTCAGCTCCTAGCACCAATGGCTTGGCCTCAATGCTGGTCACACTGCCTGCTAATGGCTGGTCACACTGCCTGCTAATGGCTGGTCACTGCCTGCCAATGGCTGGTCACTCTACCTGCCAATGGCACTCTACCTGCCAATGCCTGGTCACTCTGCCTGACATTACTACAATCCATCATCCATGCGTGAAAGCTAACAATTTTTGCAAAAGAGAAAACATCCCTTTAAAATTGTCATCCCTCGTTTCTTGCCAAATTTGCATGTTTTAGAACATACCCTGATTAAAACATTTTTCTCAAAGTTTTGCTCAAAACAGAATTCTGTTTTAATACTGAAAACTTTCACCCATGATGATCATCTGGCTGTTTATATTCTTTCTTTACTCATTTTTGTAGAAGTAGAGATTACAAGCCCTGTGAACACCATACTATACAACAATTTATTATGAGACAGTATTCATTTCTAATTGTCAACTGCTGACACTGCGGCAAACACAACACAATGTATATTTTGTTTCCAGTACATGTCTTGACTTGTTTTGTCAGTATCTGGTCATCAGCATGTCATGGTCTCCAGCTCTCCAGATGCCATTGGCACCTGACAATCCACCAGAAGTCTTAATAAATTCAGGTCAACAAAATATTTCACACATCCTTCAATGAAACTTTTGACTTTTGACACTGCATAAATATATGGGCTCACCTTAACTCAATCTACCCTGATAGAAGACCGAGTCACCAGCTTTCCTTGGGGCGCTCTAGGTGCATTGCACCCAGAGCGCGCCAAGGAAAGCTGGTGACCATGAGCATATAATTTGGAATGATCTTCAGTGCAACTTTCATCCAAAATTTTGAAAAATAATTCCTAAATTGGTAAAATACAATTAACAGACGACATTTAGATATTAGCGGGAAAAAGCGTCATTAGGGTGGAATAAGTTACAATGGTACACCACTGACTCTGATGCCCCCACACTGCCCTTCATTAGTCAGTTTCACCTGCATCATAATATACTGAAATATTTTGAGACGTGTCACAATGTGCTCTGATCTAAGAGGCTAATCTGCTTAATACACAGTGAAACCTCGTTATAATGACACTCCGATATCCGACATATTCAATATAATGACACACATTTTCATGGGAAAAAGTGCATTTTCTTTGTTTTTTGATTCATTTATCTGACATATTCAGTTATCCGACACTTTTTTAGGGAACAGATGGTGTCATTATAATGAGTTTTCACTGTATATCAATTTAGAAACCGAACATTGAATTTATACCTGTAAATCCTAATTAGTCCCTCTTCTCTTTTCAGCATAAGTAACACATTATATTACATATGTACGACATTCCACGTCAGTTGCTTGTGTTTTCGGGCTACAATTTTCGGCTGTACTGTGCTCTATATAATTATCTAGAGTCTGGGGTCAGTTATTCCTCTGTCTTGACATCAACGATTTGATCAAAGGAGAATGGCATGAACTTATATCCCATACCTCCATAGAACTTGCTCTGGAACTCCACCCTGCAGACACAAAGCAAAAAAACACTTAAAAACACGGACTGCGGAATAGGGTATTGACTACTAGGAAGTGGTTCTGGGCGAAAAGACACAAATACAATTAACCTTGGGAAGTGCTTCGTCTGGATATTTGGTCCACAGATAAGCAAGAATTAAAGATTCCTATATCCTTCCTATAGAGGGCACTGCAATCAGGGGAGCTATAGTCATGTTTTCCCATTATTTCACTTTACATTGTAACTTACACCGTGTTAACTTGAAAACCAGTGCATGTGGAAACACCCAACTGGACATGGTAAATCTAGGCGTATAACTTAAAACGATTTTCAAAATTTTATTTCATTGGCATCAAAGGTAACAGTTTACTCAAGGTAATGTTAACATCCAATCCAAAGGAAGTACATGACTCTAGCCTACTTTGTGTATTCTGCTGATTACCCATGAAACTGCTCATTAGGACCAATCCTATTAGCAGTTTTTTTTGTTCATGGCCCATCACTTCCAAATCTCTCTCTCTCTCTCTCTCTCTCTCTCTCTCTCTCTCTCTCTCTCTCTCTCTCTCTCTCTCTCTCTCTCTCTCTCTCTCTCTCTCTCTCTCTCTCTCTCTCTCTCTCTCTCTCTCTCTCTCTCTCTCTCTCTCTCTCTCTCTCTCTCTCTCTCTCTCTCTCTCTCTCTCTCTCTCTCTCTCTCTCTCTCTCTCTCTCTCTCTCTCAAGCCATTTTCAGTACACCCACTGCTCACACATGACTACGGTTTCTCTGCAAGCATACAACATAGCCCTTCGTAACTGCAATTTTTAATATTTTAGGAACAATGTTGTCAATTCAGTATGCTACAATATGCAATAAAAATGTAGAGACGATGGCAGGTTGTCTTACCAGTGAAGACGCAAGGCGTGCAGGAATGCGGACAGGCCCTCCATAATCAGAAGCACTCCAATGGTCAGGACGGCCCACGGGGCGAACACCACAAATATGGACACGCAGCCAGCGTAGCCCGTTAGCATCGTGAAGCCCATATGCAACACCATGTTCCACAACACCTCCGACAACTCTGCAAAAGGGTTTACATAGCACAACTGCGACCCTTCAAACATGTACACGTGTGTATTTATATACATATAAATATATTTATACATATATTACCATCCGGTGTGAATACAAGCCCTGGTTATCATTAATTTTTCATCGGGTTCGTATGGGAGCATAAGCTTTAGTATTTCAGAGCAAGATAGCTCAAAATGAGCTAAAATCAGCACATGGGGGCGTTTTATTGTATAACCAATTAGGTGTGAGCAGCCACAAGTTCCTAATTATACCTTCCTAAATATCACCCTCAAAATGGTTACTAGGCATTCACTTCCTGTACAGCCAATCAGAGAACAGGATTCTCACACACCCCTAATTTTAAATATCAACCTGAAGATGGATGCCCCAAGGTTGATATTCTTGAATTTATAATTAGGGGGTCTGTGAGAATACTGTTCTCTGATTGGCCGTACAGGAACTGAATGCTTACAAACCAGAAGTGATAGGATTATGAGCCTGATTCTCTTTGGTCCAAATGTAAACGTATTGGATGATATCTGGGTGAGGCTGGCTACCCTGGGCCTGAGGATGTGCATTCTATAGCCTAGGCCTATTTACACCTAATGGAAATATAAAGGTTATCACTTGGTTGTAGCTGTATTACCCCTGTATCAGCCCTGCGCATCCATATCGTCACTCGACCTAAGAGGCTGATACAGCCACAACCACGTGACAACCTGTAAGTATGTACCTGCATTTAGGATGGACATAAGTTGTTCAAATTCTACATATTAACAGTTTTCTTTCCAATGCACACATGCCTGAATCCAGTAGTCCCCAGTCTTTATCAATGTAGAGTGGAATATTTGAATATATAATTTAATGCAGTGTAACACTTCCCAGAACTTTCAATCACTATAAATTGCTTTTATTTCACCATATTTCTATTTTTGCTTATTTTGTTGATGGCACAAAACTGCAAAAATACAAGAAATCGTATTTTAACATTGATTTGATACTATTTATCTTCAAAATAGTGAAATTATAAATTCAGTGAAACACCCAAAATACATGAATTGGAAAATTTATACACCTGGAAATAAGTACACTCAGAGCATAGACAATTGACGAATCACTATCTTTTCATATGTAAATATACAAACTCAAGTTGCAATACAATGCCAATTTTCTTCCCTCATTTTGCCTATTGCATTATGGGATGAAGTGAAGCCACTGACCTGCATGCGCCAGACTGAGAGCCCAGAGTCGCAGATAGGAGGCCGTGTGGGACACGGAGCCCAGGCAGTACTCAATGGTGTGGATGCACTGATTGATAAACACCTCAGTAAAGTCAAACTGAAACACAATTATACTGCAGTGTTACGACAGCGTATACAAGTATACACACAATTATACTGCAGTGTTACGACAGCGTATACAGGTATACACACAATTATACTGCAGTGTTACGACAGCGTATACAGGTATACACAAAATTATACTGCAGTGTTACGACAGCGTATACATGTATACACACAATTATACTGCAGTGTTACGACAGCGTATACAGGTATACACACAATTATACTGCAGTGTTACGACAGCGTATACAAGTATACACACAATTATACTGCAGTGTTACGACAGCGTATACAGGTATACACACAATTATACTGCAGTGTTACGACAGCGTATACAAGTATACACACAATTATACTGCAGTGTTACGACAGCGTATACAGGTATACACACAATTATACTGCAGTGTTACGACAGCGTATACATGTATACACACAATTATACTGCAGTGTTACGACAGCGTATACAGGTATACACACAATTATACTGCAGTGTTACGACAGCGTATACATGTATACACACAATTATACTGCAGTGTTACGACAGCGTATACATGTATACACACAATTATACTGCAGTGTTACGACAGCGTATACAGGTATACACACAATTATACTGCAGTGTTACGACAGCGTATACATGTATACACACAATTATACTGCAGTGTTACGACAGCGTATACATGTATACACACAATTATACTGCAGTGTTACGACAGCGTATACAGGTATACACACAATTATACTGCAGTGTTACGACAGCGTATACATGTATACACACAATTATACTGCAGTGTTACGACAGCGTATACAAGTATACACACAATTATACTGCAGTGTTACGACAGCGTATACAGGTATACACACAATTATACTGCAGTGTTACGACAGCGTATACAAGTATACACACAATTATACTGCAGTGTTACGACAGCGTATACAAGTATACACACAATTATACTGCAGTGTTACGACAGCGTATACAAGTATACACACAATTATACTGCAGTGTTACGACAGCGTATACAAGTATACACACAATTATACTGCAGTGTTACGACAGCGTATACAAGTATACACACAATTATACTGCAGTGTTACGACAGCGTATACATGTATACACACAATTATACTGCAGTGTTACGACAGCGTATACATGTATACACACAATTATACTGCAGTGTTACGACAGCGTATACATGTATACACACAATTATACTGCAGTGTTACGACAGCGTATACAGGTATACACACAATTATACTGCAGTGTTACGACAGCGTATACATGTATACACACAATTATACTGCAGTGTTACGACAGCGTATACAAGTATACACACAATTATACTGCAGTGTTACGACAGCGTATACAAGTATACACACAATTATACTGCAGTGTTACGACAGCGTATACAAGTATACACACAATTATACTGCAGTGTTACGACAGCGTATACAGGTATACACACAATTATACTGCAGTGTTACGACAGCGTATACATGTATACACACAATTATACAGCAGTGTTACGACAGCGTATACAAGTATACGCACAGTACTGGAGTACTGTAAATATACTTATTCTCACATGTATAAAATTTTAAGGTTTTGGGTACTTTTTTGGCATTTAAATAAGTTTTTAATTTCACCATTTTAGATAAGGTTCCCAACAAAACTATTTTATTGACATTGTATTGTCAGTTTTATGGCATCAGTGAAAAAAAAAAAAGAAATCAAGTGAATTTACAGCACCGTTTCTACCACTGTCAACTGTTCCCTTTGGAAACTTTCAAAGGGTCATAATCAGATAAACACAAGAGTGAAGAGCAGGTTTTAATAATACATGTATCAGAATCAATCAGGTGCATGTATAGGCCAAAATTTATGCCATTTTCACCCAGAGTATAGCAAAACTGAAAGGGGAATACCCCCTGGGTGTCAATGGGATAATTGAAAGTGAAATAATTCACAGAATTGGCCTGAATTTTACCAATAAAATTGTCACAAAGTAGTTTTTGTACATTTGACTATCATACATGCCCTGTTTCTGAAGGAGCATGTACTTAACTTTGACAGTCAATTATTTACAATTACACTTGCATGTACCTGACACAGACAAACTGGTTGGGCCTGAAGCTGTCACTGCACGAAAAATTCACTTATGCTATACATACATGTATTTTAACCCTTGAAGTGCTGATTTAACACTGAGTCAACAGCTTCCCTCTGGGCACTATGCGTGCAAAGTGCCCCGAGGAAAGCTGTTGACTAAGACTACTTTTTGCTTTATACTAGGCTTACTGGTAGTTGAATGAAAGGTATAGTGTACTCATGACGAATTTTAGTGTTTTAACCATTTAATATATGTTTAATGGTAACAAAAAAATTACTACAGTCATGATTACATGTAGCACTTTAAAAGCTGAGTTTAGTTCATGCATCATGTGCAATAAACTCTTTTCAGTGCGAACTGTGACTCAAATCAAACCACTTAAAATTAACTGCTCTGAGTTATAATACGGATGTCAGATTCAAGGTCCTTGTAAAAAAAACACTAATCCAAGTACCAGCATGTCTGCAGTTACACAGAATACAGTAGGCCAGATCAACAGCTGTCCTAGAGTAGGCCAGATCAACAGCTGTCGTACAGTAGGCCAGATCAACAGCTGTCCTGGTCATACTTTGGGCACAACGCACCCAAAGGGTGCCCAGGAAAGCTGTTGACTCAGTCCAAAACTTGCCGTTAAAAAGTTTTGCTGCTGTATCAACTCAAATACATCACATACAAGTCATACATTGTAAGAATTCTCTTTGTGCAGTTTCCTGTACTGTCGGTTGCAGTTTCATATTTTCAATCTATCTGCAATAGAGCTCTTGGTAAGCACCATTATCGATGTTAAGACTTCGCTTGATATATAAATATATATACATTACATGTCGGTCACCGAAAAATGGTCCATCCCATACTAAATGCATTGTGCTCAAAAGACACATCACCTCCTCTTGTGGCTCCTCCTGGTGTCGAGGTACATCATCGTGATGTACCACTTCCTGGTCAGTGGCCACTATATCCCCACTCTGTACGGACAATGGTGCTCGGTCCCCCAGCTGTGGGCCACATAAGGTCAATTCTCATTTACAGGGATTAATGTTTTGCGTTACGCGTCAGCCCTCCCATCACTGCCTGAACAACTTTGAAGGACATAGCTGCCTTGATATCGGTACCATGAATTCATTTTAAAATCTGACCCTACAGACTTACATACAATGGAAGTGTTTACATGTATAATAACTTTTGGTTTCCAAAAACCTTGTAAACCTGAATTTTGGATAACTGTGATGATGTAAGAGTCCTTGTAAGCAACATATCAATATTATTATTTTGGAAGAGGGTCTCCTGTGTGCTCCCATCCTGTGTATTATCACTTCCTGTGTATTATCACTTCTCTTGTACTGCTATAGCCTCTAGCAATATACAGTGGTCCCCGTCTTATATGGCCCCTCTCACCAGAGGCCACCCCTCTTGAAAGGCCAGCATTCTCGTGCAGATAGCATGGTATTTCCATATATTCTACCCCACAAGAGAGGCTACCCCTATTATAAGACCACTTTTTGGTTGCATTTGGGGTGGCCCTTTTGAGGGGCACCCCTGTACAATGAGAGCCAAGGCCTATCCAGGCACTGTCCCATAGGCCTATCCAGGTACCGTCCCATAGGCCTATCCAGGTACCGTCCCATAGGCCTATCCAGGCACTGTCCCATAGGCCTATCCAGGTACTGTCCCATAGGCCTATCCAGGTACTGTCCCATTACTGGTCCTAAGTTTTTTGTGTTTGTCACCCTGGGAGGGGTAGCAGCTGTGTCCCCAGAGTTGTCAGGCCTGTGTTACCCCAAACATTATGCTCATAAAGTGTATACATAAACATACTCATACAATGTGCACACATAACTTCAGAACTGCAGGGTGACCAACAGATCAGATTTCAAGACAGAGAAGAATCCCAAGATCACATTTAAAGGCAAGCAACAGAAACGATTTGCTGCTATCAGTGTTGTGGCTGACATTTATCCATGCCAATGTATGTGCTGCAATTACCACACTTTTGTTTCTGCGCAAGAGGCTGTAAAAACTAGAAATAAAGAACTCCAGTTTTTCTACATGTTATATCACAGACAGAAGCTGAGAAAGGGTTAACTTCTAAAGCAGACAGGATGAGGTACTGAATGAAGTTTATTTAGCAGTCAGGATCCTACAAAAAGGTTGGTTTCATGTAGCAGTAAGATCTTGTGGAAGAAAGTTTATTTAGCGGCCAGGATCCTACAAAAAGGTTGGTTTCATGTAGCAGTAAGATCTTGTGGAAGAAAGTTTATTTAGCAGTCAGGATCCTACAAAAAGGTTGGTTTCATGTAGCAGTAAGATCTTGTTGAAGAAAGTTTATTTAGCGGCCAGGATCCTACAAAAAGGTTGGTCTCATGTAGCAGTAAGATCTTGTTGAAGAAAGTTTATTTAGCGGTCAGGATCGTAGAAAGATTATCAGCAGTCAAGATTGTAGGATTTTTTTTTTTTTTTAGTGGTTAGAATTCTGCAGAAAGGTTACTTAGCAGACAAGATTATAAGAAATTTTTTTTGCATGAGGCAGGATCTACAAAGTCTATTCCGCAGTCAGGATCCTATATAAGGAAGGGTTGTTGACATGATACTGTTTGGCCTCACTGTTATGGGTAGATAGATTCAAATGCTAAGTCTAAAATTTTATGTTCTGAGTCGACCTACCATCACATAACCTTCAGTCAACCTTTAATTACTTTGACCTGGGGACACTGCTAAGCTTCTTTGATATTGGCCATCATTCTAAAACATAAGATGCATTCCCTACTAGTCTTATAAGGAATAATGTTTTCCATTTTAAGGCTAAATCAGGCATACATGGAACAGTATGACCGGTGTTTCTGGTAGCCAAGAACTAGTTACTCCTTGTGATAGCCTCATGTTTATGACACGTCACACCAACCCGTCAATTCAGACGGCTGACTGGTAGCTCAGTTTGCATCATAATGTATGAACATTTATGACGCTGAGCTAATGTTAGCAACGTTACACCGGCGTATATAAGCAGCGGTTCATGGTGTCCCTACCCGCCACTGATAGGAATCGCTTGATTCAAAACCGGTCTGGCACTTTCTCTAAAGTTTTTTGCCGGTGACTGGTCTTGGTTGGTGTTTGAGTTGCTCGGATGTAGCAGTATCATGTGGCAGTATCATGTGGCAGTATCATGTGGCAGTATCATGTGGCAGTATCATGTGGCAGTGTCATGTGGCAGTGTCATGTGGCAGTGTCATGTGGCAGTGTCATGTAGCAGTATCATGTGGCAGTGTCATGTGGCAGTGTCATGTGGCAGTGTCATGTGGCAGTGTCATGTGGCAGTATCATGTGGCAGTATCATGTGGCAGTATCATGTAGCAGTATCATGTGGCAGTGTCATGTGGCAGTGTCATGTGGCAGTGTCATGTAGCAGTATCATGTAGCAGTATCATGTAGCAGTGTCATGTGGCAGTGTCATGTGGCAGTGTCATGTGGCAGTGTCATGTGGTAGTGTCATGTGGCAGTGTCATGTGGCAGTGTCATGTGGCAGTGTCATGTGGCAGTATCATGTGGCAGTGTCATGTGGCAGTGTCATGTGGCAGTGTCATGTGGCAGTGTCATGTGGCAGTGTCATGTGGCAGTGTCATGTGGCAGTGTCATGTGGCAGTATCATGTGGCAGTGTCATGTGGCAGTGTCATGTGGCAGTGTCATGTGGCAGTGTCATGTGGCAGTGTCATGTGGCAGTGTCATGTGGCAGTGTCATGTGGCAGTGTCATGTGGCAGTGTCATGTGGCAGTGTCATGTGGCAGTGTCATGTGGCAGTGTCATGTAGCAGTATCATGTGGCAGTATCATGTGGCAGTATCATGTAGCAGTATCATGTGGCAGTATCATGTGGCAGTATCATGTGGCAGTATCATGTAGCAGTATCATGTAGCAGTATCATGTAGCAGTGAGCTTCTTTAACAGTCAGATTCTAAGAAAATAATTATATACTGTACAAAAAATAAGCTCCTCCCCCTAAGGAGGGGAGGGCTTAACTTTTTTTGTACAGTATATTAAGCAGTTGGGATCCTGTAGAAGTGTTATCTAGCAGAAAGTTTACTCAACAGTCAGGATCCTGTAAATATTATTTCGCAGTCAGGGCCCTACACTCATTGTTCAGCAGCCAGGATACTGTAGAAAGGTTATCTAGTCAAGATCCTGTACACAGGCCAAAATACTTGGCGGATTGATCCTGTCCCCAGGATCTTGTACACAAGCCAAAATACTTGGCGGATTGATCCTGTCCCCAGGATCTTGAACACAGACCAAAATACTTGGCGGATTGCTCCTGTCCCCAGGATCTTGAACACAGACCAAAATACTTGGTGCACTGATCCTGTCCCCAGGATCTTGCACACAGGCCAAAATACTTGGCGGATTGCTAGTGTCGCCAGGATCTTGCACACAGGCCAAAATACTTGGCAGATTGCTCCTGTCCCCAGGATCTTGTACACAGGCCAAAATACTTGGCGGATTGCTCCTGTCCCCAGGATCTTGTACACAGGCCAAAATACTTGGCGGATTGCTCCTGTCCCCAGGATCTTGTACACAGCCAGACTGCCCCACTTGGGGTACCTTGCTGGTATCAAAGTAACTGAACTTCCAGGGGAAAAAAGATCATCTTGAATCTAGAGTCCAATTGTACATCAGCCGAAATATTTCGCACACAAAATTTTCCTGCTCACTTCCCTCCAGCAAAACTGATTTAGTAGTAAGAATCCTACACAGTCAAGTCTATACACTGGTCACAGTCTTGCAGAAGCATTATTTAAGTGGGCACAATTATAGGTAACTCCACACCATGGAGCGTGACACCCCATGAAAGACCTGGACAAACCATGACAGGCCATGACAGACCATGACAGGCCATGACAAACCATGAAAAACCATGACATATCTCAATGTTAACAACCAATTTCTAATTCCTAAAAGTTCTGATGAAATTTTGAGAGCTCAAGATTTTAATGAGATTGATAATCATAAACCTCTTTTTATCTTTATACTTTGGAAAATGGTTAATTTTGTCGGGAAGTTTAGAATAGAGATCACAACCAATGCAGACGTTGTCACATACTATGACAAACATGCAATTCTGCAAAACTGTGTGCAATCAGCCTTAAGCCTTGACTGGTGTCAAGAGCTTCTCCAGAACCACTCCTGGGGTGTCGTGACAGATTTACTCGTTCCTTTTAATTACTGAATCAGATGCACTTCTCCCCCCCCCCCCCCAACCTTGCTGACACAGCTATAATGCTTGATATTTCAAACAATATACATGTATATCGTAACTGTTCTTATGGTATTTTATTTTTCTGTTGCAACGACGGGTCCACAATCTGTGCTCAGTTCCGTTTCCTTTTCTAAGCAAACAGATGCCGTTCAAGGATAAACAGTGGGTTTGGTGTGTGCATGGTGGGCTGTGAATTATGACTGGCAGCCTAACATAAATCGTAAGTTCTACGTTCATAAGCATCCCTGATGCACTGTGGGTAAATAGAGCCCAAATGTCATACAGGCAAAAAACACCCACTCAATTTTATAATCGTTTGTGTCTGTGTTACTAAAATGAGCTGGTAACATTGCTGCATGTTGATATAAATAAAACGCTCTGTTAAAATATAGGAGCAAAAGCAAACAAAAAAAGCCCCAAAAGTCAGAATAAGTAAACAGAGAAACAGACTGCCTTCAAACACAAGAGGATAGAGTGAAAAGTTTAAAGGTGCAATGGCCCTGACCAATTCCCCACATCAGACCTCTCTGGCCTTTCATTCAAGTGCTCACATCAAAAGAAACCGAAAGATTCAATTTCATACTAGCAAGCAGTTTCTTAGTCCAGGAAGTGTTTTGGATAACAAATCTCTTATAATTTCTCCTGGTCATCCCTGGGTCCCTCCGTTACACAGGCCTCAAAGTACAGTAGTTAAGTCTAAGGTTTTCCCCTGTACCTCTTCCTCAGGTTCCTCCGGGGGTTTACTCGCCACTGAATCGTGGTGGATCACCTCATTGGTGTCGTCGGCAGCGGGTACGGAGGTGGGGGGAGGGGCTGCCCTACTTCCAAACTGCAATCAAAAACCGAGCATTCATCACCAACGCCACACACTTACCTACAATTGTCTCTTATTCAGAGCACTGCCACTCACTTCTTTCTGGAAAAGCGATTTCTTAGTTTGTGCCCAAAATATTTGTTGATGGCATTGCCACAGAACAGGTTATATTAGCAACAATTATTTGGGTCACAAGCCACCACTGCTAGTCCAAGAAAGGAGTTTTTACTGGTGGTTAAAACCTACATCAGTTTGCCGCAGCATCGCAGTGCTTTATACAGCAACAGCTTTGTTTGTTCTTGGGGTCGGGGAGGTAGGACATTATAGCAACATCAAGATGTCTAGCTTCAGGCCTGAAAGCAACGCAGGGACAGGACGTCATGGTCCGTTACCATAGCAACTAGAACATGTCTGCTTTTATACTTAAAGGCAACGTGATTGTAACATGAATATCAACACGATTTGTTATGTCCCTGAGACCGCAGAAGAGTCAGTTATCACCAAGGACCTCTCAGAAAATCTAGTTTAATGCTCGGGGTCCGTTGATGGCATATAACACAAACAAGATGCAAGGACTTGCTGGTGCTATGGACAAGTTATGTCTTATCAGGATTGGAGGCTGTTGAATTTGGACCAGCATGCATGGTATGAATGACAGACTGAGTGTTAATTGTGACTATCTCATTTGCTCACCTTATCCTACATGTACATCAAGACTTTCTACCGGGACATTCCATGGTATTTGTTTTGTTACGGATGTGACATTCAGACACTTTACAGCTGTATTTTAAACAAACCAGTATACAGCAGTAAAACCTCTGCATACATTTGTTTGTAAAATAACAAATCATTTATTCTGTGTTTCATATTTTGGTTAAAATATGAAAAACAATATGTGTTATGGATGTGACACCATTGTAACATGGATTTTTCAAACAAAGTTCAGCCTCAAAACTCTGTTCTATTAAATATTCCAGATTAATATCTACACCTGGTTTCAAAAGAAAAATTAGTCTACTTTGCAATGCCATACAGCGAAAATGAAGAAGAGGTTTGCCGTTTTAGAAATGGGAGATTTTGTTAATAAAAATATTGTTATGGACATGACATTTTGTCACAGTTATAATTTGATTAAAATAGCCTTGAAAAGACAGTACAACTGCAGCAGCTATTCTTAATTTGAACCAAATAATGGTCACTATGCATAGCAAAGAGTAACTGGCAAGGAATCAGGTTTTCTAACTAATAAAAGAAAGCTTTATTGCTCTAAATGCCATATTTTGACGAACAATGCAGACCATCATCCTGGCCTTTTGCGTGCTCTGCTGGATATTTGAACCTCCTTCTTCAGTGCTTCATCTAAGACTCTCTGCAATCTTTCTCACCTTTTCCTTTTTCTATCTTTCTTCTTTGCCTCCTCAAACTTTGCCAAATATTTTTTTTTTTTCATTTTTCTCTGAATCTGTGCCATCTAAACATTTGAAAGGGCCATGATGACTTGACTGAGCGGAAGTCTGATCTGATATTGGCTAGTGAATGAGAGTATTATGACCATTTACCTGTTAGATACATTTGTAAGACAATAGCATGGGGATTTACTATTATTCTGGAAGACATTCTCCAGTAGGGTCTGTGGATTAAAAGTAAAACTCACTGTTACCATTTTTACCTTAAAGCCAGCAAAACTGTGTGATCAAAGGAAACAAAGATGATAAAACATTATTATTGCATGTGAACCCAGGCTGCTCTGCTATTCAACAGTTTATTGGAAAACCTTAGTAGGGTCTGTATTTTTCTGTTTCAAAAAACTAGAAATTCCGTTTGACCAGCCAGAAATTTCCAAATTCGGTTTCAGTAGTTCTCTTTGTATGTAAAACACATTAAGGCAAAACAGCAAATTCCCTTTCAGAGGTGACAAAAATTCATTATTCCGGTCCGTTTCAGTTAAAAACGGAAAAGTACAGGCCCTACCTTAGGCTTACATGTATGACTAAGGTGACAGAAGGTGTAAACTCACAAAGCCATTGCTGTTGTTTTACCCCTTTGGGTTTGACACCAAGCTAACCCCACTGTACTCAAGTAGAAGGGCGTTGACTAGGCTAGAATTTCGGCAAGAATCCAAGAATTCATTCACATAAAGATTCTCCTAAACTTGTCTTTCTTTAAAAAGAAAACTAATTGACAAAAATCCAAACAGATTCTCGCAAAATTTTGCAAAATTCTGGCCCTGATTGAGGTAGTGTGAGAATTAGGGAACTGATTTATTCAACAATCAATAAATACTAAATTTATGAAAACACAGAACAGGTACAGGACTCAGTTTTGAACAGATATGAAAGTTAGGGCACTGGCATTAGTTCAAGCCAGGAAAGCTCTGACTATATGTCATGTCCGTAACAAATAAAAATATTGGGATTTTCATCAATTGGTTGAATTTTTCCCAAACTTAACTTCATGTATCATTTAAGAGTATAATTAAGTAACAGAGTATGTTTTTTCCCCAAAAAAATGCTTCAGCACTTTTTAGGACTGAGAAAAATTGTGCTTAAATATGTTAGGGATGTGACACAGCTGATTAGGTTTAGCCAGTAATTTATCAGTCAAATATAATTCTTTAATTTTTTCTAATGTTAAAATCATCAGGACACTTGGAAAATTATGTCTATACAGAAAAAGTAACATTTTATATGTTCTTAAAAAAATACCGGAAAAAAGTCACGTCCATAGCACAAAATTCCCATTTTCTCCATAACCAGCACCTCCAAATCATTCACTTTAAATTTTTGGGTGTAAGTTTGACATTTTCATGATCTATGAGAAGTACTCTTTCATAAAATATAAAACTTTGTATACCATCTTGCAATTCAAAATTTATAGGTCATGTCACAAATACCATGGAATGCCCCTACCTATGGATGCCATTTGTCTGCTATTACAGTTTTATCTTCTGAACAGCTGAGTGGCCTCATGTCAAGTGTACTCCTAGTGATCATGTCAGATCCACATGGCTCATTAACTGGCTAAGCACTCTACAGCTATTGCACTTTTCGGGAGACACAGCTCAGCATTAATTTGCTGGAATTATCCTGTTGCCCAATTACATCACAGCGTGTTTACCGCAATGCATCTTGGGGGATCACCGGGGACAAACTCAGCCAGCAGTTCAGACTCACAGTGGAGTAGTACGTTAGATGTAGTGTTGACTCTTGCCGGCGTGGTACATGTATGTTCAAGTTCTGATCGAGAACGTTTAAAACTGCCGAACATTAACTGTTGCGTGCTGAAGTGCACAAGTTCTAAGATGAAGACACCTGGCCTTAGCTTTTACCAGTTGCCATCCGACAAAACAGACAGGAAAACCTGTCTGTCCGTATGCGGCCCAAACCTCCTCAGTCATGAAACGCTTGCAGTATTGAGCAAGAGGATAAAATGTTAAACATGAATAATCTACAGGTAACTTATAATAGAATGCATCTTTTGGCATTGTCTAAAGGCTATTAAAATGTATCATAATAATATGTGTTGTTGCACATCCACAGGCTATGTGTGATATGGCAATATGGCCGCAGGCAAAATCTGTGAAACTTTCATGCCGCACACACAGACTTTGTTTGGATTGCCCACGAGTTGAACTGAACGACCGACCGTGCAGCCATCATTGTAGCTCTTCCTCACAGTTGTCTTCTACTGTTGCAGAAGGTAGTTTGCACCGGGACCGCTGTTTTCATCTAATATTACAAGGACATCAGTTATGCTGCGACCACAACTGTGTTATATAATATGTGATGCTTTGACCTTGTCCCCGGTGATCCCCCAAGATCCACTGCGGTAAAGAAGCTGTGATGTAATAAGTTTTCCAGGCAATTTGGACAGAGTAAAGGTTCCTCTACTGAGATCCAGATTATGTATGCAGTACCTAAAACTAGCTTTGCCAACTGAACTTTAACAATAGCCATAGAGGTCCAGAAAAGTGAGAAAGCTTCAGGGCATCCAGACCCATTTAATATATAATTAATATCTCATCCAATCACAAGCCAGAGGTCAGTCTGTGCGGGGTAATGGGTCAAGGTCACACAGTAACATGGAAGGCTAAATGGAGGGACTGTATTCTAATGAGGCCATAAGCAATGGAACATCATTCAGCATTGCATTACACACATGCCAGGAAGCCATTATGTAGGATGCAGAAGTTAGTAAAAAGACAATACAGGAATGCAGTTCTCAAGGTATTGCACAAACTCTAGAAGGCGACCGAGCTGTCTGCAAATCTATAATTTGTTCCTAAAGATTTAAAATATATCCTTTACACTTATAATTTCAAACTTCATTTGCATGTAAATTCTTTGTTCTTTCAATATTCTGCTTTCTCTTTAACAATAACAAGCTGTAGAATGCTGGACAATAATATGATCAGAAATCAGACTGAAATCGAATTTATTTCAAATCCTGTCCCATATTTAACATTTATACCACCAAAAACAGATTCTGCTAAAGTAACTGGAATTTTTTAATCTTCGTCAGACCATGCAGCAACACAAGTTTATTTTTTTCATTCCTGACAGTAGTTTTTTCACTGTTTGACTAGAAAGATGAACTACAGTGATGTTTCACATCTGAATTGATAAATAAATATGTTTCAAGGCGGAGATTTATTTTTTCTCAAACTTAGCATGTTACATGTGGTTCTCTTGTAACTGAACCAACATACAGTGAAAATTCCTTATAATGATACCATATGTTCCCTAAAAAAGTGTCAGATAACTGAATATGTCCGATAAATGAACCAAATAACAAAGAAAATCTCGGAGTCCCATGAAAATTTGTGTCATTATATTGAATATGTCAGATATCTGAGTGTGGTTTTTATAAAGAGGTTCCACTGTACATGTAAACCCTTGTGGCCAGAGCTTTACTTGGCCCCATGTACCAACAGGAGCACAAGGAAAGCTGTTGACTGTCAGAGCCAACTGTCGCTACAGTCAAACTACTTCGTACAAACTGCGTGAACTTATATAAAGGGTGCTAGATTCATGTAGCTTTTAATCAGACTGTTCCTTCAAGCACCAGCTTGTAATCACATAGAATATAATCATCCTGATCAACAGCTTTCCTTGGCATACTTTGGGCACGATACGCCCACAGCGCACCAACGAAAGCTGTTGACTCGGTCCATAATGCGGCACTGAAAGACTTCGGCAATGTCATGCTATAATTGGTAACAAACAGAGAGCAATATCTATCAAACTCGACACTTTTTGCTAATTCTTAATGGGTGAACGTTGCATGCTGGGAGAACGGCAGCAGTCGTTACGGGTTAAAACATTTTCGCTAATCCTGAATAGTCCGTATACAGTTAAGCCAGCATTAAACTTAACAGTCACCAAACGCATCAACCTTTTGCAACCTTTTTCCAACCATTTGAGTGAAAGCCAAACCTTTTCAAACACTTTCCAAAACATTTCTAAACCATTTCCTATTATTGCATTAAAACCTTTTTAAACACTTTTAAACCATTCTCAAATGGTTAACAACCATTTTACACACTTTCTCAACCTTATTGATGAAAATGTTGAAATGGTTTGAAGTGGTTTTCAACCGTTTCACAATCTTTTACAAACCCTTTGTCAACCTTTTGCAAACCTTTGACAACTTTTACAAACCCCAGTACAACACTTTGCAACACACAAAAAAAAATGCATTTGGCTGTAAAGTTTTAGCTGGGCTTAAGTGTAGTTCCAAGCAGTCTGCTCAATGCATGCCCCAGACACTCAGCAACAATGGGTTGGTCACAGCTGAAATTTTCATTCCAACCACCGTGCCCTAAAAGTTGTTCAGGATCTCCAAACCTCCCCCCCCCCCCACACACACACACTAAGTAATAATTTGACAGACATTTAATTTTTCCTGATTGCAACATTTCAAGCACACCAGTCACCTCATTGTCTGACCAGAGTATGCAATCCCCTCATTGTCTGACCATCGCATGCAATCAATCCCCTCATTGTCTGACCATCGCATGCAATCAATCCCCTCATTGTCTGACCATCGCATGCAATCAATCCCCTCATTGTCTGACCATCGCATGCAATCAATCCCCTCAAGTCCAAAAGCAACTACTCCACATGCTGCTGACAGCTGTGTACATGTGGCATATTATGCAGAGATGCCACTTGTCCCTCATTATCAGCGACACTTCCTGAAATTAGCTGAAATTTTTACCCATGTACAGTGTTTGTCTGCATTGAAATGGAGTATTTTCTTATGTATTCTTTGTTAAATATGCCCTGTCCCTGATGGTCACTTCAATGTCCATGAAATGGCATTTTGAATGTTGGCATCTCTGATTACGTTGAATGACCCTTCCCCTCCCCCCCACCACCACCCCACCCCACCCAAACAAAAATGTAAGTTGGAATGGCTTTGAGACAGACCCCTTCAGGCAGAGATAAGCTGGTGACCTTGACAATATATCAAAGTCACTGAATGTCAAACTTCACACAGCTTTAATCGCAATGCTTAAGTTCTAGTTTTATGATGATAGCTCAATTTGTTCAAAATTTAATGCATCCCTGAGGGTCAAAGAGATGATAACCCCAGGTGACCTTGAAAATAATTCAAAGTCACTGAATATAAACTATATAAACTTAGCCAAATGACCCATGAAATGTTTCTACAGAACAACTTTGATGACAGTAGCTCAATTTTTTTTCAAAAGTTACCAAGTCTGCACAGATGACAGATACATGGATGGACACATGCACATACAAACACAACCAGGACAACACTCAGCTGGTGGAAAAGCCAAGAGGGTCAAACAAAATAAAAAGGCAGACACCACTGACAACATCAGACACTTGACGGTAATCTGTCAAATATATTTGTGCTATCTGGCATTGTCCATTACCAGGGCAGCCCTCATGATTGCTGTCATATTAGTTACATTGTCTCCACCTGTGATTACTGTCATATTAGTTACATTGTCTCCACCTGTGATTACTGTCATACTACAGTTACATTGTCTCCACCTGTGATTATTGTCATATTAGTTACATTGTCTCCACCTGTGATAACTGTCATATTAGTTACATTGTCTCCACCTGTGATTACTGTCATACTACAGTTACATTGTCTCCACCTGTGATTACTGTGATATTAGTTACATTGTCTCCACCTGTGATTACTGTGATATTAGTTACATTGTCTCCACCTGTGATTACTGTTATATTACAGTTACATTGTCTCCACCTATGGCAGTGCTACATTGGTGGTATCTAACATACAGGTAGCAGTCAGTTCCTGTTCAATCACAGAGCAGAGAGCAACTCCCAGTAAACAGTGATCATAAATATTCACGTATACTTTGGGGTTGAATAGAATTCCTCAGTGTCTGATGACTCTAGGTACAGATGAAACTGGCCAGGCATTTTTGGCCCAATGTGTCTGTACTTTCAGCAAAACTAGCCTCATCTTTCTGTTGCTTACTTTGGCAGAGGAAAAAAGCTTCATGCAAATGCAGTCCAACCTCATTATAGCCACACTCAGGTATCCAACATGTTCACTTAATGACAAGTTATGAGGGTCTTAAAGCCAAATTTCTTTGAAATTTGACTCCTTTATCCAACATATTCAGTTATCTGACACATTTTGCAGGGAACAGATGATGCGATTACAATGAGACTTCACTGAATATTTGTATGTAATTGTTGCGGGTTAACATCGTGCCAAATGCATATACACATACCTCGGTCTTGTTCTTGGCTCGTTGCCGCAGGATGAGTGGCTTGACGAGCAGCATCCATGGTACACAGAGGGCAGCCAGCAACACTAAGAATGTCTGAAGTCCTTGCTGCAACACACCAAGGTCAACACGTGTACACAATCTACATCTATAGGAGCTGCCATGACAATCCCGGTCCCCGTCATTATACATACAGTAAGAATTGTCTTATGTAGACACCTGTAGGACTGAGCCATAGTGGGCACTGGGCAGAGGGTTGTCTTTTAGATATCCAGTGTCCCTGTGCACTTACTGTGTAGTCGAAGATCCACCGCCATGCGAAATACTGGGAAATCAAAATGGGACTGAAGAAAACTGTCCACAAAGGACGAGATGTTCTGATGTTTGGTCTTGGTTGGCTATAGTGGTAAAGTAGTTCGCAATCACTAGTAACTTGTTTCGGCGTTAGTGGGTGCGTTTCGGCGTTTCAGGGCGGTTCCCGGCGTAACACAGCGTTTGCCAGCGTTAGACAGCGTTAGTCGGCGTTTGTAACGCCGGCAAACGCTGTCTAACGCTGGCAAACGCTGTGTAGCGCCGGGAACCACCCTGAAACGCCAAAACGCACCCACTAACGCCGAAACAAGTTACTAGTGAATGACAAATGTGCTGCTGCAGGTACAGGTATACTAAAAGACAAAACTATGGATGCGTGCCCACAAACAATGTAGTTGGAAAACTCAAATCTTGGAGAGTGGGTGACAGTGATCAAAATGGGACAATTCGTAGTTGACTTATGATGAATGTGATTGATTGATTCATGATATGTTATTCACACACCTGCCAGCGTTGGGCAATATAGTTGCTGAATGCACACCAAACTATGATGAATGAAATGGGAGCACCAAATGCCTAGGGAATCTTGCTTTGGCTTATTTCCACAGTGGACCACAACGTGAAAAAAAGCAAATATGAAACCAGAAAACTATTAAGTTGCTTTGCAAAGGTTTTTAGCTGAAATGCCTTAATCATTGATGAATTAAAAAATTGATCTAAATTTTCCATATATTAATATATAAATATAAGCACCAAATGCATATTTAATTTTTATATCACTAAGTGTCTGAAGCAGCTATTATCCGTTAGTTATAAATCCAAATGCAACACGACACCACCATGGCATGCATGCGCACACGGTAAGCAGTACGTTGAACATGGCACAATACATTGTGGGAAAGAAAATCACAGTGAATCGCGACCAAGTGTTTTCAGCACGCTTCCAGGTGTCCGTTCTCCGAGTTACCTGGGCAAACACTTGTTAAAGTACTTTTAAAACATGACTTACAATCTTAACTTTAATATGCCTGCTCTGTTGGGTCTGAAGCAGTTATCATCGTTAGTTACAAATCCAAATGCGACACGACGCCATGTGGTAGCAAGCACTATTTTGAACATTGCATACTTAATGCAATGATTGTGGGCAGTCTCACAAAAATACAATTGATTTGGAAATCAAAGTGAATCTCGGCCACAACATATATCATATAATTATTGATGCCTATATGCTCTGAAATATTTGCGAAATATATCCTTTTGGTTTCATATATAATAACTCTCTTCCCACCCTCCACTCAGCAAGATCGTCCCATTGGCATTGGGTGTGGAATTGACAATTTTCAGAATGGCAGCCAAGCCGATTGGATATTTTGTAGAGGTAGCATCCAAAATATATGTGTAATTAGTGTTAAGGGAAGGTTAATTTGTCGAATTAATGTAATGTACAATATATTATGGGACTTTTCCAGAGTGAACATTACCTGAAAATGTAAATACAATGACAAACAGTAACCAGTTGTAGGCCCCAGAATACGGGTGTGGTAATTATGAGCCCATATGCATGTATATTATCCATTTGGCCATACAGTTATTCACAGCACGCTGCCCTGGTCACCAGATATACATGTAGCACATGGTTCACAACTGGAACAGAACTAGTGATTAGCCTGATGTCCCAGCAACTCTAGCACTCACTTAAACTGTCGAAATTTCAGTCGAACCAACCCAAAGAGCACAATGGGACCTGGGTCTGTTCCATATGCATCTCTCTCCATATAGACGGTATGTTTAAGCCACACTTCCTTATCAATTTATTCCACAAGTGCTTGAGAAACAGAGCCTAACTCTCTCAGTGCCAAATTTTAGACTGAGTCAACAGCTTTTCGTGGCACGCATTGGGTGCACTGTGCCCAATGTGCCCCCAGAAAAGCTGCTGACCTGGGATGTTCTCTCTGGAAATATAGGCATGTTGGTACTTCAACGAAAGGTCTTTTTACAAGGAATACGAATCTGGGATCCAGACTAGTTTGATTTAAGCAGATCGACTTTAGTTGCACTTGGCACTGATAGAGTTGACACTTGCATGTATATGGCTGACTGGACCTGTTACTCTCATTTCCATCAATCTGCTCACTGTCTACAGTAGGCAACCAGGACAACCCAAACTCTCATACAATTTGGTTGCTTAGACATTTTCATATGTTTAAAGTGACTTACTTGTCCACTGAAGAAGGGTCGTGCACTCTTTGGCTCTGTAGGATACTTGAATAAAAACATGTTTATCAAACCTACAAAACAAAAGGAAAAGACATAACACATCTCAGCCCAGTAAGAGACATTTCAGTTAGCCAATAAAAATTACCATTTTTTAAAAATTGTAATGAATTCCGCACTATCATCAATCCTGTCTAACAACAAATAAATATTACATTTTGAGTTTCCTACTTTCATATGTAAATCTGAACAAGACACCCAATCTTAGACAAGTCTCTTTAAAAAAAGGAAATTGGTCTAAAGGTGAAGATAGATTTTGAAGTTCATGGGACTTCATTTTTTAACCATGAAACCCTTAAAACGCAAAAGGGAATGCTCTGTGAACAGAGCGAATTTCTGGCAGTCCACGCATGTGTACTGTTGGACACGCTTTACACGCGCGAGGAATGTCGTACACGGAAGCTCACCTTGTGAATGCATGCATACATATATATGAAAAGTTAGAACACATAAATTAATATGACCCCGATGTAAAATTCTTGTTGAACCCCAAATTTTGGTAAAAATGATGCTACTGTTGTCAAATAGGATGCTGTGAAAAGGATTCCCGGCAGTAAGTGCAAGTGCAGATGTTTTTTTGCTACCCGTGGCCCAACTTCCTTCATCTGATGCAGTATTGGCCACCATAGCAGCCAATAAAAATCAAACTCCATGCATATATATACACTGTACGTATAAAATCTGGTTGGATTTGATTTGACTTAATCTATCTTATTTTTAATTTTTTTTAAAAATAATCCCTGGATGGTGTTCAAGTAAAATATACTCCTGTTTCTTTTGGGAGGATGTGCTGGTCCTGAAAAGGACTTTTTTGTTTGTTTGAGGCTGTACACGTCAGTATCCAGTGGGTGTGACCACCAAGCTGCCTGGGCCCTCTTTGGCATGCCGCTGGCGAACTTGCCTATCTAGGCCTGGTGGGTTCAATGGTCTGTGAGCCACTCTGTCAGATGGTGCTGGGAAAGGGTGGCCACAGGTTCACGGTACTTTGACTGTGCAGTATGTGGCCGTGCATTGTCTTGCAGGAGCAGTAACCCAGGATGTTGCTGGAACCATTCAGCGACTGTAGCTAGGATCTCATCCACACATCACTGACCTGTCGTGTCCCCTTTCCCCTGATGAGCTGGCTCTGTCTTCCTGTCACCATGATGGACCCTCCCCCTCCCCATAATGCTGCTGCCTCCTCCACGGTAGTCAGCTCCCACCATCCAACCACCCCAAAATCTCTCTGAAGACATACACCTGACACTGTAACCTCTGTCCTCCTATCGTGAAACTCGAAGCAAAATTGTGACTCGTCTGGCTATATTATACTCCCCCCACTGGTCTCTGGTGCGGTGAGTGTAGGGCCTGTATTTTCCGTTTATTAACGGGAACGGAACGGAATAATGAATTTTTGTCACCTCTGAAATGGAATTTGCTGTTTTGTCGTAATGTGTTTTATTTACATACAATAAGAGAACTACTAAAACGGAATTTGGAAATTTCTGGCTGGTGAAACGGAATTTCTAGTTTTTTGAAACGGAAAAATACAGGCCCTATGAGTGTGTTCCTGACACCACTGTATCCATGTAGCCTTGCATGCAGGACCGAGGCGGGTGTAGACAGCAGGCCACTATGCCCTCAGTTTGGCCATCCCCAGTCTTTTGTTGATTGTACGCCACGATGCTGCAATGTGGCAGGCCTGGCGCCACTGCTGACAAAACCTCTTCACCAACAGGAACCTGTGTCTCTTCGTGTACTGTACCTGGTAATGGTCATCCCTCCAATCTGAAAGTCTTGGGTCTTCTAGATCCAGGTTCCTCTTGCATCCTTGTTTCTTTAAAACACCCCCACCCCTGATGTGGAGCACCCCATTCTTCTGGCAACCTCACCCTGGGAAAGACCAGCCTCCAACATGTCAATGACCCCGCTGCTGTCAGAGAGCTGTGAGTAGCCCGTACACCAGGGCATTACAGATTCCCATTGATTTCCGTGTTGTCTGTAGCCTCTTATGACGCCCAAAGACGCCTGATACCACACACCCTTTTCACACCTTTGTGGCTGCTATCTGGAGAATTCTCCGGACATTTTGTTTTTGTGGGACCACTTAGGCATACTCAATTACCAATCCTGTCCACATCACAAAACAGTCCCTGTGACACTCATATTGTCTACACTGACTAATACTTAGAGCAACACGTTACACCAATGGGGGTGGGGTGGGAGAGCACCTGTTTTTTGGGAGGTGGGGGTGGGGAGGGGAGGGCAGGAGTTAAGTACAGGCAATCCTCACTAGATGGAATTTACTTGAAGCATTAGAATACCAAGCAAGTCCAGTGGTGAAGAAGTCCAGTGGCGAGAGGTCCCGACCGGTTTCGTTCTGGTGTGAACTCATCAGGGGACGTCTGAAAACACTGTTACGTCTCTTGCTTATATAGCAAGCTGTACATGTAACATTGCTCCAGAACACAAGACAACATCATAAAAATTGCGCCTAGGGGTCAAATAGTTCTACTGGTCTAACTGCCCTGCTGGCAAATTAGTATGACATACAGTAGTTTGGCACCTCATAACAGGTCTTACATACACACTCTGGGTGACTTTCCTGCAATGAGGACTGTTCCCTCTTAATCAATCTATAGTCATCAATATCTGCTCTTCTGTCACATAAAAAGGTTTTGTATCATACGTAGCTTAGGTATCTCCCTGATAATCAAATGTTGGGTTGTTTCACGGTGTTTTCTGTGCAGACTTCTAGCTGTGGACTAGCGTCATTCAGTGGGTAAACAAGACCAGAACAAACATTTGGCATAAGACTCAGCAGGAGCCCAATATAACATTGAAAAAAACAGAAGATATTTAAAGCATGACTTACCAACCAACAGACTGGGAGCATCGCCAGAATTTAATGAATTAAATGCCAGCCATTTATATACAATGAGAATGTTGAGGTAGCCAAAGATGCTGACCAGAAACAGAGCCTGGGGGATGAACTCACAAAAAATATCTAGTGGTCTCTGGAAATACCTGCCAAACAAAAACACTTCATAAAACATTGTGGGATAAAGACAAAATTAGGCAGTTTAACATGGTGCATGTGACAGGACACAAGAGGCCATCAGTCCATGTACCAGAGATACCAACATTCAAAATGCCATTTCAGGGACATTTCAGTGAGAACATCAGGGACAGGGCATATTTAACAAAGAATATATTAGAAAATACTCAGCTTCAATGCGGGACAAACACCATACACTGGTCCAAATTTCAGCCGATTTCAGGGATCGTCCCGGATGATGAGGGACAGTTGGCATCTCTGATGTACATGTACAGTAATTAATATGCAAGCAGAAACGCTGAGCCAGGCAGATACACCAAAATACCGCAACTTCAATATCGCGCTACGCGTACATCTCTCCATTGTGACATCACTGTGTCCCAAAAGGTCAAGTAAATGTGCTTATTTGCAAATGTACAAAGTTTTATGTTCAACACGTTCAAGCATTTAACTATTTGCCCCATAATTTCTATTCAGCATATCCTAAAATACCCTTCTTTTTGTTTTTTATTTTCAAAGCTTGAGCTATGATAAAAATTTGTGAAAATAAAGATATGGTGCAATTAAGTGATTTTCCAATACATAAAAAATAAATGCACCGTGTTATATTCTTGGTGCCTGAGCATATGAGATTGCTCCAACAGTCACACATGCAGCAGTGCTGTCCAGCTGAAAATCTCTGTAGCAAAATTTTCTTTACTTGTAGCATTCCACTTCTTTACATTAAGAAATATTTATTTTTGAGAAAATCTGTAGCAATTTTGAAGAGCTTTGTAGCAAATTTTGCTACAATGCTCCAGTTAGACAGCCCTGTGTAGGCTTTTGTGCCTTTAGAGCACCACTTTCAGTCCAGTATGCTGGTACAGAGAAACCTGGAGCTTGTTATAATGAAACTTTCTGTTCCCAGCAAAATGTGTGAGGACATGTGAATATGTCAAATGAGTCAAACGGCAAAGAAATTTGATTTGAGGCCCCTCAAGACTAGCTCTAGTGTCTTTAAGTATATCATAATGAAGCCCCTCAAAACTAGCTCTAGTGTCACTAATTATAAGTATATCATAATGGAGCCCCTCAAAACTAGTGTCTTTAAGTATATCATAATGAAGCCCCTCAAAACTAGTGTCAATAAGTATATCATAATGAAGCCCCTAAAAACTAGCTCTAGTGTCACTAATTATAAGTATATCATAATGGAGCCCCTCAAAACTAGTGTCTTTAAGTATATCATAATGAAGCCCCTCAAAACTAGTGTCAATAAGTATATCATAATGAAGCCCCTAAAAACTAGCTCTAGTGTCACTAATTATAAGTATATCATAATGGAGCCCCTCAAAACTAGTGTCTTTAAGTATATCATAATGAAGCCCCTCAAAACTAGTGTCAATAAGTATATCATAATGAAGCCCCTAAAAACTAGCTCTAGTGTCACTAATTATAAGTATATCATAATGAAGCCCCTCAAAACTAGTGTCACTAAGTATATAATGATGAAGCCCCTTGAAACTAATGTCACTACGTATATCATAATGAAGCCCCATCTATATACTTGCCCTACTGACATGACTATCATAGCAATAGCTTTTTTTCTGGCTGCAAATACCATTTTACTAACGCGAATCTGATCTGCGGCACTGTGGGAACTTAATATGGCAAAATTAGACAAGCAGTTGTCTATTATGGAGAGACTGTGTCACTGAGAAACCACCTGCCTTTTAACATCAAGTTTATTACATGTAGATCCTTGATATCTTTTTCATGTTTGAAAGATCACCTGCTTAACGTGATACCTTCAGAAGAGCCCAGGATGGCCTTTCAAAAGAGGAACCACGGAATGACAAACAATACATCACCACTGCCCCAACCCCCAAACTTTCTCTGCATGAGGTACACATACTAATATGAAAAGTATTCTGGAAGCAAAATATCTAGAAAAGGTGTTTTTTTTTTCTTTTTTTTTACTACATCAAGAAATACTGAGCACCTCGCATACGTACGTGAATTTTGCAGAATTCACGTTAAACTGCATATTGAAACTTGTTTACACTAAAAAACTCTTTTTGGTTGCCATGGCAATAACCTATTGAAATTACATACACACCAACCCCAATATTAACCCTTTCTGTGCCAAATCCTGGCCTGAGTCACCAGCATTTCTCATGGCACATTACGAGCAATGCACACAATGCGTGCCAAGAAAAGCTGTTGACCTGGGGCATTGTCTTGGGAACTATAGGCATATATACTGGTACTTGAATGAAAGGTCTTTTTACGAGGAGTACGAATCTGAGCTCCTAATGATAATTCAGACTACTTTGACTTATGTAGGTCAACTCAAGATGTGATTGGCATTGAAAGAGTTAATATCAAGGTACATCTGTGCAAGTCCATACACACCGGTACCTGGATGCAAACTGCACAACCAAGTTGATAACATACAACGTACGGAGATAATCATCCATTTGAATGAACAGTATACATGGGGACTGCATGAACAGATCAGATTTACTGCCCAACATATCAACCCTGTATGTTAACTAGAAAGGCACATACAATCTGGAAATAAAGAGAAACCCACCTGTGATTTGCAAGACTTAGGACAACTCCAAAAAACATCTGTGTAACACCTACGATAACAGACATCTTCATCTTAAAGGAGTCCAGAAAAGTGATCTTGTTTGTCGACATTTGCCACACCTGTAAGGAATAAAACATATTACTGTTCTGTTGCATACATGCATTTCAGGCAAACAAGACATCCTACGCCATCATGTACAAAGTTGGCTTTTAACCAGCCTTTTGTGACAGTTACCTCTTTTATGTTTCCATGACAGAAACCACCATTTCTATCTGTGATTAAAACCTTTTATGTATCCACGATAGAACCCTCTTTTATGTATCCATGGTAGAAGCAACTTTTATGTAGTCACAATGGAAAGCTCTTTCATCCACCCTGAAAAAAAAGCTTTCTTTGTGTCTGTGATAGAAACCTGTTTGGTATATTATCCATGACAAAAAGTCCATTTATGTATCCACGACAGAAACCTCTTTTCGGTCTCCATGATACAATGTATGTGTAGAAACCACTTAATGTATCCTTGATAGAACCCTCTTTTATGTATCCATGATAGAACCCTCTTTAATGTATCCATGATTGAAACCTTATATGTATCATTGCTAGAACCTCTTAAGTATCCGTGATACATCAGGGATACAAACCTCTTTTCTGTGTAATTGATAAGCTCTCTTATGTATCCATAATAGAAACCTCTTTCAGATCTCCGTGATAGAAACCCCTTTACATATCCTTGATAGAACCCTCTTTTTTGTATCCATGATAGGACCCTCTTTTATGTATCTGTGATAAAAACCTCTTTGTGACAGCAAGACCATATCACATTCATGATTGCTTTTAGAATTAGACATTACAATACAAATCATATGAATCTTCATGATAGTCCTTAGTTTCCAAATGATTATTAACATAGTCTAAAACATTGATTATACAGTTATGCCCCAGCAAAACGTTATGAACGTATCCGCACGAGAACGGAAACAGAACTGACTTCGAACGGACCGAGAACGCATTTCGGATGCTCTTGCGTAAATGGCATGGAACGGGAACGCTTTTTGGAGGAACGCGTATCAAAACGAATGCATTCCTTTTCCAGTGCAAGCGCTTAATAGCTTGGTCTGGATAAGGAACGCATAACTGCTTCTCCTCCTCTTTCTTCATTTTGGTATGGGCAAGGGATGCATTTTTTTCGTCATTATTTGATGACAATGTGTAGCTTATTGAGAGAAACTTTATTAACATTTACAAATTACACGGTATGGTCACAAATGTATCAATCGTTTCTACTGACATGATTTTTACCACAATTTACCACTACATGAAATTCGTCCATGATATCTCCTGCTCCACACAATAAACCATTTCTCAACTCAATGTGTCTTGGGCTTTTCTTATTTCCTTTTCATTTTGTGGCCATTTGTCTATTGTTCAGTTTTCTGAATGAGCTGAAATTCTGTACTGGAAGAAGAGTCACTAGGCCTATCATAACAACTGTGAAGTGGAAAATAGATTTGCGTCTTTGATACCTTGCCCAATATTGTGGTATAATAAATGAAATGGCCTTGACAATATGGTAATAATCTTTTCACTGCAAGATTTACATTATTTCTGTATTTTGGGAGAATTATAAGATAACCAAGTATCTGACGTGACAAATCAAGTGCGTTTTCATCCGTGCATGTCAGTGTGTGTAAATTCATAGTAGATACATTTTGATGAAACATAGACAAGTTTACAATATACACATGTGTGTTAAACATGCACAGCGAGATCATCATTTAAGTTGGCTATTGTTTCGAAATCTACATTCCAAAAGTCTCAATCCGATGGAAATGATGCACTGGGACACGCACAAAAGAAATAAAGACAAATTAAAAGATAATGCGTGTTTTACACTGCCATCTTACATTCAGCTATTTTCTGCCTTTCTTCTTATCCTCCGTGACGTTTTTGTTTTCAAAATGTATGTTCAAGTTGTTTCACACACCAATGTGGTCCCCCTTTACAAAGTGAGCCTTTACTTTACATATTTAAGTTCAACAGTGCAAGGTAACAAGTTGCCCCATTGCAGGATAGGGGTTCATCCAAAATAGCTGCAATGCAGAGTCGCCCTTTTCACAACTTCTTTAATCCTGCTTTGGTGTCTACATATACAAATGGATTATTTTTCTTTGGCTTCATGTTCGTGTACGTAGTTTTTTTTTCCTTCATTATCAGAGACTATACTATGGTCTGCAATAAAAATGTGAGTTGAATCAAGCTGTTTCGCTGTTAAACTGTTATTATAACTTTCATTGTGGCATTGGGAAGTAATACGTGGCCTTATGAGTCACATACTAGTAGGCCTAAATTAAAAGTTAATAACACTGAATCGAATTGCCTATAATGAGCCTACCCCCCCCACAATGGTGCCGAATGGTACTGATATTCGGGTAAAAATTCTGAAGACGCGAGAAAGATGATCAAGTGACAGTAATCTGATAACAAAAAAACCCTCTTGAAAGTACACTTAAACATACATGTGCATATATACAATTACTTTACTCATTAGCTATATCACTGCCTGTTAACAATCACTCGTATGTTTGAGATAAACGAAAAGTGTAAGGTGTCACACGATCCAACCTACGTAACATAACACGTTCAGCGACATCAAACTTCAAAGTTCAGCCTCCATTCCTTCGACCGTTGCAACTCAGGTTCAGGCTAGCGACATAAAACTAATATCTTTCCTGATGATAAACCATTCATATTGGGCCTTTGTATTGAAATTTGTTGAAATAACGTTGAAGACAGTGTCAGTAAGAACTTAATTGCAGAAAACCATTAGCTTCAATATCAGGCGCTGTAAGATCTACAAACGCTGACCACCATTTTGACCATTGGCGAGGTCACGTGATCACTGCTTGCACCAGGTGACCCCTTTCCAGGAATTTTTCACACGTGGCACAAAAGGGTTTCAATTTCCTTTGACTGTTGTGGAAACATGGAAACGTAAATAACTGAAATTGATGGAGACCTAAAACAAATCTCTAAACTTGGTTGAATGACATTATTGGTTTGGTTAGTATAAATAAACAAAAACACGCGGGAACAAAGAAAATGCTATAACTGCTGATTGAAATTGCAAAATGAGATGGTTGTACAAAGTGGTTGTGGCCAGTGGGTGCAGGAGATTCAAGCAGGTTCGAGAACCAGCCATTTCATGATGAGACTGACACAGCAAACGATAGATTATCATTCCTGGCTGGAGACAAGACTTCTTCAGGTGGCAGCTATGGCCAGTGCTCTGTCTCACTGGGCGCTCCATCCGAAACTGATCCTTGTCTTGGTCAAACAAGATGATAGCGAGGGGGCAATCAAAACGATTTGGCCCATAAATGCTTCTGCCCTCTTCATATTCAATTTAAGTGCATGTAGGCTACATGTACAATTTTTTTTCCACTTACAAATAAAGCTTTATTTCTGTGTTGGGTTAAGGCAACTGAATGTATACCTTCTTGGGAGCGTGTACATTTTTCCAGCATAAAAAGTTTGGGACATGCATTGTAACTGCTATAAATGTCGTTGACATGTTTGGATGTGTTTGAAATGCATTAGTGAAAGTGTTTGAAACTCGTTTGGTGAAGAGTTAAAAACGTTTATATTGTCCAAGCGTTTCAAACACATTTGTAAGAAAGAGTTCAAAACGTATTTCCAATGCGTTTGTTTCAAGTTTTGAGTTTTCTTGTTTGTGTTTGCAGGTTGTTTGGGAAGCATTTAGCAATGGTCAACTTGAACGCAGGCAGTACTGTTGTTCTATTTTGGACGTGTTCCGACGGGAAAAAGAACACAATAGAATGCTATCTGAGGGCACGGGTTAGAATGCAACGGGAGCCCCTACCCTGCAAAAATGTAACGGAACGTGAATGGGATGCGAACAGACCATGGACCTATTTATGGTCGGTTCTCTGTAACGTTTTGCTCGGGCGCAACTGTACATTAACTCATTCCATACCATGGTCACTGGCCTTGGTAGGTGGTTCTGGCTTGTTCACTTGGTACTTGAACCAAAGCGTTTCTCATGAAGAATTTAAATATGCAATTGTTGTCTTAAGTCTACGTAAATATACGGAAAAATCAGGGACTGGTATGGAATGACTTAACATGCACAAAGCATCACATTAGACTTACTGGATCTATACCAAATGGATACGGTGATCCGGAATAAGTATCATTGGGGTTCAGTTGCAGATCTTTATGATCATGGATTTCACTCAAACTGAAAATAAAATAAGTGGTGCCATTAGACACATATCATGGCTGGCATGGCCGATATGCAGAGATAAAAGTAAAATTATTCATATAGTGAGGAGGCTTTGTCAGAAGGTAACAATGAAGGCCAATGAGCAACAGCATACATAGAATACATTTTTGTACCAATCTCGTCATATTTACTTCAATCTCAACCTAATACCTAAGATTGACCCGAGTCCACATCTATGAGGTCAGCGACCTATTGAATGGGCCCGAACATCAAGGATATGTGTTATCCGTCCCACAACACTATCTGTCTAAAATAAAGACAAGTGGTGAGTTGAATCTCTATTAGGCTCATGATCAATTTGAATGAGAATTGTTGATGAGACCTATGATGATAAGTTAAACATCTCCTTGGTCAACAACTTTGAATGGCTTGAGTTGGACATGTAGTCCACAAGCCATGCCAAGGTAAACTATCGACACCATCTGAAACTCAGCCTGAATTCTTTGGAGAAGAGTTCAAGTTCTCGCTACGGAATGGCCAAAAAAAAAAAATGATTAAAATATACAGGCCGCCATGATGAGAGGCTACCCCATCTTCAGAGGCCACCCCATCAACAGAGGCCACCCCACCAATACAGGCCAGCCCATCAATACAGGCCACCCCATCAACAGAGGCCACCCCATCAACAGAGGCCACCCCATCAATACAGGCCACCCCATCTACAGAGGCAACCCCATCAATACAGGCCAGCCCATCAATACAGGCCACCCCATCTACAGAGGCTACCCCATCTTCAGAGGCCACCCCATCAACAGAGGCCACCCCATCAACAGAGGCCACCCCATCAATACAGGCCAGCCCATCAATACAGGCCACCCCATCAACAGAGGCCACCCCATCAATACAGGCCACCCCATCTACAGAGGCAACCCCATCAATACAGGCCACCCCATCAATATAGGCCACCCCATCTACAGAGGCCACCCCATCAATACAGGCCACCCCATCAATACAGGCCACCCCATCTACAGAGGCAACCCCATCAATACAGGCCACCCCATCAATATAGGCCACCCCATCTACAGAGGCCACCCCATCTACAGAGGCCACCCCATCAATACAGGCCACCCCATCAATATAGGCTACCCCAATACAGGCCACCCCATCTACAGAGGCCACCCCATCAATACAGGCTACCCCGTCTACAGAGGCCACTTTTCCATACATCAAGTATGGTAGTTTCATTTTATTTTTCCCCCAAGAGAGGCCACCCCTCTCATAAGGCCACATTTCTGGTGCACTTTGGATGGCCTTCTTAGCAGGGACCACTGTACACATTAAATGTTTACTGTCAAGAATGATACCATTTTTTACTTCTTCATGTATCACTACAATTCCTGTCCCACTAATTTTCACTCACTTGTAGTGCTACTAATTTTCACTCACTTCTAGTGGCACTAATTTTCACTCACTTGTAGTGCTACTAATTTTCACTCACTTGAAGTGTGGACGCCACGAGGAACCAAAGATGTTGAGTGACTTAGCAAAGACATCGTTGTACATGAGGCCTGTGTATATGGAAAACGCTCCCATCAACAGGATGATGTAACGGCCGCCAAAGAACGTGTTCCAGATCTGAAGAAGTTGAAAACAGACACTGCGGTTTTACAGGCGAGAATTGAAAAGGCTATGGAAGATACGTTTATGTCCATGTAGAAGCAGAGAGTGATTAGCTTTTCCAAAAAAATTAAAATTCTCTTCAATTTGTGCAATTTTCCTAGAACAGAACATTTCTCCTCAGAGGCAAAGTGATCACAGCAAACTACCAGGTTCCAGGAAGTGTAGAAGCCTCGCTCCTACAGCTGTCAGGACATCAACACTTGACCTACATGTACTTCTGTGTCAGGCCCGCACAAGGTTACAGACCACACTTGTGATTGGCTGGTTGTACATCCCAAGAGAGATAGTCTGTAATTGTGAAAATACTGTGCTTTCAGCTTGCTGTAGCTCTGTGTGAGTAAAGTTAGCCAAGTTAAGTTTGATGCATCACAGAGTTGCTTCATTGGTGGTCATATAGGTGCACTGTGTACCAGGCCAGATGAGAACTCGACACTGAGAAAGGACAATGATGTGACCCAGGCCAGAGTACAATTCATACAGCTGTTTATAGCTGACATCCAGGTGGTGTTTTGTATTTCTATTATCACTAATTAATGAGCTGGGAATTATACGACAAAAATTCATCCTTACTTTTCTGATATTTTTGTCAGTTAAATGCCTCTCACGAAATTTTTTAGACTGAAAAACGCTAATATGAAAAATAGAAGGATTTATAACTGTGGTCCATTGCCACAAGTCTTGACCAGACTCTTCCTTTTCCCTGCAGGTGTCACTGCAGTATGAATGTAGGTCAGTGAAACCTTGTTGTAATAAAACCATCTGTTTCCCTCAAAATACGTAAGGAATCTCAGTTCAGTCAAACCTTCCTTTACTGAACGCCCTTGGGACTGAACAATAGTTCTTGGTATAGAGAAGCATTCAGTATTGGCAGGTTTGTTTATAATGAAGTGTTCAGTATAAGGAGGTGTTCAGTAAGGGAAGTTTCACTGTATGTCAGATAAATAAGTCAAATACGAAAGAAATTATTTTTTAAACCCCTCAGAACTGATATGATTGAATAAGTGAATGTGTTGGATATTGCATTGTTGGTATAATAAAGTTTCACAGTATCTTCAATGCCAAGACCCACACAGCTGACAGTATCTTCAATGCCAAGACCCACACAGCTGACAGTATCTTCAATGCCAAGACCCACACAGCTGACAGTATCTTCAATGCCAAGACCCACACAGCTGACAATATCTTCAACGCCAAGACCCACACAGCTGACAGTATCTTCAACGCCAAGACCCACACAGCTGACAGTATCTTCAATGCCAAGACCCACACAGCTGACTTTTCTTATGTACCTAGAGAATGCTCCTCAGCCCGAACGTCTGACCTGAATGTCACTCTTCTTACCCCCCACAGCTAAGGACATCACTATCACCCTACTTTCACCTACCAACCACCAACCTTGTTACCCTCCTTCTTTACCTCCAAAGTGGGGGTCCTCCTGACCACGTTTCTTACCCCACACCTGTCTTTCCCTTCTCATCAGTAAATCTTTTTTTTTTTTTATGCAAAAATTCACTATTTTATAAATACTCTGATGTTTGCTCTAATCCAAACTGCTAGGTCTGCAGTGCACTTGCATAACATTAATTAATTCACATTTAATGTGCAACATGAAATTTTAGGATCCATTCCATATATATAAAGTTCACTGAAACTTATCTGGAACATATTGTTAAAGTCAAGGCACCTGTGTTAATTTAATTTTCAAGAAATTTTGTCAAGTCTTAACTATAAGCAAGGTGGCTGCCATGATAGCGGCGTTCCTCGCCTTACTGGGAGTCTCCTCACCTACTACATACATGTATTGAATCTCATATTATATGCTTATGTATATGTGTGTATTATGGTGAAATAAAAGAAGTCTGAGTCAGAGTCTACACCCCCCACAGCTAATTAACGTATCTCCGCCCTCCTTTGCGCATATTAGATGACCCCATTCTCACCTTTACCCTTAGCATATTCTCGCTGCTGAAACAATGGCTGTTCTTCTTATCCCAGAGTTAATGACCTCATTATCACCCTCCTTTACCCCCAGTTACATGTAATCACTGCCCTGCTTTACCCTATACTATTATCCCTTTGGCCCCAGCTGCTGACATCACTGTCACCCTTTTCCTGCCCCAGCTAATGACCTCTTTGTCACCCTCTTTTCAACCCACTAACTTGCTGACCTCGTTTTCACCTTTTTTGGCCATTGCTACATGTACTGACCTCATTGTCACCCTTTTTGACCCTTGCTACATGTACTGACCTCTCTGTCACCCTTTTGGCCATTGCCACATGTACTGACCTCTTTGTCACCCTTTTTTCAACCCACTAACTTGCTGACCTCGTTTTCACCTTTTTTGGCCATTGCTACATGTACTGACCTCATTGTCACCCTTTTGACCCTTGCTACATGCACTGACCTCTCTGTCACCTTTTTTAACCCCTGCTAAATGTACTGACCTCTTTGTCAACCTTTTGACCCTTGCTACATGCACTGACCTCTCTGTCACCTTTTTTAACCCCTGCTAAATGTACTGACCTCTTTGTCAACCTTTTGACCCTTGCTACATGCACTGACCTCTCTGTCACCTTTTTTAACCCCTGCTAAATGTACTGACCTCTTTGTCAACCTTTTGACCCTTGCTACATGCACTGACCTCTCTGTCACCTTTTTTAACCCCTGCTACATGTACTGACCTCATTGTCACCCTTTTGACCCTTGCTACATGCACTGACCTCTCTGTCACCTTTTTTAACCCCTGCTAAATGTACTGACCTCTTTGTCAACCTTTTTTCAACCCACTAACTTGCTGACCTCGTTTTCACCCTTTTGACCCTTGCTACATGTACTGACCTCATTGTCACCCTTTTTGACCCTTGCTACATGTACTGACCTCATTGTCACCCTTTTTAACCCCTGCTACATGTACTGACCTCTCTGTCACCCTTTTTAACCCCGGCTAAATGTACTGACCTCATTGTCACCCTTTTTGGCTCCCAGGGATTTTTCCTTGAGTACCATCCACAAAGCAAACAGGAACATAATTAATCCATGCCCCGCGTCACCAAACATCACAGCAAACAGGAACGGGAAGGTAATGATGGCAAATGGAGCTGAAAGTAAACAGAACATCCACAATGTAATACAAGCAATACTAATATCAATTCATCACATTCTTAACTCAAAACTCAAAACGTGTTATTATTTGACTTACAGAGAACAGCAAAGTTAACAATGATCATATGTGTAAAACAACATGTGTAAACTATAGTGGTTAACTATCAATAAATGATATACACAGAGATCAGGTCTGGATGACCCCAGTTAAGGGTATGAAAACCCGTTATCGCAGGGGCCACTTAGGAAGAGTTCATACAGCTAATTAGCAACATCTTTAAATGAGATACATATTGCTTGAAAAATTATAGAATTATTAGGTTTGTAACCACATAATAGAGACACTATTAAAGCTGTTACACACATAACAATTTGGGTATGCTACATATATCCTTGTAGTTATTTATACAATGCAACTTAGTATAATTTGAAAAACCAGAATAGCTGTGTGTATGAATTTTGTCTTTTATACAACGAGGGGTATTTTGCAGAGGAATGTAATATCTAATGCAGGTTTTTGCTGTTGCTTTATGTGATATTGGAATTCTTGCCATTAGACTTGAGCGGGTATAATAAGAATAGGTAGCTATAGGTGCTTCAAACAAATTGATAAAAAATCTGGGAACTTCATTTTCAGAATTATATCTGTAATAAAATTTTACTGCTTTTAAACATAGATCGTCAATAAGTTTCAATATCTTAAGCTGTCTAAACAGAGGATCTGTATGTGCATTATATGAAGCATAAGACATGAGAGGAACAGCCGTCTTTTGTAATACAGTGAAAACTTCTCATAGTGAGACCATCTGTTCCCTTAGAAATGTGTCAGATAACTGGATATGTAAAATAAATGAATCAAACAGCAAAAAGAAAATGAACTTTTGAAATTCAAAACTTGTGTCATTATGATGAATATGTCACATATCTGAGTGTCATTATAATGAGGTTTCACTGTAAACAGATACGATCTTGACGGTGTCCCCAAGCAAGAATGCCAAAGTTCAAATGTGGCAAGAACAGACAATTGTACATCATTAGTAGGCTTTTTGTTGGAACATAGAGGCAAATTCTTTTGAAAATCCAACTAACTTTCGAAAGCTTATTACCAATTTTATGCAAATAGGCATTCCAGTTCAAATTTTCCTGTACACGCAAACCAAGTAAATTGAACTGTTCTGTTCTTGAAATTGAAGTACCATCAATTTTTAAATCCATTGTAAAATTAAGTTTCTTTTGTGAGAAATGGGATATCATGTATTTAGTTTTTGCTATGTTCAATGAAAGCTTATTTGCTGCTGACCAAGTATGGACTTTATTTAATTCAATATCTATTAACTCAGAAAAGTCATGAGAAACAGTCAAAAGTACATAGAAAATCTATCGAAGTCGTGTCATCGGCGTATAAAATGGACTAAAATTTTGATGTGGCTATGTGCATATCATTTGTATAAATTACAAACAACAAAGGCCACAGGATAGGTCCTTGAGGGACCCCTGCCGCTATGGGTAGAACATGAGAGCAAGTTTGCTCATGAGAAACATGTTGCTTTCTATTTACAATAGAATCTTTGAACCAATTCAAAGCAATTCCTTTATTTCCATAATACTGGAGTCCATATAGAAGAATTTGGTGACCTAAGGTATCAAAAGCCTTTGATAAGTCTAAATATATGGGTAAAGGGAATTTTCTATTATCCAAAAAAAGTCACAATACTATCAATAAACTCAAAGGCTGCAGTTTCAGTGGAATGTAGGTTTTTTTAATCCATGCTAACTTTTGAAAAAAGGGAATTTATCATAAAATAATCACTCAACTGTTCATAGACTACTTTCTTCAAAATTTAGACATACACAGTTGCAATGAAATGGGGTGGTAACTTTCTATCAAAGTATCATTTTCTTTTTAAAAGAGTAGCAAAACTTGAGCGCTTTTCAGGCCGTCAGGAAAAATCCCCATTGTTAAGGATTGATTTGTTATCAAAGCTAATGGTTCAGAGATTGAAGAGATTATACTCTTTAACATTTTCATTGATGAGTCATCATGTCCAGTAGAAGATATTGCCTTAAACTTTTTAATTATATTTGAAATATGGCTCGAGTTCACCAATGAAAAGTGAAAGGTATTATTTTCCGGAGTTGTGAGGTATGACTTAAAAGATGGTCTATTTGTTTGATTAATTTTTGCTGCAAGCTTAGGTCCAATATCAGTGAAATATTTATTGAAATTGTTTGCTATTTCCTCCTTGTTTGTCACTTTATGTTTATCAAAGAGAAACAAGAGGATCATGATGATTCTGTGCTCTGCTGACTGGAATCTGCTTTCACAATATTGCAATACCTGCATTGTAGTCTGCATAGCTATAAACATGTATAGTGGTAACACTCAAGCATTGGTATTTGAGAAGTCGAAATTGTAAATACAATAGTGCAATACACGCACTGTATTGCCATATACATGTATATTTGTACAGTGGCAGCACTCAATTACGTTTGTAAAGTTACATATCCCATAACTTTGACAAAAATTAACATATCACAATTATTTTTGCAAACTTTTATTGTCTGAAGTCCAACTATATTCTGCTAAAATTTTAAGCAATTCTGTTCGGCCGTTCTAGAGAAGAGATCGAATAGCATTAACACACAACAATTCAGGAAAAGATTGCAGCAACAACTGGTGGCCAAAATAAGAACTAGGTGACCCCAGGTGCCCTATGTGCAATACCAAAGCAACTAGCCAGGATGTTCTTGAGACAAAAAAATTTATTTATTTTTTTAAATATATTAAAAAAATTTAAAAAATAGAAAAAATTATTGATTCAACATCTCCCTTGCAAACTTGGTAAGAGTTCACCTGGGCAACATCCGTGTGCAAAATCAAAACATTCCATGAAGTTGTTTTCAAGAAGACAACGAAAATGTAATAAGTCTAATGATCGACGGACGCAAACAGATTCTATAAGCTCTGCTGACTGACAAATCAACAGAGCTAAAAATGTGGCCAAGGCTCTTTTGTTTTTGTTAGTATGGAGAATACATGTTAAGGGGTCCAAGTTTTTTTTGTTTTTTTGGTATTGTGTTGAAATCTTTCATATTGTGAATGATAGTAGTTTTGTTTCAACACAATAATGTTTTTTGTTAATATCTTATAATATGTTTTCATATTTTGTTTTAGAACATGGTACTGTGGATCATTTAGTTGCATACATTTTAATCCTTTATAAACAGTATAATGAAATTTTAAAGACCTTAGAATGCTATTTGTAATCCAGGATGAATTTTTGTGCTTGTATTTATTAAATTTGACAGTTTTCATGGAAAGGTGCTTATGTTTGGCATTTTGTAATATTTGTTCCATTTTCTTGTAATTTTCATTTGGGTCACAATTTAGATCTGTATTTAATTTACCCATAATGTCAGTGCTACTCATATCATAATTAAAGCAAGGCAAAGATTACAGATCACTGCTCTCTGTTTTTATATATGGGGGGGGGGGGGGGGGGGGGAAGAGCTTGCTTCAGAGAATGCATGTTAACACATGTAAACAGAGGGAACTGGTCACATATATCTGACAGTATGATACCAGATGAGCACACCTGGTCAGAGTTGGAAAAGTTACAAAAGATTTGGCCTATTAGAGTGGCTGATCTGTCAGTTAAGCCTGTGGCTAGTCTGTTAGGCCTGTGGCTAGTCTGTTAAGCGCGTGGCTAGTCTGTTAAGCGCGTGGCTAGTCTATTAAGCCCGTGGCTAGTCTGTTAAGCCCTTGGCTAGTCTGTTAAGCCCGTGGCTAGTCTGTTAAGCCCATGGCTAGTCTGTTAAGCCTGTGGCTAGTCTTGTTTTCTTTTGAGGGAAGGGAGCTTGCTGATAGGAAGTAAATGTGAATAAAAATTGACTCTTTAAAACAGGACCAGGTTAAGACAAGGCTCTGTCACTTTACCATATTATGCCTCCAGCAGCTACACGTACTATGAATCAGCAGCTACATGTACTGTGAATCAGCTGCTATATGTACTGTGAATCAGCTGCTATATGTACTGTGAATCAGCTGCTATATGTACTGTGAATCAGCTGGTACGTGACAATTAGACATTTGCTAGCCACTATCTTTGAGACTTGACAATCATCCATCAGACAGATCTTGCATGTACATGAATTGTATAATGTTCAATATAAGCTCAGAAATGAGACCCTGTGTAAGACCATCACTTGAGGAGGAGGTCAGCTGACAGTTCCACATGTATATAGTACTTATCAATACCAATTTGTCAGTCCATGTATGCACACAAATTCTACCAATTTAACATGCAAAATTCAAGATATTTTACCAGTATTGTGATTTCTTATCAATTTTGCCTTTACACTGACATTGTGTAAGGAAGGGTCTACATTGTACAATACTTGAACCACCAGAGGGCACTGCTGATAGGGATGCATCATCCAACATGTCTTGGCATTTACAAATGCTCAGATGGTGCCCTTTGGTGAACCAAGTGTTTTGGGGCTTAGTCCTCACGGGATACCCTACAAACCAAGATGATAATGAGCAGGTATCTGGGATAAGGTCAAAGGTGACCATTGCTGACCTGGGTTGACCTCTCTGTAGTTTGCTATGCCGTAGGCATCCACAATGTTCTGGAAGGCAACAGTGAACTTATTGGTGCGGTGGTATGTTGGCGGCGGCTTCTTAGTTACCATACGGTTCAGGATTGAGGGAACGCTGCTCCCACTTCGCTCCTATTTCAATATAAAGAAGCAGCATGCATACAGATTAATATATATATACACACACACACATAGTGAAACCTCATTACAACGACACTGAGATATGCAACATATTCAATATAATGGCACAAATTTTCAAGGGAAAAGGTTTATTTCCTTTGTTATTTGACCCATTTATCTGACATATCAGTTACCTGATACATTTCTTAGGGAACAGCTGGTGTCATTATAACCAGTTTTCACTGTATACAGTGGTACCTCTTTTGAGAGACCACCCCTACAGCAGGTAAAAATGCAGTCTCTCAAAACAGGTGGTCCTTCATTAGAGGTACAACAACATGGAAAAGATAGCACAGTGTTCTGAGAGAGCGGTCTTAAAAAGATAAGCGATCTCTCATTAGAAGGGTCTCTCAAGAGAGGTACCACTGTATATATATACAAAAGCTACAGTGCCGCAATATGATGTATCAGTACTATACAGGTAGTATCGGTACTCTTCCCGTTTCATCGGTTATTGTGTTGATGAGGAGTAAAACTTTCTGCAAATGTCTTTTTTTTTCTTTTTCTTGATTTTCTGCAAATGTCGTTCTTATTTTTGCTTTGTGTACTAAAATGTACAAATTGACCCAAACATGAGCTATCGCGACGTCATGAAAAATGCCTACCAAAAACCGCGCTGTTACATGCCAATGACAACAACAGAGACAGACTTCATTTTTATAGTGGCTCACAAGAGAGTATCTCACCGTTCCTCTCCGGAGAGCCAGCTGTATTTTATCGAGGTCGGACACAGGGCACCAGCACTCGGCGATGAGACATTTCTGTGTGACGTCCAGGTTGAACATGTTGAGGGTGTGATAGATGGCCTTGATCTTCCGCACCTTGATAAACCAGACTTTGATATTCTTGGCGGCTGCTACCAGGACACGGTGGCGATGATCCTGTGTCTGCCCCAAAACCTGCACACAAACAGATACGTGTATGAGGCAGCGACAGATCTTGGCCTTCAAAATTGGTAGCCAAATCAGGACATAAAACAGTAATCACTGCAGAATTTGACCTAACTCTTACACAATTTGTGTTAAAATAAACGAGTCATTTGCAAATTTCTTTATCCAAATGAGTAAAATATTAGTATTTGGCTAATTGACTAGTCTCTGTTATGACATAATGTTCTTCAGTGCCAAAACTGTTTCCCTAATGTTCACATGGAAACACCAAAAGAAGTGTATCCATATAAACTTTTTCCCTATTAAAAATTCCCAGCAAGCACATTGATATTGTAAATGTCATCTGTTTCTTGCTAGTCAACAAGAACATGCTTCCAGTCAAACGCTTTCTGGGGCTGCAGTCTGGGTGCATTGCACTCAAAACTGTGCAAGGAAAGCTGTTGACTCGAGTCTCCAGTGACTGACTTGACTCTTTCACCTTGTAATAAGCCTCAACTCCAAGCACGCCAATATCGAGTGTACTCACACAGCGTATCATTGCTTATTGCCACCAGTTTAGAGTAGACTCGCACTTTTGAAGTGGCTGATTGAAGGCTGTCTAAAATGACCAGCGTTGTTTATTTACACACAGGCACCCACATTTCATTGTACAGAAATGGTAGTTTTTGCAAATGGCTATTTCAATTTTGCATTAGAAATGGGTATTTTCCTTCTATGATGATTTAAATCAATGATCGGGCCGTTGTTTGTGACAATTTGAATGATGTAACTTTGCAAAACTATGCAAAAATAGGGTCATTTCATCGTCATGGTTACAATCCTTTTTATGTCTACCTGCCTTGTTCTTCACATTGTAAGAATGCCAAGAACCTTGCCTATTTTAAAAACAAGCTCTCCCATTGGCTGAAATAAGAGTACCGGTATTTTAGGGAAAACCCCACCAAAACTGCTTTTATTTCGAACAGATGTGCCGTTCTTTTAGTATGAAACTACCAAAGACGATTCTCCGGAATATTCTAAGTCAGTCAGGGGTCCGGAATCAATCACATGGTGTTCTCCTTCCAATCAAATGCGTCGTTTTTCTACCGATGCTTCATTCCAGAGTACTTGCTACCCAGTGTTGTGAAGTCTGGCTTGGAAGATCGGCGACATTTGTATGAACACAAGTTCAATTACGGACAAATTATTAAAGCAAGAAACAAAATATATAACCATAAATTGGTCAGAATGATGACATACTACCAGTCCTTGTGTACAATAGAGCAGAGGGTCCAATTTTTTCACAGAAAGAGAGTAAAATGCGCCAGACGAGGGTTAACATGGCTATGGTTAAAATACCGCTGCCGCATGTTTTGATCATGTTGACAGTTTATCAGTGACGGCAATAAATATGCGTTTATTGACTATTTACTGCAGGAACAAACAAACTCTACCACTATAATTTACCTCTCAACACATTCATGAGGCTGGACATACATGTACATGCATACAAAATATGGCAGTCTTTCTTTGAGAGATCATCCTTACAACAGGTCCAAAGGTGGTCACATAAAGCTGGTGGTCTCTCCATGGATGTCAAACGACATGAAGAAGAGGTCACTCTGAGGCCTTGTAAATGCAGTCTGAATAAGCACAAATGCTCTCACTGGAATGATTTCTCAAAGGAAGAATTACTTTACGATTCCTGCTGAAGTTCAGGCACAATAAAATATTTACTCTGTTAAGTCTTAGATGTCTTGCTTCAACAACATAATCATTTGATATAAATTCTTTTTCTTGCAGCCTCCAGCCTTTTCCTTCTGTAGTGAAGTGACATCTGGTGAGAGAACCTGTAACCACTAATCACAGTAAAAGGACATTTTATGAACCCTTCTGACAACCTAAATGTAAAACAGAATGGTGTCTAACACTTTTTGAAAAAGGGAATTTAGGGTCATACAGTTTGACACAAATACTTACAGTGTTGAGGTCCTCTATTCTAGTCATAACACCAATGGCCATCTCGCGTCTTTCCGCTGGTGTCTCTGGGCAAGGGTACAATGTGGCACGGAACCTAAAAGTCATCAACCACACACACTGTGAGGGACCAGTCATGATAATCTAAATTGCTGAAGGATCACTAATTTTTTGCCTTCAGATCACATGGAGTGCAAAAGATAAGTCATTTTATCTCAATGTTTAAATTCATAGACATTGTGAGGGATTGATCATTTTACATACATCTTTTACGAGACTAGCATTGATAGTAAGTTATCATATCTATTATGCCAACACATAAACCCTCCCCCCTTTACACCCAGAGCTGTGACATTAATGACTTGACTGTTTAGGTGCCAAGCATGATTTAAGTTGATGTACTTAAGTCAAACTTGTCTGAATTATAATCAGGATCCAAGATTCACATTCCTCGTAGAAAGACCTTTCATTCAAGTACCAGTAGGCCTATAGTTCCAGAGAGAGTATCCCAGGTAAACAGCATTTCTTGGCATGCATTGGGCTCACTGAACCCAATACATGACAAAAAAAGCTGTTGACTCAGTCCCAAATCTGGCACTGAAAGAGTTAAATAATTTTTCCTGTAATTAGAAAGCATGTGAAGCGCACGCACGCACGCACGCACACACACAGACACACACACACACACACACACACACTGTACTCTGGATTATAAGTCACCTGTACTTCTCAACTAAGAACATGAACACACAAAATGGTTCTTCCACTTTTGCATTAGGGTGAGATAACAATAATTAAATCAGCTTCAGTGAAACTTGATTGTACATTGAAACAAACAAGATGGTTGTGTGAAAGCCTGTGCTCAGGTCAGTAAAACAAGAGGCCCATGGGCCCAATGCTCTGCTGGCATCATGGCTATATTGCACCTGTTCTTGTCAAAGTTGTGAGGCCTCAAGTGGCATTTGAACATATAAAGCTTTATGTAAAAATTGTCCACCAGATGGCACTTCGCTCCACATGTAATCATGGCTTATTGTGCAACTCCTGTGATGAATATTGTTGCATGTGCCAAGACAACAATGAGCGAGTCCTTAACTTTATGTCCTCAGTGACCTTTGGAGAGAAGATCAAGGACACCCAGATTATGTAATACAAGAGGCCCATAAACCTGCCTTGTGCTGTGCTGACATTGCCACTGAAGTCCAAGTTACACCCTGCCATTACAAAATCACTTCTTTGAACTTTACAAGCATGGTGACCTCACAAAAATAGGTCACGGTCATTCATATAACACTGAAACCTGTTTTGAGAGACCACCCCTAGGGCAAGCCAAAAAGTGGTCTCTCAATACAGATATAACAACATGGGAAAGATAGCAAAATAGACATGGGAAACATGGTCGGAAAAGGCAGCTGGTCTTTCATCGCAGTGGTCTCTCAAAACAGGTTTCACTGTATATACAATTGTAGCTTTAGACATTGTTCATATATTCTATAAATTTGGCAAGACTAATCCACTTTCTTTTCAAGATATGGAATTTTATATTTTAAAACAAATTTTGGTTCATAATTTCCATCAAAATTATAGGTGGTGCCACTAGTATCACTATCAACTTAGACTTTGACTTCTCCCACAAGCCCACCAAATTTGGTGACGATCTGCCAAAAATTAAAGATGATATAATGTTCACAAGATTTTCATATTTTGACCCCTATATTGCATAATATTGTAGGTGGTGCACCAATATCGAAAAGAACCTAGATTTTTATACCCCAGTAAGTACTGAAAGTTATACTGGGCTAACTTGAGAACTGTGGAAAGTACTGTGGTGACAAGATTTTCACATTTTGACCGGTATACTACATAATACTGTAGGTGGCACCACCAACATCGATGTCAGCAAAGATTTTTATACACTTCATAACTCCTAAAGGTCATATTGGCCTATCTCAAGAATTGTGGGGTGCATTTCATTTCAAGCTCCATCTTGACACAGTTTGACTAATGTTCTTGAGTTAGTGTTGTATTTATTAGATATCTGGTCATATCTCTGGAAAAACTTCAACAGAGTTTTGTGTAGTTGTTGTTTTTTATAACCTTTGTGTTGTAGTTTTTGCAACACAGTTCTGACTCTATTGATGAAATCGCTAAAGAGAATGGACAGACAGACATGAGCGGTCGCATAAGCTTTGCAACCATTGGTCAGCAGAGCTAAAAATAACCAAAGCTTCAAGATACCAGGGGGCTCGATGGTTTCCTCAAACAGGTTGAAAATGTACATTTGGACAACAGATCAAGGAAGAACCATGATCTCAAAAACTCCAATGACTGATGTGTCAAGAAAGCTAAAACAGGGACCAACGTAAAAATAAAAAGCTCCCACCAGGAGAGATACTTTACCCTTCACATATTTTCTTGACTCTACTTTTGAGCTGATCCCCTTGGAAGAAGATTATGAAAACTGACTTGTGGACTTGGTCCCCCTGCAAATACACCACACATTTTAGTTGAAACTCTTTGTATCTGACAAGCTGGTACACTTCATATACAGTCAAACCCCATAAAAACAACACTCATTTATCCAGTCCAAATAAAGTGAAACTCCATAATAACACCACTCATTTATCCAGTCCAAATAAAGTGAAACTCCATAATAACACCACTCATTTATCCAGTCCATGTACAGTCAAACCACACAATAACAACACTCATATCCAGTCCATATGCAGTAAAACTCCATAATAACAACCGTGATTTACCCAGTCCATATATAGTCAAACCCATAAAAACAATACTTATTTATCCAGTCCATATACAGTCAAACCCCATAATAACAACTCATTTATCCAGTCCATATACAGTCAAACCCAATAATAACAACACTCATTTATTCAACATATTAACTTCATGATACGTTTTATGTGCTTGAAAGTCAAACTTCTTTGCTATTTGACTCATTTATGCCATATTTAGGTATCTAACACAGTTTCGGGGCAGCAGATGATGTTACTGTGTAGTTTCACCGTACTTCAAGTGCGAGTATGTTACTGTGTGGTTCACTGTACCTCAAATACGAGTCTGTTACTGTGTGGTTTCACTGTACTTCAAATATGAGTCTGTTACTGTGTGGTTCACTGTACCTCAAATACGAGTCTGTTACTGTGTGGTTTCACTGTACTTCAAATACGAGTCTTGTTACTGTGTGGTTTCACTCTACCTAAAATACGAGCCTGTTACTGTGTGGTTTCACTGTACTTCAAATACGAGTCTGTTACTGTGTGGTTTCACTGTACCTCAAATACGAGTCTGTTACTGTGTGGTTTCACTCTACCTCAAATACGAGTCTGTTACTGTGTGGTTTCACTCTGCCTCAAATATGAGTCTGTTACTGCATGGTTTCACTCTACCTCAAATACAAGTCTTATTCCCTCTTAACGCACGTAATTTATATGCACATTAAAAACCAGAAGTTTCACTGGAGATTTAAGGGTTAACAACCTTAATACAGCATATTTACAGTATTACCAGCTATTTAATACATGTAGGTGGTTTTGAAATACAGGTAAATTTACTGAAGAAATGCACTCTACTCTGGTTACCCACAATCCCTTGCAAAAATCTGCAACGAACATATTAAACTGAACTTGCATACTTTCATATTTTCAAACCACAACTGCTAAAAATCACTTTAATTTACAAACAGATTTTTTTTTAAACATTTACCAAAATAAGTCGGGTAAATTTACTGAAGAAATGCACTCTACTCTCATTACCCACAATCCCTTGCAAGAATATGCAATGAACATATTAAACTGAACTTGCATACTTTCATATTTTCAAACCACAACTGCTAAAAATCACTTTAATTTACAAACAGATTTTTTTTTTAAACATTTACCAAAATAAGTCATATTAAGTTGCAGCTGAAAGCATTCTGTTCATTCCACCCCCTTTCCATTTTTTTGTACTCACAGTGACTGGGTCTTCCAGCGGGGTTTCAATCTCAGCTTGTTTCAGGAACACATTGCCACGGCAGGCCCGCCATAACATACGCTCAAATGCAGGAATACGTTCCCTCAAGATGACCCCTGCCACAAACCTGTTGCAGAAACATGCACCATATCACTAACCACTTTCTCCTCTTGGAAGTGACCATGGTAACTATGACTTCAATGCAGGACAGTTCTATTGTCATCAGTGCAATATTCAATTTTGCTCAATCAAACACAAGTTTTAATTTTTATGTGGGCAATATGTGCCAAAAAGGTATGAGAGAGTCATTATAAATTAATTGGGATCAAAATCTGTATCGCAATTATAACTATTTTTACATATTTTCCACCAGACTGCACTTCATGTACATGTATTAACTCATTCCATACACTGGTCACAGGTCTTGGTCAGTGGTTCTGGCACTGCCTGGCAAGTCATGCTGCAGCTGCCCTTACAGCAGCTGCAGCATGACTTGCCAGGCAGTGCCAGAACCACTGACTTGACTATAGGCATATTAGTACTTGAATGAAAGCTCTTTTCATTAAGAATTTAAATGTGCAATTGTCGTCTTAAATCTAGGTAAATATACAGAAAAACCAGGGACTGGTAGGGACTGAGTTAACTAATGGACCTACTTATTAATATTACATGTATTTTTCACAAAACTTTTAAATTAGCAGTCCTAAATTCATGACGGTATACATATACAGTGGTGCCTGCTCTAAAGACCACCTCTCGTGGAAGACCACACTAGTTTTTAAGACCACCATTTCAAGACATTGGCCTTTAATTTCTTTGCTAGCTTACCTGCAGTGAAAGACCACCTGTCATATATGACCACTTTTGTCTGGCATTAAGGGTGGTCTTAAATAGCAGGTACCACTGTATCTGGATGTATCCACAAATGTTCAGATGATGTTCAGTAATGAGAACTTCCAGAACAGTAGGTTAATACTTTCGCATCTTAGGCATCATTTTGAAACCCATTATGCTATCATACAGTATATGGTCTACATACACCAAACAAATCAATAAGCATAATTATGTATATTCTCATCTTATACTTACATACAATCAAACTGACAATCTTTTTACTACACATTTCACATTATACCCTAGATACGTTTCATTTCACCCTCTGTACTCTAAACAGAGACCAAAGATAACATACACAATATATCTTTAGCTTTGTAATTCGACGTCCATTATCTACAGCTTCAAATATATATGATACAGACAGACCAAAGTGACAGTTGATTGAAGATCTTCACACTTCACTGATGGCAGATGTGGTCCATATAACATTGACAATGAATATTTTCCTAAAAAATCTGACTAAATTCTTGCCATTTTTTTTTCATTTATTTTATTTATTTTTTTTTTTTTGGGGGGGGAGGGTCATTCTAGAAAGGTTGAAAGTCATTTCACGAACCATAGCCATAATACTAAAGTAGTTTTCTCAAATAATTAGCAGGTCAGTGGGTGAGCTGCCTCTTGCCTCAGACCTGCAGATAATGAACTGCCGCAACTCCCGTACACCCCACACCCACGTACACTTGTGGTGTACATAACACTGAAGGAAGCAATCTGTGCAAGTACATACACATGTACACCTATATGCTACTAATGTACCATAAAAATACCAATAAAAATTTTTAAAAGGACTAAAGCAAGAGGGCTGTGTGAACAGTCCAAGCTCAGCTGACCTAGAGATTCATCACACTTGTGGTTTTGTGAATTTGGGATAGGACCAAAAAGGTAGATACTTATCAAAGGTATGGTTTCCTACTAAGTTTGTGATAGTAATCAATATAAAAAGTGCATTTACTGATAAGTACCCAATTGAAAAAATCATTAAAAATAAAAAGTCCAGAGCAGTGCCACGTGGTGAACAAGTTTGTTTCCCCTTTTCTAAAGGAACATATCCACACAGATTCAGCTTAATCTGAGTGATGGTTCTGGAGAAGTTGAAAGTAGCAAAAGAACACACACACTAAAAAAAAATCATTAAACAAGAGGACTGTGACAGTCCTGTGCTCAGCTGACTAAGTTGCCCTATGACCTTGGAGAAGAGCAAAATTTGAACAAGTGCCCATATGACCTTGGGAATGAGGTCAAGGTCACCCATCTGTCTAAGTCTGGCCCTCATTAAGGACTAGCATGTGCAATACGGATGTCCTAGCCTTAATAGTTCTCAAGTTACCATATAAACAGTGAATTTCATGCACCTTCGAAATGAGGCCAAGGTCACACACCTACTGTACATGTATCACCCGCATATCCAGAAGTGTCCCTATGCAATTTCAAAGCAATTGGCTCAGTATATACAAGGATAAAGACTTTGGAAGATTTGGCCAAAAAATGAACAAACAAATCATAAAAAATCCAAAAATCATTGGACTGTGACCATTTGAACAAACTTGATAGATACCCACCCAAGGGACACCCCCACCAAGTTAAAAGTGAATTTAGTTGATGGTTTCGCACAAGAAGTAAAAAATTGTCAATTAGCATTGCAAACCCTAATAACTTTGCAATTCCCATTGACTTGCATGGCAATTACTAGGCATGTAAAAATTGCAGCGTCATCTGTTGAACAACTTTAGGTCTGAACGTTACATGGGGCTATCTCAAGAATTGTGGGGTGCAGAGCATTCTCGAGATGACCCCAATACTCAAACTCGACATTTGACTTTGACCTTCAGCTCGGATTAAAAAATGTTACAGTTCAAAATTAAATATGCACCCAACATCCAGCTTTCCATTTATTGTCTGTTTGTTCAAATTGGGTCATAACTTTTAGAGTTATTGAGGAATAAACAATTGGACAAATGCCAAACTCCATAATTACTGGGTCACAGTGACCCAAAAAACAGGTCACCAAGTAGAGTTTTATGTAGTATGTAATCAAGTGAAATTTTGATCTGGAGGCTCAATTTTCTTTGCCATTGATGTCCAAGCTACACCCGGCCATTACAAAATCACCTTTTCAACCTTATAGGCATGGTGACCTCACAAAAATAGGTCAATGTCACTAATATTACACAATATTCTACCTTTGGCCATGGTCTATATATCATATAAATTTGGCAAGTCGAATCCAATTACTTTTCCAAATGTGGAATTTTATATCTTAAAACACATTTTGGCTCATAATTTGTTAAATAATAGGTGGCGCCACTGGTATCATTAGAAACTTAGACTTTGACCTCCCCCACAATCCCACCAAATTTGGTGAAGATCTGCTACAAATTAAAGATGCTACAGTGTTCACAAGATTTTCACATTTTGACCCCTATACTACATAATAATGTACGTGCTGCCACTAATATCGAACTCGGCCTAGTTTTTCATACACCCTGTAAGTCCTGCTGGTTATATTGGGCTAACTTGCAAACTGTGGACGGTATCGGGCTAACGAGCAAAAGTTTACGGATGAACAGACGAACAATGAGCGTTCGCATAAGCTCTGTGACTTTGATCAGCAGAGCCGAAAAATGGCAGCACCACCTGGTGAACAAATTACAAACTAGGAGTCCCCAGGAGTGTTACTGTGTGATATCAAAGCAATACGGGCGTTCCGAGTTAGGGATTTTTTTTAACACCAGGCTTCACATGGTAGATTTTTACCCTCCGCGCATGCCCGACATGCCTGGTAACGCAATTCCGTGGTCAAGCTTTCCCGGGGTAATAGTAGGCCGTGACCAACACAGCATGACAGCGAAACCCATAAGAGAATCGACATGCAACAGTGATCGTTCTGGGATTGCCCCATTCAGGACGGTGGCCACTAGGCTCTACCCCCCCCCTCCCCCCCGTAACCTGAATGAGGGCGCCCACGCCCGCGAGGAACCCATATTACAAATAATTATGATTAAAAAAAACAAAAAACACTTTGTCTAACCTGTGGAGTGGGTTTGTCTTTCAGGATGGTGGCCACTAGACCCTTGCCCCCCGTGGCCTGACGACTTCCCCTTCCCCGCACCATGCAATCAAATATACTCAATTTTTCTGTACTACCGGAACCCATAACCTACTTAAGAATAACAAAACCCATCCTGGCTAACTTTGTCATATCGACAGACAGCCAAAAAAATCCCACCACAGAACAGAACAGAACAGTGATCGTTCAGTTTCAGTGAACATGGCTGGAAATACGGACGACGGAGCGGCGATTAACGTGATTGAACAGACGGAAAATGAACTACTCCACAAATTCTCAAAGATGAAAGTGGTTGACCTTAAGAAGTTTCTAAAAATTGCCTACCTAATAAGCAAATGTGATTGGACACCCAAGAATGTTCAGAAGTACTGCGAATCCAGGGGCTACCAACTTGCGGAACAGGGGCACATCCATGGGGTTAAGTTACACGTGCTGTCCAACTTTGTTCCATGCAAACTTTTGTATGTGAAGGCACTTTGTACAAGACCAACCTCGCAAGGCGAGGCACTGAACCAGGTCTGGGGAATAGTCACCGAAGAAGGGGTCATCCATATTGGCTTTAATAATAATTATTCGATATTGATTTATTGTTTAATGTCGCCAATCTTAAACAAATAATAACAGCTGATCTGAAAATGCTTGAAAGCCTACAGTGTGCCAGTGATCAGGTAACAAAGTTTGCAGACAGTGTATTGCGAATTTAAGTCGGGTGCTTCACTGTTAATTTCTGATTGCACCCGTCAAGCGCTAATCTGGTTAGTGGTCAGCCAAGCGCGAGGATCTTCAAAGCACTGGCAGAAGTGCGCCCCAGGCTAATCCCTCAGAACTCACCGAGTCAATCAAGGGTGACTTAATGCATGGTTCGTTGTGCCACAATGCAGGCCCCAATTTGTATAGGTTTTGTCTCAGGTTTTGTGTCAATATTTTTCATAGTGACCGTGTTTTCTGCTATCTTTGGTACATCCTGGTATCTTACAGTTGTACACTGGCATGCTTTCTTGTAGTTACACTTGTAGGTTATTGAAATAACCAGCGCTAAAAAAATGACACCAACTTTCACGTGTTAACCCAATGGGGAAAAATGGCGAGACTTGAAAGTGTCCCCCGAGACTTGGAGAAACGTCCGTGACTTCGCGGGAACATAGTAGTCAGCGCCAACCGTGGCAAAAATTGTCCCTATCTCGGAACTAAGCTATTGGATGAGTGGTTTCGGAGATTTTTTAAGGTTTGCCCCCCAAAAAGATCAAAAAAAATTATAAAAATCCAAAAATTAATGGAGCATGACAATTTGAATAAACTTGGTACAGGTTTACCCAAGGCACATCCTCACCAAGTTTGGAGTGAATCTGGCTAACAGTTTTGAGAAGAAGTAAAAAATGTGATTTGCGGACAGACAACGGGGAGACGACATACGGACAGACGACAGACCCTAAAAAAAGCTCACCTGACCAATAAGTCAGCTGAGCTAAAAAAAGACACTAACAGGGGAAATATAATCATGAAAAAAAAAAAATTCTGTGTGAGATTAGTCATAACATAGTTGTCCACGCCAAGATTTCCACTCCTTGATGTACATATAATTCCCACTGTCTTCAAGAACTAGATACCATAGGGCCCCCCAACAACTGCCCAGCTTACACAACATGCAGACTCCATCACCAAATTGCAGGGTAAGTATCCATAAGTATCCAAAAGGGGGGGGGGAGGGTAGTTTGACCTACCCCAAGTGTATGGGTTGAGAATCAGTCACCAGTCTGGCCCCATCATCTGCAAGTGCCTGGTGAGCATCCTCTAGTACGCTGTGCTCTTTCTACACCAATCAACACGCAGATACAAAACACATTAGCCAATGGCGTGCCTTGTCACTTACCAGTATATATGAATCTCTAAGTGGTTTGTGTCAGTCACAAGGTTTATTGGATAGCTTAATGTACACACTGTTTATAAGTCCATGAGACAGGCCTTGCTGTATTTCTTGACATTTTAACCCTTAAAGTGCTAATCACTGCTATAATCGTGTTCCCATTACTGTTAAACGTAGAATGGTTAGGATATTCAACTTCCTCATGAAGAGAACTTTTATTCAAATACCAGCAAGCCTAGTCTAAAGCAAAAAGTAGTCTTAGTCAACAGCTTTCCTGGGGGCACTTTGCACACCATGCGCGCAAAGTGCCCCAGGAAAGCTGTTGACTCAATCTTAAATCAGCACTTTAAGGGTTAATTCAGTCTGTACAATGCACGTGCAACGTAATGGTGGATCAAGATGAGGAGACAGCAAGAATAGAGTACAGCTAGTCCTTGTTTCTGTCCTGTCCATGACACTTCAGTCAGCCAGTGTGTATTGGACACTTCAGTCACTAAGTGTGTATTGGACACTTCAGTCAGCAAATGTGTATTGGACACTTCAGTCAGCGAGTGTGTATTGGACACTTCAGTCAGCGAGTGTGTATTGGACACTTCAGTCACTGAGTGTGTATTGGACACTTCAGTCACTGAGTGTGTATTGGACACTTCAGTCAGCGAGTGTGTATTGGACACTTCAGTCACTGAGTGTGTATTGGACACTTCAGTCACGAAGTGTGTATTGGACACTTCAGTCAGCGAATGTGTATTGGACACCAGTCAGCGAGTGTGTATTGGACACTTCAGTCGCTGAGTGTGTATTGGATACTTCAGTCAGCGAATGTGTATTGGACACTTCAGTCAGCGAGTGTGTATTGGACACTTCAGTCACTGAGTGTGTGTTAATGGATTAACCAGTTTACAATGAAAGATTAACTGGTTATGTAATGACAGATTAACTAATTGTGTAACAATGGATTCACTGATGTGTATTTAGGGATTCACAGATGTTGTGTAACAATGGATTCACTGAAAGTGTATTGATGGATTCATTGATATTGTGTATTGATGGATTCACTGATGATGCGTAACAATGGATTCACTGATGCTGTGTATTGATGGATTCACTGATGATGTGTAACAATGGATTCACTGATGTTGTGTATTGATGGATTCACTACTGTAATGGTGCATTGATTTAGAAGTTGTCTTCAGACAAAATGACTCCAAAGTGTTTGAATGGAATATTGACTTCAAAGCCGTATTATGACGGCCTAGCTCTGAAGGTGTGTCATGATGGATAAGACTGCAAAGCTGTACATGATGGATTGATGAAAGAGCCTTGTGATGATGGATTGATGAAAGAGCCTTGTGATGATGGATTGATAAAAGAGCCTTGTGATGATGGATTGATAAAAGAGCCTTGTGATGATGGATTGATGAAAGAGCCTTGTGATGATGGATTGATGAAAGTCTTGTGATGATGGATTGATAAAAGAGCCTTGTGATGATGGATTGATGAAAGAGCCTTGTGATGATGGATTGATGAAAGAGCATTGTGATGATGGATTGATAAAAGAGCCTTGTGATGATGGATTGATAAAAGAGCCTTGTGATGATGGATTGATGAAAGAGCCTTGTGATGATGGATTGATGAAAGAGCCTTGTGATGATGGATTGATAAAAGAGCCTTGTGATGATGGATTGATAAAAGAGCCTTGTGATGATGGATTGATGAAAGAGCATTGTGATGATGGATTGATAAAAGAGCCTTGTGATGATGGATTGATGAAAGAGCCTTGTGATGATGGATTGATGAAAGTCTTGTGATGATGGATTGATAAAAGAGCCTTGTGATGATGGATTGATGAAAGAGCATTGTGATGATGGATTGATGAAAGAGCCTTGTGATGATGGATTGATAAAAGAGCCTTGTGATGATGGATTGATGAAAGAGCATTGTGATGATGGATTGATAAAAGAGCCTTGTGATGATGGATTGATAAAAGATCCTTGTGATGATGGATTGATAAAAGAGCCTTGTGATGATGGATTGATGAAAGAGCCTTGTGATGATGGATTGATAAAAGAGCCTTGTGATGATGGATTGATGAAAGAGCCTTGTGATGATGGATTGATGAAAGTCTTGTGATGATGGATTGATAAAAGAGCCTTGTGATGATGGATTGATGAAAGAGCCTTGTGATGATGGATTGATAAAAGAGCCTTGTGATGATGGATTGATGAAAGAGCCTTGTGATGATGGATTGATGAAAGAGCCTTGTAATAATGAATTGGCTCTAAAGTTGTTCTATCCCAATGGTCTACTTGAGACAAAGTCTCGTAATAATGAATTGGCTCTAAAGTTGTTCTCTCACAATGGTCCACTTCAGAAAAAGTCTCATCATGATCGATTGGCTTTAAAGTTGTTCTGTCACAATGGTCCGTTTCGAAGTCTTGTCATGATGGATTGGCTTAACCCTTAAAGCGCTGATTAAAGATTGTGTCAACAGCTTTCCTGGGGGCACTTTGCGCGCAATGCACGCAAAGTGCCCCCAGGAAAGCTGTTGACTAAGACTACTTTTTGCTTTAGACTAGGCTTGCTGGTATTTGAATGAAAAGTATCTTCATGAGGAATTTGAATCTTTTAATCATTCTATGTTTAACAGTAACGAGAAAACGACTATAGCAGTGATTAGCACTTTAAGGGTTAAGGGTTGTTCTTTCATAATGTTTCACTTCAGACAAAGTCTTGTAATAATGGATTGGCCTTAAAGTTGTTCTATCACAATGGTCCACTTTAGACAAAGTCTTGTAATGATGGACTGGTTTTAAAGTTGTTCTTTCACGTTGGTCAACTTCAGAGAGTGTCTTGCAATGATGGATTGGCTTTAAGGTTGTTCTATCGCAATGGTCCACTTGAGACAAAGTTGTTCTATCATAATGGTCCTCTTGAAGCATAGTCTTGTAATGATGGGTTTGCTTTATAGTTGTTCTATCACAATGGTCCACTTCACACAAAGTCTTGTTATGAAAGATTGGCTCTAAAGTTGTTCTATCACAATGGTCCACTTGAGACAAAGTCTTGTAATGACAGATTGGCTCTTAAGTTATTCTTTCGCAATGGTCTATTTCACACAAAGTCTTGTAAAATGGGTTGGCTCTAAAGTTGTTCCATCACAATGGTCCACTTCGGACAAAGTCTTGTAAAATGGATTGGCTTTAAAGTTGTTCTATCACAATGGCCCACTTCAGGAAAAATCGTGAAATCCACTTGAGACACAGTTTTGTAATGACGGATTGGCTTTAAACTTGTTCTTTCACCATGGTCCACTTCAAACAAAGTCTTGTAATGACGGATTCGCTCTAAAGTTGTTCTTTCGCAATGGTCCACTTCAGACAAAGTCTTGCAATGATGGATTGGATTTAAGGTTGTTCTATCACAATGGTCCACTCCAGACAATGTGTCGTTATGACGGATTGGCTCTAAAGTTGTTCTATCAAGTTGCTGCAGAATTCTTTGTGAACATGGCCACAGGACGGCAACACCCAATGGTTTGTTGAATCGCTCTGGCAGTGTATTAACTCATTCCATACTATGGTGACAGGCCTTGGTCAGTGGTTCTGGCACTGCCTGGCAAGTCATGCTGCAGCTGCCCTTGCGGTAGCTGCAGCACGACTTGCCAGGCAGTGCCAGAACCACTGACTTAACACTATAGGCATATTGGTACTTGAACGAAAGCTCTTGTCATGAAGAATTTAAATATGCAATTGCCGTCTTAAATCTAGGTAAATATAGGTAAAAATCAGGGACTGGTATGGAATGAGTTAAGGATCCTGTGAGCAATGAAGGTGACCAATAGCGAAACTGTGCATGGAAGGGCTGTTTATGCCTCCAGTGCAGAGTTTTGCCACTGTTTACCCTTCAATCCTAATGGGATCCCATTTTATGATTGTAAAAGCTCTTAGTCTACACAGAATTTTACCTTTCAAAGTTCAAATGTTGTGAAGTTGGCAGAAGAACACAGTAATTTCAATCGCGATAATGTCATGCATAAATTACAGTGCCACAACCACTGCAGTGTACATGTCATTTTTATTTAGTGCAGAGGAAATAACGTGGTGCCAGCCAATTTGGGGTTTGACAAGTGAACTCACATATTAAACTGTGGGGAGCTGCAAAACTATGCACTGTCCACAACAAGGAAAGTATGCGACTACTCTGATAGAATTTGTTTCTTGTCTATTTTACAACAGGCACAGGTAGTCTGTCATCAGTGATGGATCAAGGGAGGAACCAATGGTCACCCCTGTACTTACACCAAAGACAATACATGTATACACATATACTATAGCGGCATGGAGTGTCTCATGGGCTTATTACACAATGTATCATGGTATCATTGTTGCAGAATAATGTCCACTCTCATACAATCAATAAATCATGGTCCAATGCTCAAAAATCTGAGTTGGAATGCTGTTAGATGTGGATATCCTTGTCAAATTCCCTTAAGTAACATGCACAAGAATTAGGAGTGGGTGGCAGTAAAGTTGTGACAGATATATTGACGTAAGAACCAAAAACCCTGTCCCAGAGCAAATGAAATGTAAAAGGACAGCCCAGGCTTTACCTTTTGACATGCCATGTAGAACCACTTAACTAAAGCTGTACTTGGCCTGCTCTTCCCCAAATAAAAATACAGTGACAAATGCACAAAATGAACTCCACGTCAGCTGGTGATCAGGCAACTTTGACACGACCACAAATGCTGTCACCTTGCTCGTCTCTTTATTTATCTAATTTATTTATTTACTTATTTATTTATTTGTTTGTTTGTTTGTTTGCTTGCTTGCTTGGTTGTTTGTTTGTTTATTTATTTATTTATTTATTTATTTATTGGTTACCATGTCATTTATTTATTTATTTATTTATTTATTTATTGGTTACCATGTCATTTTAAGACATGAAATTTTCATGCAATTTAAAAATTCCTCTGGAAAACCTTGAACAGTCATGTTTTGGTCACCCTCTTCCAGCTGGTAACTTTACAACATATTTATCTGCCCCTACAAATTCTTCACACAAAGTGTCTACTTTTTCACCCTAACAACACATGTACCCTATGTACCTTTATGTATTGACACATGGGGAGGCTATATGCTGGTTCAATCAGTCAGCTTTTGAATTTTGTTGGTCCATAATTTCCATGCTGGGTCAACTCATCTGCGCAATGAACTTTGTTGGTTTAGTCAATTTATTATTTCTTTGCCTTCAACCACATTACAGGTACTTAGCCCCTTCCTGCCCAGGGTAAAACTGGGCCCTGAATTTTCCTTAGCATGGACTGGGTGCAGTGTCTAATCCATGCTATGAAAATGTATTGACTTATATGTCTGTTGTGGCACACACTGCATATAACAGGTCTTATCTAGGAGTATCATAAAAAAATAACTGACCACATGGAATTGAAAAAAAAAAAAAAAAACATTTAAGCAGGTAATACTTTACATCCAGGCACTTTGGGGCAATCTGATCACAAAAGGGTCAAATATGGGCCGCTCTTAAAAGGTTCCCTGGAACCTGGAAAGGGGTGGGGAGGAGTGTTCTCTGCCCTCACTGACAGGCTGACAGGTACATGTACCGGACATGGAATTGTGGGCAAAACACCAGTGTGGCCCCCTTTCAATGTGGCGATATCTCACAATTTAGAAAATATTTTTTCTGCGAATTAAAAAGTTGATACTTATCTGGACATTAATCTAGATTAAATTATGACAGAAACGTTATATAGTTTCACTTTTGTTTTCTAAAGGAAAAGTGAAAGTGTTCTACAATGTAGGCAGAGTGAACATATGTTACTACATGGTGAGATTGGACGACACTGAAAGTCTGCCAAATTGGTGTTTCAATTTGTGTCGCAACAAGCGGCAGACTGTTGCACCTCAGCATCAAAATAAAAACAAAATTGTGATTCACGACAAATTTGCAACTGAAGATATGTGTCATGGTTTAACACAAGAATTCATCCCATTCCAAGTTGTGGCAAAACAAAGTATTTGTTGTAATGGCCGGGGGTGGGTGTCACATTAAACAGCCAGGCATCTTTGATTAAAACATGAACAAGACCCCTTACCCCACTTGGTCGATTCTATACAGGTCATCTTGGGGTTATTAAATGCTGAAAATATTTTAATCGTAAATTTTGGTACACATGTAACTGCAGCCATGCCACATTATAAGGATAAACACATACAATGTATGCAAGCTGTGAAAATACAAAATGTCACCGGAATGCCACTCAGCCACCAGACACAGAAATGCTGTGAACAAAAATTCTTCAGCCGTGCCCTCCTGACCATGCAGCTATGGATGCCAGATGGATACGTATTGACTCCAGAACTCATATTATCATCCCATATGGAAACAACAATCCCCTTCCTTTTGTGATCTCATCAATGCAAAATATACTACAAACACAAAAATCTACACCTTTTTGTTTTTGTGTATGTGAGAAAAATTCAGACGAGGTCAGTTTTGTTTTTTTTGTTTTGTTTTCAAAGCACATGTAACTGCCAAACTATTTCAACACCATGAAATATCTCTTTTGAAAATAGTCACTTTGGAAAATACCTAGTGTCTCCCCCCCCCCCAAACCACCACCACTCCCAACATACTATTGCTAATTTGTTTGAGGCAGATTATCTTCAAATGTCATATGTACTATCTGTAAATCTATGTAAAATTTAATAACTAAACTGTCACTTTGGTCATTGCCTGTAGGACAGACCTTCCATATATTGCTGTATTTCATAGTCCATTTCAGACCCATCCCATGCTCCACTGACAAGGCCTCGGTCAGGGGCTTTGCATTCTCTGTAGGTTACACTCCAGCTGTCTGGTTACAGATAAACCGTGACCAGACATGTTGGTAGTTGAATGAAAGCTCCACCTGCAGGGAGTTTGATACACTAAATAAAAGTTATCTGTGGTGATAATGGAGTAAGTCACTTGTGATGCTCACCCCAGACGGAGGGCCTGTCCTCCAGCTCTCAGGCCGTCCTCCCCAAGCAGCCCCACAGTTTCCTCTGTCATGTTGGGATCCTGCATAGCCTGGGTGTGGAATCCGGCCTGATGTCAACAAACATGGCCAAGTAATAGATTGAACCCCTTCCCACCACAACACAGACCATAAAGAATGCAAGACCAGAGAACTCAGAAACATAAACATGCAAAAAGGGGTCATGGCACACAGCAGATATGATCGTGCAGGGTTGAACTGTGGCTACAGGGAGCAGTCAGTATGCAGGAACTCAACACCTATACATTGTAAATGATCAAACACAAGATGCCTTAGAAAAGAGCAAGACAAGAGGTCAGGGTTTCCGCCTGGGGGTGAAAAGGGTACAACAGCATACCCTAAAAATCCTCGAGGGTACTTTTGCTTACCCTAAAATGTTAGTAAAAAAATAAAATTTTGGTATGTATTATCCCCAAATACCCCATAAAGTTTTTATTTTTAAAATTTATACTTGAGAATATCATGTATTTGAATACCCCAAAATGTTAACTTTGGCAGAAACCCTGGAGGTGGTGTCATTCTGTCATTTCTCCATCCCAGATCTCTGCGGTTATCTGCCCTGTAAGATCAAAGTGTCTGCTCCTCAGGGCAGTGGCAACCCCTGTTTCCAGTGCTCCCTTTGTGGAGCATCTCACACCGCCACAAAGTGGGCGGGATACCGCATGGCTGTCTTGAGGACAATTACAACACCGCCCACTTCCCTTTTTTTTTCTTTACAGATGGCTCCAAGCAGCAGATTAAACAGCAGACTGGGCAGGCCATATGGAGTGGCCCAGCTAGTAGTCTATAGGAACAGTGAAACCTCCTTATGGCACCAAGATTTCAAACATATTAACTTGGGGGGGTGGTCAATATGATCAACATTTGCACATCAGTACACAGAGTACATCAGTACACAGAGTACATCAGTACACAGAGTACATCAGTACACACGGTACATCAGTACACAGGGCACATCAGTACACAGGGCACATCAGTACACAGAGCACATCAGTACACAGAGCACATCAGTACACAGAGTACATCAGTACACAGTACATCAGTACACAGAGCACATCAGTACACAGAGCACATCAGTACACAGAGCACATCAGTACACAGAGTACATCAGTACACAGAGTACATCAGTACACAGAGTACATCAGTACACAGAGTACATCAGTACACAGTACATCAGTACACAGAGCACATCAGTACACAGAGCACATCAGTACACAGAGCACATCAGTACACAGAGCACATCAGTACACAGAGCACATCAGTACACAGAGCACATCAGTACACAGAGCACATCAGTACACAGAGCACATCAGTACACAGAGTACATCAGTACACAGAGTACATCAGTACACAGAGTACATCAGTACACAGAGTACACAGTACACAGAGTACATCAGTACACAGAGCACCAATTCACAAAACCCTCCCGCCCCCTTCGAAATTACTACTTTAAAATGTTGGTTTTTCAAACCAAAATGCAAAGCAACATTGTTCTGTCACATTTTCAAACCCTAATTTTGACCTGATCATTATATAATTCATGTTAACAAAAATTAGCCATTTCCAAACTTTTTTTGCCAAATTAATGACACATAAGCATTTGGCTAATGGCACCAAGGATCCCATAATTATCAATGCATAGTTTTCAACATATCATGGTACGAAAAATAATCATTTTGTGTTAAAGACAGTACACTAACAGTTACACTTGGAGTCTTCTCAGTCCTCTGCAAAAACGTACTCTGTGTACCAATGTGAAAACAAGGAAATTTTTTGCTGGCCCCTTATTAAAGGCACAAGTTTCAGGTACTCAAATAAATTCCCTCTGCTATTTGACTCACTTCTCTGACAAACATGTATCCAGGTATCTGACACATTGTGTAGGGAACAGAATGTGTGATTATAAGGTTTCACTGTAGTTTGTGACTATGACAAGGTTTCACTGTAGTTTGTGATCATGACAAGGTTTCACTGTAGTTTGAGATTATGACTAGGTTTCAGTGTAGTTTGAGATTATGACAAGGTTTCACTGTAGATTGTAATTATGACAAGGTTTCACTGTAGATTGTAATTATGACAAGGTTTCACTGTAGTTTGTGATTATGACAAGGTTTCACTGTAGATTGTAATTATGACAAGGTTTCACTGTAGTTTGAGATTATGACTAGGTTTCACTGTAGTTTGAGATTATGACAAGGTTTCACTGTAGTTTGTGATCATGATAAGGTTTCACTGTAGTCTATGTTATGCACCTCTGCTGAGACACCACATATTCTTGAGGACATGTTTTTCCCAGCTCAGATGAAAAAGTAATTTCCACCAAAAGTACAGGAAGGTGAACCAGTAACTAAAGATCACATGTTGTGACCATAAATGTAACCACAACCACTTCCTTTTCAATGGAGACCAGGTCAACAACCCCTTGCTGGGGTAGGGTGATCAAGTGCCACCCTGTTCTGAGGAAAGCTGCTGCCCCAGGGCAGGTCACTCTGACAGAGTACATCGACACTTCCAACATTTATTAATTTTCTATCTATGCTTATCAATATGTTATATGTAGTAGTCCCTCCCTTGAAAGACCACTCCTTTGGGCATCACCTCCTTTGAGAAACCACAATTGTCAGGTCTCTCTGTAGTACTTTTCATGTCATTTATACCTCCTTTGAGGGACCACCTGCTTTATGTGACCACCTTTTGGGTGGCACTAAGGGCGGTCTCTCATAGGAGGTACAACTGTATTTAAAACATACTTTTTCCCAGGTTGCAATTTTAATGTATTTAAATCACTTACATGTAATGTAATTGCCATTTGATGCTGCCCATCTTTCAATAGTCAGTTGTTCATACATGTATAGTTTTTGCAATTGAGGACAGTGTTCGTCCCATCAATTACAGACACCCAACTGTGCACTGAGGTCACGTACCAAGAATTTAAACAAACGACTGTTCCAATTTAAATGTACGATCGTTGCACTTCAAATGTCAGATCCTGCACACATACCGAATTGATGGCTAAAATTACTCAATTAACACCATCGTTTAACCATTTGCTGGCCAGAGCAGCACAGAGTCAGTAGCTGCCTGTGGTGCAGGTAGGACACATTTTGCTCCACCAAAGCCAAGGAAACCGTGCGTGAGGTCAGGCAACCATGAAAGGTCTTATCTGCAATGCTCAGTTAACACATTTTCAATTGACCAAAAATTTAATATATTAAAAACAGATGACAATTTACATCCAAATGCTTCGTGACAATTTGAGCAGGATAGCATTCAAAGACAGTTCAGTGGATGGATTCTAAATGATACAGTACACTTAATTCACTATACTACAGTGAAAACCTTGTTAATTATACAGTACAGTTAGTTCAATTAATTTTGTTGCATTTTTATTAAATTCCCTTATTTTACAGATTTCACGCAACTGTGCAAATGTAAACATAATGAAATAGTTTTAAAACATTAGCGTAGCAGGAAGTAGGTTCAAATTGTGAAAATAGAACTTCATTAACTGATTAAATACCTAGAAAAAAGAAAGAAAAGAAAAGAAAAACATAAAAATTGCTGCGAATTGAAAATACGTACATTTACAGGATCTATTCACAAAGGCTCGCAATTTTTGAAAACTTTTCTTGGCGCTGATGTTTAAGCTGTTCTACAGTCACCATTAGTCTCGATTTCTGACAAAACTGCGTGCCACTGAATTTAATTTGGCCCACCTGAGAAACATGTTCTTTTCCAGTGATGTAACTAATGGCTAAATTCACCTCCCAAAAGTACTTTATGAAGACTGTTACTTTTCACATCAAAAAATCACACTGCTGCTAGCCTGTAGAAATGTTATGGAATTTTTTGTAAAGAACAATTTTGAGGGTGCACAAGTTTACGCTTGTTCCAGAATAAAATGTATTATCATTTGAAAGGAATGTCACATGTGAACTGTATATCTGAATAAAAATGTGTTAAGAAATCCAGAGTAAGCAAGAAAAAAAAAAAAAGAAAGAAAGAAAGAATAACACAAAATTCTATAACCACCTGATGAACTTTTCAAATCTGTTACTGGAAACAAATATTTTTTAAAGTCTGGCCTAATTCATATGCAGTGGTGCCCCTCTAATACAGGCCTCAAGACAGGCTACCCTCTCTACAAAGACCACTTCTCAATGTCACAAAGTGGTATCCCAACTCAAGACAGGTCACCTCGCTAGTGTGGCCACTCTTTGGTTGTACATGTATTTAGGGTGGCCTTATATGAGTGGGGCCACTGTAACATGCAGAGGGCAGCCCAGGACCCTGACAGGGGAGACCGTAACTGATGACCCACTGATAGTCATTCAGACTCCTCTTGTCTTGCTCCACTTACACACATAACTAACAACTTGTCATGAGGGATAGACTACTGAAGGTGAAAGATGAAAGGTCAAATGTCATTAAGGTCAGGTGAATCACCAGATCCACTGAATCGACCACTGATTAGTATCAGCAAACCAGTGTCTGGGGCTTGAAAAGTTGGACTGTGGTACAGAACTGAAAGAGATGCATGCATGAAAATGATAACAGTGCTGAAACACAAAACCTTGACTATTGTAAGATGGTGATAATCTGGAAAAATTAAATCAGGTTATTAATATATCTGTGCTCCAATGTGCACAATTATATTGAACGAAAAATATAGAATTACCAGCCCTATCATGTGGCTGATACATGTAGCTATTGTCATTGAGTCATCCAGTCACATTTTATTATAATTATATTGAAATGAAATTGGTCTTTTAGCATTCACATTTAAATTACATTAGCCCCTCAAAGTGAATCAATTGATTTGACTTCAAAACATTTAGCACCAAAACTCTGCTCAGTTTTTTTCTGTTTTTTGTTTTTGCTTTTTTTTTTTGGGGGGGGGGGATGTCCAGCATGCAGTGAGTGCACTGTGCCCATGTCGTACAGACCTACACACGTATTTGTGTCTTCCGTGGTTTTATAGACACAGGGTACATACAAGGGTGGAATCACACATGCACCACCTAATGCTGAATTGTTCAGTATGGGAACTCTCTTGTGTTGGAGGCGCATGTTGGTATTTTCTATAAACCTGTTTCTCACCTTGATATCTATAAATTTATCAATGATGAGTCAGTTATCACCTCTTTAGTGACAAGTTTATTTTGATGTAAATTGTGACACATTATTGAGCGAACTTATTGTTCTTTGTTCCCAGAAGTGAAAATTTTGAGGGTTTTCCTACCCCTATCAACAGAGAGTTGCCAGACTATTTGGCACTAGGTGGCCCACTTGTGATATGCAGTTTCAGTAACTGGAGACAAGTACAGCACTCAGTCTGCATATTCTGCACTTTATATGAATGTACCCTATACTGCTAGTAAGACTCATATACACATTATGTGTGTGGGGGTTTTTTTGTATATATATATATATATTGATGAGAAATCAATAAATAGCTTAAGATGTCACTTTCTTTTTAACCATTGATTAAGGCCATTGCAGAGTGTTATTGACCCTCAGATGGGACTGCACGGTAGGGTAGTGGAGGCAGTTTTTGGTCAATTAAGCATTATAAATGGATCCATACCTTCTGTGTTCCTGAAGCATTGATAAATATTGTCCGGATGTGACTGCATAGTGGTACTACTAATTTGTTAGTGTACTCAAAGATATCACATACAGCATTCCTGCTTGGTACGAATCATGACACTCTACAGGGCGCAAAAAGGTGATTTACGGCAAACAGAGGCAGCTTTCGGTCAGCAGGTCTATACGGACGAAAAGCAAACGTATGATTTTATTTGTGTTAAAAGTTTTGCAAAACTGTCAAGTATACCTAGTTGTGATAGTTTATGTTTCATGCGAAAATAACAATCGATTATTTTGACAGGTGACCAGCTTGAAATTTACATCTTGGATGGGTTCACGGAGTATACTTGATATGTTGGAATTGAATGACGGCTGCATCAAATTTGCTCTCTGGTACCGCGTGTTCAAAAATTAACTTTTGTACATTGTAAATGTCTTCATTGGGAGCTCCTCAACATCACCTCTTGCATTGTAACTCTCCCTCATATGCTTATAGTGCTAACAATTCAAGGCGATCGAAAACTGCCTCTAGCAGTAAATAAAGAAGATAGAATTTAGAAACGTTCCTCGCTAAATTTGTCATTTTCTGGTCAAGTGACACAATGAAAGAAAGTTCTCGAACTCTCCTGCTCCAACAGGCATCTGCTTTTGATGGGTAACATGACTTGGCACAAATTTTACCACTTTTTATTTCTTGGTCCTTACAACCTGGTTGTAAAAAAACCAGAGCCATGCCCAGGGGGCATGAATGTCTCGCCAGCATAATTCAAGCCACTCCGGAGTTTTTCTACAATGCTCATTCAAGCATGATGTAACCAATGAAGTGTGGCAGTGATGGTACAAATCTGTAGTGTCCAACACCATCAATCATTTACCCAAGTATGAAAGCCCTACCCACTGTAGTTAGTGAAATAATGCCACTCTGAAGTTTTTTGTGGACGGAGGGAGGGGCAGATGTCCGGAAAGTGAGTGCTCAGTCTCGCCCACAGCTTATGCCGGTGAGACAACAAAATGGCGGAACACAGAAATGAACAGAAAAAGAAAAAAGGTAAAATTCCCCAAAAATAACAGGAGCTGCGAGGACTTGAACAACCTTACCAGTGAGCAAAATCCTGCTGCCGAACTCTGCACGAGACAAAAAATAACGAATGACATGACGGTTTTGCCGCACGGTTAATGAATGGGTGAGGTCACCGTAAACTGCCTCCACTAACCTAGGTCTCTTATTGTTCTCTGCACTTATTTTTCTCTTTAGGTAAAATTAAATGAACTGGTTAAAGCAAATGACAATTTACATCTGTGCACTTCTGTGGGCAATTTGAACTTGGAAAATTGAGCAGAGTGCAAAATGGGAATACATGTATACTCATTATTCGGGAGTTCAGCGTTTATTTCTCACTGTGATGGTGTACTTCATGGAATCAGTGTAAAGATTGACCCACTGACTGAGTTTAGTTCCAATTAACACAGAAATATTGCTCTAAAACTATGTTTTGGAAGAGTAATTATAATAAATATTAAGACTGAAAAGTGAGCAACATGTGGGGTCTAGGAGCCTGGTGGCAGGAACAAAGAGCAGGGCCGTCAGGGTTCTCCCCGTCAGGGTTCTCCCCGTCAGGGTTCTCCCCAGATAATCCCAGCAGTATAGTGGGAGTTCCATATTTAACCAAATTTGAGCAAATTTCAAGAATTACAGCCCCATCCTCTTACACCTTATGATGTTACAACTGTCAGCCGAAGTAACAGCCCTAATTTTCGGATCACAACCCTACAATTTGTAGGGCTGTAGGGCTGTGGGAGAACACTGGTGGTACACAATTGTACATATGGTTAAGCTAAACTATCCTGCCAACAGTCCACTCTGATGTCCTGGCCAATATAATGGTGAAACGTCCCTAAAATCACCAACATTTTGATTAATATGCATATACATGTACATGTACATGGTTGGATTTATGGTTAATTTTTGTCACATATTGATTTTATAACAGGAACCCTCATCAGTTACTGTTAATATGCCGTATATTTCTTATTTAAAGCCTTGGAGCAACTGAAAAGAATGAAAATTATCCACAAAACAAAACTCACAATAAACGTAAAACATGTAACTTTGCAGCCAAGAGACTGAGCATAGCTTTCATCTACTGTGACTGACGACAGAAAGCCCCACACAAAGAGTGTGTATAAACTACATTCCAACAAAAATATAGGTCTAACAACTAGTCATTCAGTTCCGTTATTTTATAGTCTTCAAAGACAAATTTGATGGTGAACAAAGCATGCACTAACTACATGTATATCACGACCCAACCCACGATTTTTCCTCCAAAAGATTGTCCCAGTATTGACCATGATTGTCACTCAGACATTATAGCAACAGTAAGATACAAAGTACTGTTACAGTAGTTCTAGAAATTTTCGCGCGTGTTTAATTTCGCACAAACTCATTTTTTCTGAAATTACAGAATTTTCTCGCATTTTAATTTTGCGCAATCCAATGCCAAACAATGTAGCGAAATACAATGCAACTTATTTTTGTGCATTTTAATTTCGCGCTTTAGGGGTGGTAGCGCAAAAAGCGCGAAATTAAATCGAGCGCGCAAGCTTCTAGAACTACAGTATGTATTCTGTGGAACCAGAAATAATGATATGATACTTTCCTCCACCTTTAAAGCGCAATGCCTCTTCACAATTTTATGAAACATACATAATGGAAGGTTTTCATGTGGCCAAAGTATAATTATTTGAAGATCCACATGTATCAAAATTATAACCAGTTAAACATGCAAATTTCTTATCTCTAGAGCCAAGCACAAAAATGGTTTGTGCAATGCATTATATCCACGATATCTTCTAGCATTTATGTATCAGATCCATATATCTTCTGGCATACATATATATATGTATCAGATCCATATGATATCTTCTGGCATACATACATATATATATATATATATATATATATATATATATATATATGTATCAAATCCATATGATATCTTCTGGCATACATATATATATATACATATATGTATCAGATCCATATGATATCTTCTGGCATTTATGTATCAGATCCATATGATATCTTGTCGCATATATACATGTATCAGATTCATATATCTTCTAGTATATGTTTCAGATCCATATCTTCTAGTATAATGTATCAGATCCATAGGGTTGGGTATCATTATTATTTTCTGTATCACGATACTTTTCGATACGTAGCCATGTATCACGATACGTATCATGATATATCATGAGAGTGTATGAAGTGATCACACTCTGATTTTACATACAACAGTTGGTATCACAGCCTCTGTGCTGGTGTTTTGATAAATCATTCGGCAGTGTCTACATGCAGCAGAGATGAGTTGATGATGTTACCTGTTAAATGTATTTTGCTGGGTGTTCATCTCCATACAGGGATGATTTTCTTAAATTTCTTCATATGAAATTCATAGTTATGATAAAATTGAAGTATTTTATCATATCATGAAAATTTGATACATAAGGATCGTGTCAGGATATGGTTCTGTACAGGGTTAGTATCGCGGTTTTTCCGTATTTCGATATATCGTCCCAACCCTACAGATCCATGTATATTTTAGCATATGTATCAGATTTATATATCTTCTAGTACAGCAACATAGTGCAGTGATACTAAAATGATGTCCCTTATTTCAAACATAAGAGTACAATTAACATTATATTTTGAATGGATATTTGCCCCACAAACAGGGTTCAAAATGTTGTTTTACTCTTTCCAATGACAGTATGCCACCTAAACAATTTCACATTTCTGCGGGACTTTCAGAGATGCACAAAAATGTTTATTGTAATAATTTAGTTCAGTATAACAGTTAATTATGAAAAATGTAGCATAAACTTTACCGCTTTAAGTGCCAAATTTTGGACTGAGTCAACAGCTTTACTTGGCACGCATTGGGCGCAATACACCCAATGCGAGCCAAGTAAAACTATTGACGCCACGCTATTTACTCTAGACTGGAACTATAAGCACACTGGTACTTGAATGAAATGTCTTTTTATGAGGAATACAAATCTGGGATCCTAATGATAATTCAGACTTGTCTGACTTAAGTAGATCAATTTTAGACGTGATTGGCAGTGAAAGAGTTAATGCTGGGACGGTACCTCCTCAAAGAAGCCTTGTGTTTTTCTCAGGATGTGTTTGAGCTCTGTCAACTCAAGGAAGTTGCGTTTGAGAGCCTCCGCATTGGCATTCACCTCCTTCATCTCATTCTCCAACTTTTCAAATGTTGCCTGAAAAACAAAAGATTCAATTTAAACAGGATCCAGACAACAACGTATTGCTGTCCAGTCTTCACCATTTGGTGGGAGTCTCCCATTTACCAGCCCAACTTTCTGGGCCTTTCCTTCTGAAAAGATGGCCTGTTTTTGACAATCTCCCCCATGCAAAGATAAAGCTTCTTTACTCCTAGCTAAACAAAGTAAAACAAAACAAAAATTCTCCACCACAAGAGGAAAAATGAGTTTCTCATCAAGGGATGTTGACAGGTATACATCTGGGACATTTGTCTACAATGATCACTTGAGATTTTTTTTGGAATAACCTCATTTGCATCACCAACACTCTCTTCCAGACTTTTCATGTAGTTGATACCTCTTACAATAATCTTCAGCAGAAGCAGAAATGTTTAACTCATTCCACCCTAATGACGCTTTTTCCTGCTAATATCTAAACGTCGTCTGTTAATTGTACTTTACTAATCTAAGGGATTATTTTTCAAAATTTTGGATGAAACTTGCATGGAAGATCATTCTCAATTATATGACCATGGTCAACAGCTTTCCTTGGCACACTCTGCGTGCAATGCACCCAGAGCGTGCAAAGGAAAGCTGTTGATTCGGTCTCTTACCAGGGTGGAATGAGTTAACTGAATAAAATGAGAGCCATGGTAGGCCTGTCACAGACAGGGCCTGGCAATTCCCATGATCCTACCACCCAGGCTACAATTAGTCCACTGTCTTCAGGTTCACCAGCAACATTTCACCCCTGAGACTATAGGAGTTTGCTTTTCAAAAGCTGCAGGCTGCTCAAATTTACATTTAGTGCAACCCATAAAAATCATTTTGAAAAAAAAAAAAAAAAAAAAAAAACTTGTGCAAGCTTCTTTTTGTTTTGTGTGACCAATTTCAATAGTATTATACATATGGTTGCCCAAACTTGCATGTCTCATCAACAGGTTACACCACAGCCAAAGTGTGTAACATCTACAAGAAAAAAACTACAGGCCTGAAGTGCACACTACATGTATATCTCTATCTCATACAGAAAAAGTTGACAAACCCAAATCTGTATTAAAGCCCAAGTACCATTTCAACAGTATCGAGTCTGATATTCACAGAGTAATGTGCTGTACTATCAGCAGTTAAGTTAAACATACTTTTGCAAATTTCTTTCATATAAATACGAAGTGCCAGTTCAACAAATTATAACTATGATCATGACAAGTAATGCTTGCAAGGGATATGCAAACATTTAAAATCCTGTGTTCTGTTGACATGAAGTACACAGTGGTCCCTGTTATGAAAATGTGTATGGCTGTTTGTTTTCATTTGGACACGTCACTGTATTCATTCAGTGTGTACCTGGTCATTGAGTTCAATGAATACTTTGCCGGGTCACTGCAGAGTGACTGAGTTGGCCTGTTTTGTGGGTGACTCACATGTAACTGGTAAACATGTGGAATAAGCTAGAATGGTGACCTGCATTCATATGAGGTGATCCAGACAGGTTTCAATGCACTGGGATGTGTGACTAATTGGAAAACTCCGGAACAATTTAGAGATTTCTCTGTAGATATATAAAGCAGATATTTTCCTGACAGAGAGAAGAGAGAGAATTCTGAAGGATCTGACAGAAGCTGTGTGTTATCATCAAGCCATTGGGACTGTGAGCCATTGTTTACATTGTACCTGTGGGGAGTGGACAGTGTCTTGAGTGGACTTGTATATTTGGTGCTTAGTTAGTTACACTTTGTACCTGTGGAGTGTGGACATTGTCTTTCAGTTGACTGGTATATTGTACCACATTGGAACCAAACCACACCTCTGTGGGATTGGATCAGCACCACACCTTTCCGTACCACATTGGACCCAAACAGGGCTGTCCAACTAGAGCATTGTAGCAAAATTTTGCTACAAAGCTCTTCGAAACTGCTACAGATTTTCTCAAAAATAAGTGTTTCTTATGTAAAGAAGTGGAAAAAATTCTAAAAGTAAAGAAAATTTTAATACAGAGATTTGCAGCTGGACAGCACTGCCAAACCGTAACTCTGTGGGATTTGTACCAGATCATTTGGCACATGTCATAGGACTTGGATAATCTAACCAGGGATTAGGATTTGCCTAAGACTGCTTGACCATTGACATACCAGTGGAGATAAGTTTACCTACTTTGTACTGATTTTGATAGTTAATGTATTGTTATTGTTAAAGTTATATCATTGTTGTCATTCTTTGTGGCGTTCTGCTAGTATCCAAAATGAGGGCATTGTAACAGTCCCCCTCTTATAAAGACACCCCAAAAGCAGACAAAAAGTGGCCTTATAAGAAGGGTGGTCTATCTTGAAGGGGAGAATACAATGGAATACCATACTTTCTGCAGAAGAATGCTGACCTTTCAAGAGGGGTGGCTTCTGGTTAAAGGGTCTTATGAAAGGGGGACCACTGTATTATATAAAATTCTTGCTCTGTGTGTCTTTCACATAGGACAGAAGATATTTTACTTTGTCAACAGAATGAGTGTGGATGAAAGCAACAGCTGGACAACCTCCTGACAGAACTGGCTTGTTCTAAGAGGATGTAGAATACAGGGACCACTCTTACCATTAGCCAATTAGCCCAATGCTACTGCTCCTTGAATTTGGATAAAAAAAAACTGAAAATGACTAAAATATTTTAAAATTAATTGCTACAGGGCCAAGACCGATTTTTTTGTAAATTATGCCTATTGGTTACAGATTTGAGAAGTTCAGATCTGACCATGCAATAGAAAGCCTCAACCTAAATTTTACAAAGAACCATGGCTAATGTTGTGTGTTGCATCCCACAGTTCGTCCCACATCATACCTCCAAGTCTATCATCTCTCTGGGTGCTGGAGCATCAGGGTTGTCACCAGTGTCCAACATTGGTATGCCATCCTTCCTTATCTCCTTCTCCAGAAAACCTGAGTGAGGAAAGAAACCATAATGGTCAGTGGTTCATCATACACTAACCACAGTAATACTGTACTGTAATCTCATGTCATATATGTACTTGTAAACTTCACAGTCCAGAATACATAGTTTTGATTGTGCATTTTATTAGTACAATGAAGGTCTTGCTTTCAAATGTACTTAGTTTCAGTTTTCTCACGTAACAGATTATATATTTAATGAAATCTAAGTACACACTTTTGTACATTTTACTTCTAATCTTTACGTGATTTTTAAAAAATTTTCTTTTAAAAAAATTCTATCAAGATAGTGTTGCGTCATCAATGAACTTAAAATCATTGTCAAACTGACGGTAACATGTATTAAGTCTGCTTATGTATAGGACTCTAAATCAACATGAATATGATGAATATAGTCATCCACTAAAAGACACCAAAAATTATACCTTGGTGAGGTCCCTCTACAATGCTTGAAACATCATCTTTTATCCCATCCCATCCTCAGGTGGTACCCCAAATATCTATATATTCATGTGTGTGTGTGTATATATATATATATATATATATATATATATTCATGTTTTTTTTTTGGGGGGGGGGGGTCATTTAACTGAAGTTTAAATTTCCCTGTTTTTGACAAAGTTCCTATCAAATCTGTCGAAATATTATTCCATGTTTATATTTTCATGGCTTTGTGTCCTTGGCAAAATTAACAAGATAAAAATACAACAAAATGAAGTGAACTTGAAGGACATGCTTTAAACCTGTGAATTTCAAATTGTTCAGCAAGCCATACTCAACCTGCCCTTGATGGAGCCTGACCACTTCCCACACAGTACAGAAAACAAATACTTAAAATTTGAAATTGTGTGGGCCGACTACATCTGAGATAAGTCTCTCTCTACTTTTTTTGTTCTGTGTCTCTGTGTGTGCCCCCCCCCCCCCCCCCATCCTTTTTTTTTTTTTTTGAAGTACCTGGCGCAGACTAAGAAACAGACCGGCAACTCTGCCGACCGCCCCCTTATTATAAAATCACTGTCATACCATGTATTTCATGTTTGAAATACAGCAAAGCTTGCTGTATGGTCAGCCTGTATGCTGTTTTATTATGACACCTGCATGGTATGTTCATCTTCAATCTTCAAATGTAAGATTTCAGATTCACATGTTGGGGAACCATCATACAGTGAAAACTCAATATAATGACACCATCTGTTCCCGAAGAAGTGCGTCGGATAACTGAATATGTCAGACAAATGAGTCAAATAACAAAGAAAATGAACATTTTCCGATGAAAATTTGTGTCATTATATTGAATATGTCGGATATCTGAGTGTCGTTATAATGAGGTTTCACTGTATTTTCATTACTTTCATATACAATCTACACAGTTTAATTAAGAAGCATGCTGATATGAAATATGTTGCCTAGTAAATACATGTTATTCTTATGTCAAGTTTCTTTCATGCACAATACGTACGCAGCTTTCTTTCCATCTCATCACACCGTCTTACTTCATTGACAAACTTCCGCTGAAATGCATTTACATCTGGATTCAACTGAAATGTAAATACAACGCAACATATCATTCATCTACTGGAAGTTCAAGGACTTTCATGTACACGTTTCAGCATAATACTGACAAGACAAAGTAATACTGACATGCACAGCAATGCAACTTCTGAAAAAGTTCATATTTTATCATTGTGTCAAAGGAACATTTTAAAAGTAGCATGATTTTCAAGTTTTGCTTTATTCTAAAAGGTAAAAATTTTAAGTTTCAGAATCAACTCTACATGCATCATCAACACTACAGGGTGCTCTGTGAATTATCCAATTCAACCCCTTTATCTAATTTTAATGTTTTGCTGCACTTAACCATATACATGTATGGACTTTTAAAATTGGCTGTTCCAGGGCTTAACATAAGATTTTTCATGATTAATCCATCCAAAGAAAAAAAAAATAATAATAATAATAAATAAATAAATCAGCAAATCTGGAAAAGTTCAGCCTAATAATAATAATAATAATAAATAAATCAGCAAATCTGGAAAAGTTCAGCCTAAAGTAACCGGACTATAAATTCACCTTTAAGTTTTGATTGATATTGCTATCAAATTTCGTAGCAAATACTTCATGAGCAACACATGGCATAAGTTTAATTAAGCTAAATGACTAAAGCAAGTAGCCGTGGTGGTTAGGAGGCTTTGTGATTGTCCGACTAGTTTTGATGCCTCTGCATCTCATCAGGGACTGTTGAAAAAAACGCGTTCGCCTGCTTATATACTACGTTCGGCTAACGTAACATATACATGTATGGACTTTTCAAATTGGCTGTTCCAGGGCTTAACATAAGATTTTTCATGATTAATCCATCAAAAGAAAAATTAAGAAAAATCAGCAAATCTGGAAAAGTCCAGCCTAAAGTAACCAGACTATAAATTCACCTGTAAGTTTTTGCTTGTGATAATCTGAAATTTAATTGGAGTGGGAAATCCTCAATGCTAAGCCATGTTAACACATATCATGAAAATGGCACCAACTGTCATGTTGCGGTTATCCCATTTAAAAGCTGAACCTTCCGAATCATGACTTTATAAACTGTAAATTAAAATAGAGAGTACAATTGAATCTCCCAATGACAACCTCCTAAGGACCTGAAAAAGTGTGGTCTTAATAGCAGGGAAGCCTGGATAGGGGATGTAATTAACCAAAAACTGTAGTCTTAACATAGTATAGGATTCTTTTACAGAGGTGGTCTGAATGGGAGATTCCACTGTACACATTGTCACATCCCGCAGCATTATTTATGCCATGTATGTAACTTTCACTTACATCTCTAAACTGGACGAGGCCCAGTTCCCCCAGCTCAGATACACAGGCATATGCTGCTTCCGACTGGAGAAACAGCTGACACAAGGTCATCTCTTCACTGCGGTACAATGACCCCATCTTGTCCCTGGTTCACCTGTAAGCAAGTCATTAAATGACCTTTATTGGTTAGCAATTGCACTTGAGCAGTTTTAACCCTTTCTCTCTCGAATTAAGACTGAGTCAACAGCTTTCCTTGACATGGTTTGCACACTTAGTGCACAACCCATGCCAAAAAAGCTGTTGACCTGGGGCATGTGACCTTGATAGGTCTCATTTATACAATTTGACACAATTCTGTGTCAAATTGTTTTTATTACCGTCGAATTAGTTGAAAACACTGAAGCAGATGGCATTTGACCACCCAGCATTTCTGGTTGTGTATGGGGCAAAGGGTTAAGTGTAGCCCAGTGGAAACTCAAAAGTACACAGCCTTTCATGCAAGTGTATATAGTCTCATCACAAAACTCTTGAATCTCTGGACATATCATCAGGGTTTCCGTCAGAGGGTAAAAAGGGTAAAATAGCATGCCCTAAAAAATATGAAGGGTATTTTTGCTTACCCTAAGATTTTAGCAGAAAAAAACAATTTTAGCACATATTTACCAGAAATACCCCATAAAGTCTTCATTATAAGAATTTTAACTTGAGAATATGCATATTGGAGTACCCTAAAATTTGACTCTGACAGAAACCCTGATCATTTTAAGTTGGTCTCTGAACAACTACTTGTGTATCTTGTTCCACTTTTCAGGCGACTGACACCACTGGGTGTGGTGTAAAATGAATGACCTAACAACTTTACAATCAGCTGCTGTGGCTAAATGCTTGCAACTGGGAAGCCCCATGATGGGTTTTACTGGCAGCTGTGCTCTCACAATAGAATGCTACAAATACAATACAATACAATGCTTTACCAGCAGGCATTTTGTCATAACCTGCAGTGGCAGAAAACAATGACCAACAAATACAAAAAAAAAACAAAAAAAAAAACAAAAAAAAAAAACACAGAACACAGTCTACTCCACAGCACCAGCATACAAAACATACCAAGACACATACAGAGCCATTCACTGATCCAGGCCTCTTGACCGTCCATGTTGACATGCAGTTACCATCTCTCCAGCTTCTCACATAACTATACACAAAAAACTGTTCATATATTGATTGATATTGCTATCAAATTCCATAGCAAATACTTCATGAGCTACACATGGCATAGGTTTAATTAAGGAGGAGAGTCTGTTTCAGTGCTATTTTGAGGGTGCTAGTCAAGATTCTAGATCACAAACCAATCAATATGCATAAAAACTGCCACAAACTACATGTATATATTTTTGGAAAGCTAACAAACTACTTAAACTTGTTTTCTCCCAATGCTTGCCATCCTCTTTTCCAAACAACCTTGAAGAAACTGGGATTCAACCTTTTTTGTTTTATCAACTGCATAAGCATGGTCTTGTCGCCACCGTCACCCAAACTGTGACTTATTTCATTACTGTTTCAGATTAGTTCATCAGACCTTCCTGCATCTTAATCTGACAAAGATGTCATAATTTTACGTTGTAATTGCACAGAAATGACCAGTTTCGTGGTCCTTTCACGCAGACCATTGCCATGCTTCCTGTCACAGAGCTGGGCCAAAGTAGTAATAATAATACTATAATGTAAACCGGAAGATGAAAACCGCTTTTCCTATTGGCCTATGTGATGAAATGTCGGAGCTGATTATTCAAAAAGTCATATAATGATCTTCATTGCATCATCCTCAGCCAATAGATTTATTATGTGTCTGAAGCAGCAACTGACGACTTTAAAAAATGGCATTTCTAGTATAAACAAACTGCATTGAAGTAACTTTTAGCCAGCTGGAAATCACTGAATGAGTAGCAGCAATCCAGAGCTTCGAGATGGTACCACACATGGCGTGTTTTCTTCCAAAGACCACAGTCTACAGCAAATGCTCCGTGTAATGATCAATTGGAAAAACACTGCTGGGAGCCAGACAGTGATCCCATAACATATGATACAGATATTTACCCTACCCCCTTCAGATACATTAAAATTTTCTCATTGACTCGACACACTGTCACTGGTAACTCGTTTTGGTGTTTCAAGGCGGTTCCCGGTGTTACACAGGGTTTGCCATCATAGATGTGAATCCCTGTGAATATAATAATAAATTCTATGTGTTATATTCACCAGGATTCACATTTATACAGGGACCGCTGGTGCCATTAGCCAATTAGCCAAATGCTAATGTTTCATTCATTTGGCTAAAGAAATTTGCAAATGGCTAATTTATTTTAACGTGAATTATGTAAGAGCTAGGCCGAATTCTGCAGTAATTACTCTTTTATTTGCCGATTCGGCTACTAATTTTGAAGGCCTAGATCTGTCCCTGTTTATGCTAGCACAAAGCTATACATTGCTGACTTGTGCTGTACATACAATAAGAAATTGCTCTGCTGTGTTCAAACAAAAATTGAAAACAGGGTTGTTTGTTTGTCTTTACTTTGCAACCAAGACTGAGGTGACCAGAGTATCAGTGATCATGAGTAAACATCCCAGTTCAATTGAATTCAAACTTTATATGCATCTCATTGAGTTCGCTAGTTAAAAGGACTACAGAGTGTTTGCCAGTGGTAGCCAGCGTTGAAAGGGTGTCAAATGCGGGCAAACGCCGAGCTCCAAAAGACTTCGTTGGATTTTGGAGTTTCCCAGCATTAGTCAGCATTTCCCAGCGTTTGTAGCACCGGCTAACGCTGTCTCACACTGCAAACGCTGTGTAACTCCGGGAACCGCCCTGAAACGCCGAAACAAGTTACTAGTGTTTGCAAGGATCAATTTGAGCACAAAATTGGTGGAAAGCCGCCAAACGTTACCCAATTCTCATCCCTTATTATTCGACTAGAAATACAGATCATATAAATACAATAAACATATCTGTAAACATTTCAGACATAGAGTGAAAAAAACCATGAAGATAGCACAAGTAACATGGACAAGTGACCCCAATTAAGGATAATAACATCAGCTATCATTGCGGCCACCTACTGGTGATTCTAACTCATCAGTGCAGAACACACATCTTCACAAAATTTGCAATGTAAAGGATACATGTATACACATATTCAGCAAGTACTGAAAATGTCTATGCATGTGCACTGGTTGCATAACACATCATAAGTGATCAACAGTGCATACTATTGGTTATTGCATAAAAAAACAGTTTTCAATCATATAGAATTCAGAATATTGACTTAAGAAGAAAATTTTGATATTTTTAGAAAAAACATTATGTCAGTGAGTGTAAAACTTATTCTTGATGCAAGGTTGAGTTTCATTAATCAATTCTGGTATATAAAATAGAATAGAGTTTTTTGTTGTATTTCTGACTGGAATTTCTGAAGGAGGGAGATCTCAATATTAGGTGGTATATGGGTGTTCTGGGGGTTCGATGGCAAACATGTTTCTGAAACAAGAGTGGACCAAGGATGGACCCTTGGGGTACCCCCAGTCTGTAGAGATAAAGTGTTAGAGTAGATGTCACCAAATTGTACATACTGGGATCTTCCTTGTAAGTAACTTCCAAACCAAAATCAGTGTTGTGCCAATGACTCCATAAAATTCCAAGTTTTTCAAAAACCATGTTGTGGTGTAATGTGTGAAGACTTTGGATAGGTCAAGATCAAATGTGTCAAGACTTTGGATAGGTCAAGATCAACAGTCATGGGTAGTTCACCACAGTCAAGTTTTTAAAAAATTATATCAATAAATTATAAAGTAGCACTTTCCATAGAATGTAATGTTTTAAAGCCATGTTGACTACCGTAGAGTAGATTGAGGGAAGAGATGAATGAATACAGTAGTTGTTAGACTACCTTTTCCAGGACTTTGGATACGGCAGGAAGGAGAGATATTGGTCTCTTATTATTCAGAAGAGATTCATCGTACTTTTTGAAGATGGGCAATACTTAAGCAAGCTTTAGTTTGTTGGGAAATATTCAGTTGTTGAAGGACTGGTTGATGTTTAATGTAAGGGGATCAGAAACAACTGTAACAATTCTCTTCAGTTGTTTCATGGACAGACCATCATGCCCCACAAAGAGACTCTCATGCCCTGTACAACTACTGCCACATCAAAGAAAAAAAAAAACAAAAAAACAAAAAATCCCTCACACTAAGAGTAGGACATAACAACCGTCACAGGTAACAATTCTCTTCAGTTGTTTCATGGAGAGACTGCCATGACCTGTACAACTAAGGCCACATCCAAAAAAATATAAAAAAAAAAAAAAAACCCTCACACTCAGAGTAGGGCATTGCAACCATCCCGCCAGATGGCATGCTGATCACCCGAAAGGCAGGCTTTTTTTTGTCACAGGTATACATGGTATTTCAAAACACAACAAAACCCACTGATAAGTTCAACAGGCAATTCACCTGTACCAGATGGATTTTTAAGAACAGACCAAATTTGAAATGAAATTAAAACCATAAACAAGGCCATGGGCCTAAAATCTAATCTGTGGCGGCAGACTGACCAGTTGGTCGATTGGTATTTTTGGTACACACATAATTGTGTGTGCATATGATGTGCTTCCAGAATATTTTCCATTTTCTAAAATTTTTGGTGTTGTACCTTTCATAATTTGTTGCCAAAGAAGGGAATATAGTAACAGCTGGCTTGAGAGACCAGGCCAAATTGAGATCACTTTTTCGGACCAACATATCAAAATATTTTTCTGAACAACAGACCCATGGGCCTAATGCTCTGCTGACAGATGACTAGCAGGTCAGCTGAGCTAAATATTATAAAACATTCACTGGTGTGTGACGACCCACGTACACTGCCACCAAGTTTGAGGTGAATCTGACAGTTTCTTCACAGAAGTCCAAAACGTGAAAAAGCATTAGAATACCCATTGACTTGCATAGTAATCTGACAATAAGAAAGGTGCTTTTACCAATAAGTACCCGAATTGAAAACATCGCTCAAAATGAGGAAACCATAGTAATGCCACCTAGTGAACAACTTTGTTTGACAATTTCACATGGAGCATACCCACAAAGTTTCAGCTCAATCTGAGTGACGGTTCTGGAGAAGTCGAAAATAGTGAAACATTAACATGTGCAACACCAAGGTTCAAGTAGTTCTCAAGTTATGATAAAGAGTAAAATTCATGTATGTTGCACTGTGACCCCAGAAACGAGATCAAGGTCATTCATGTAGTGTCTAAGCGTGACCTTCATACAGAAACATTAACCTGCTGCATCACACTAATAACTCAAAACAGATCTTATAGTCCAGGAGATGAGACACCTTTATTTATGTTTTCGAGTGCATTTTGTTTGAACATGTTTTCTAAGGCAGAAATACCTGGAGAAATCAAATCTGGCAGTCTTACAAGCTGAAAGTGGTCCATTTTCTTTCCATACAGCTGTTTTGGAGGGAATCTCGCCTTCCAAAATTGGCACAAAATTAAGGGGTAGGGGAAATTTAAACGGCCATATCTTCCTCCATATTGCTTACATCAGAATGTGTTACCCCTCAAAATGTTTGTATTTAGCCCCTCTGTCCAATAAAGCAAACCAAATTTGAATATGTTAATTAGTGACGTCAACAGAGGTCATAAGGTCACCAAAACGGGTCAGAGGCTATACCTCCTGGAGGCTCCAGAAAAAAACCCACAAACTAAAAGAAACAAGACCAAAATGATTTATTTGACTTTTATTCAGTAGAAAATATAATGCTTCACACATCTGCCTACAGTAAATCTTTGTTAAGACAATCTGCGTTGTTTCAAACAAACTGATTCAAATTACATTTCTTTTTCATCAAATTTTGACATTTGCCACTCTGGTGCATTGCTTGACATTGTAAAGTGGTCCGCAGCTGTTAGGCTAACTTTCTGAACTGCAGGATTATGCAAAGCTCGGATACATTGCTTATGGTCTTTTCTGACCACTTGGATGATAGAGAGGACTCAACAGATGAAGTTCGGTACTTGTGAATGGGACTATAAGTTCACAATGACAACATCTCTAGCATACTCGTTGCCATTTCCAAACATAGTCAGACTTGATGCAAAATAATGGAAGTATATAGCACCCTTTGATATATCAAGAAAGCTGAATCACGGGTTTTCAAGTGCTTTATAAATCATCTTCAATTTCATAGTCTGAATCATCAGAGTCAAAGGAATTTTCACACTCATCCTGGTCATCATTGTCTGATGGTTGGTCAGCTGTAACGTGCTCAGCTATGTCTTTTGGCATTTGGTCCCCAACAAATCAGACCATCTGGTATTTGCCATCAGTTAGTTTCCAACCACACTCAGTAGGATGAATTGAATCAGATATTGGGTCCTGGAGGTGTACATTTCTCCAAATCATAGTCACATAGTTTGTCCTGTTCAGCTTTTGTGAAAGAACTCGCCTGGATGGGGGAAGAGTGATAGTATCTGCTCCTTTAATTGTGGCTAGTGGTTCAGACTCCTTTCTAGGTGCATACTTCTCTCTGAAGATTGCGTACCTGGCTTCCCCTAGGTTAGAGACTTTTGCTTTGTTGTTGCCTTCTGAGATCTCTTTGCTTTCTCCCAGCTTAGCAAAGAGATGTTGGTAATACTCTGACGACTCTACTTTGCCAACCCCGTGTCAACGAATTTTTGGGCCCCCTTTCATATTTGACTTTTGTCGCATTTCATGTGACATCTTAACTACAGTTGTAACATTGATGATGTTAACAGTGCAAAATAGCAAAATTGGTCATGTTACACTAGACTAAAGGTAAAAGGTGCTGGTCACAGTGTTTTGTCAGCTCAGCATGAGAATAGATTCTGCGCAAAATGTTAAAATGTAGTCCTGAATCATATGAATGGCATTATAATTGATGCGGAATTATGACCAGATGACTCGATCCTAAGTTTGCTTTCTAATAGAAAATGGGAAATTTAACTTGGTGCAAGTATGTTCGCGATCTGAGTATAAAAGTAATTTTCATGAGTAGCTGAGCTACCCAAACTACATGTACACATACTTCTGTAAAATAACTCAAAATGGCTTTTGCTTTCCAGTTATGTAGAGAGGGGCGGGGGAGGCTTTTGTTTCCCAAATGTTTTGGCCACTTGACCCCCGAACAGTATCTAAGTGCCTCAAGGTGGATATAAATGAGGAAGAGGCTCTTTGATTCCAGACTATTGGGCCCCCTTTTGGTATCTAAATGCATTAAGTGGATCTTGAATATTTGGGCCCCTATTTGTAAGTAAATGCTTTGCAGTGGATATAAATGGGGAGGGGGCCTTTTGGTTTCAGTATATTTGGCCCCCTATTTGTACCAAAGGGTCCCCCCTCCCCATTTATATCCACTCTATGACACAAACAAATAGGGGGCCCAAAAATACTGGAGCCAAAGGGCCCCCTCCCCATTTATATCCACTGTAAGGCATTTATTCACAAATAAGGGGCCAAATATTTTGGAACCAAAGGGCCCCCTCCCCATTTATATTCACTGCAAGGTATTTACCAAATAGGGGGCTCAAATATCCTGGAACCAAAGGGACCCCCTCCCCCATTTATATCCACTGGAAGGCATTTACTTCCAAACAGGGGGCCCAAACATTCTGGAACCAAAGGGCCCCCTCCCCATTTGTATCCACTTCAAGACACATGCAAATGGGAGGCCCAAATATTCTGGAACCAAAGGGCCCCCCTCCCCATATATATCCACTGCAAGGCATTTAATTAAAATAGGGGGCCCAAATATTCTGGAACCAAAGGGCCCCCTCCCCATTTACATCCACTTTGAGACACAAACAAATAGGGGGCCCAAATATTTTGGAACCAAAGGCCCCTCCCTCCCCATTTATATCCACTGCAAGGCATTTACTTACAAAAAGGGGGCCCAAATATTTTGGAACCAAAGGGCCTCCTCCCCATTTATATCCATTTCAAGACACATACAAATGGGGGGCCCAAATATTCTGGAACCAAAGGGCCCCAAATATTCTGGAATCAAAGGGCCCCCTGCCCATTCACATCCACTTTAAGACACAAACAAATAGGGGGCCCAAATATTCTGGAACCAAAGGGCCCCTCCCATTTATATCCACTTTAAGACGCTTACAAACAGAGGAAATCAGCTGAAAACCCACATCCCTGAGTCCATTCCAGAATATTTAGGCCCTCCCAGTATGAAAGAGCTTTCTTTAAAAAAAAAAAAAATCTGGTGTTTTATTGTATTTTTTTCATTCATATCAAGAGCCAGATATGCCGCGTATGTATCTCCAGCAATGCAGATAACTAGGAATCAGGGGGAAATGGAGACACCCGAATCTATACATGTGGGGTGGATTTGTCCTAAAATATGTGTTGCACAAATAAAAAAAAACAACTTGGAGGGATTGTGAGATAATTCCTACAAGCTATTTTTTTTGGGGGGGGGGGCCAAATGTTTGCAGGGAGGCCGAAACGTTCGGCAAATGAATGGGCCCCTGGGGGACCATCCGCTCGGGGGGGGGGGGGGCAAATATTCTCTTGCACCGGTACTTGTTGATGGCTTATCTGACATTGTCACAACTGACATGGAGTAATGCAGACTTATCAACTATCATGTAGCTTTCACTGCATCTATACAAAACACAAGTGCATAAAATATCACTGAATCTAGATACAAAGCACAAGTGCATAAAATATCACTGCATCTGTACAAAACACAAGTGCATAAAACAAAGACTAAGGATGATACAAACAGCACATTCACGAAATAAAATAAAGGCTGATAACTTTCCTGCTCACCAAAAGCAAGCAGTAAACTGACTGGCTTTTCTACTGGCCTAACTTAGGCCAAGATTAAATGTCTTTCCAACAACAGAGTGGAGAAAATGCACTGTCCTTTTGCTTACCATCCTCTTCGGCCTACCGCCTACCTAAAGCGAACAACTGGGACTTTACTAGTTAACTGCTCAAGTGTCAAAAACAAGAAATAATAAACAGATTAAGACCTAATTACAAACTACATTTAACCAGACCTGATTTTAGGAACAGAAATGTGGCCAGACAATTCTAACAAGGACAGTGAAATTTTCCCACCAAATTAAAAGTTATATTTGCCCACTTGACCATTCCCTAATTACACGTCTTTTGTTTACGGTTAAACCTCAATAAAACAAGAACCACTGGAGATAATCAAAAAATTCCAAAAGTATATCGTTTCTCAGTCCTTAGTGCTTTCAAACAAAAGACAAAATAATGGGTTGTTGTAACTTGTAATTTTTAGTGGCCTTGCTATTACAACATACACTGCAAAGACCAGAATACAAATGGAGGCGGCAGTTAAAGATAAAAAAACTGATAAAATGTAAGCAGAAACCATATAACCACATGCAGTCATCCCATAAACATTTCAATATTGAAATCTACAAGAAACATAAAGGACACACCCAGTCAAAGATACGAAAATCTTATTCTAAATATCTCATAACATCATCGAAACTAGTTTTGTTCAGAAAAACAGCAAACACTTCTGGTACATCAAATCCGGACAGAAAGACAATACAAGACCTAATTGCACTCGAGCACTGGTCAAACACGTGGGGCATGAAGTTCAACATCAACAAAATTTTGTTATATCATGCGAATCAATAGGACCAAATTACCTAAACACCACTGTTATCATTTATACCAACAACAACTTCGACAAGTAACACACAACCCATATCTCTGACTTATACTGAATGAAAAACTTAATATGTACATCACAAGCCGAAAAACACAGAAACTTTTCTTTCCAACAATGGTCATTGAGTGGAACAATCTCACCAATCACCAAATTTCTGCAGAGACAATAGACACTTTCTAAAGCAGACTGTCTGCAACATGATACTTGGACTAACTGTCCTACACCCCTGGGAAGTGTTACTCCACGAAAAGATCTGCCCAGTATTTATACACAACAGAACAGAACAGAGATGGGGTTTCCCCTCTTTCAGAACAATGCAATGTGCTTGAGGCAGGAATTCCCCACTTTCAGTTTCACAATACAATGTACATGATGTACTTGAAGCAGGGATTCCCCACTTTCAGTCGTTACCATGCAGTGTACTTGAAGTGGGGATTACCCACTTTCACTATGAGAAGTTCAATTTAAAATAAATTTCACTTACTGTTGCTTGTTAGGCCTAATCACTGATTGATACATAAATTACCCCAACATACGTAAATATAATCAAATGAATTGAGCAATATTTTGAAATATGTTCCGCATACATTTATCTTTGATAGGTAATGCACAAGGGCAGAAGATGTCAATATTTGATGTAGGAACGAAAAACTTGAATCAGTTTGTTTTTAACAATGCAGATTGTCTTTTACAAAGATTTACTATAGTCAGATGTCTGAAGTATCATCTTTTTCTACTGAATAAAAGTCAAATAAATCATTTTGGTCTTGTTTCTTCTAGTTTGTGGTGTTTTTTCTGGAGCCTCCAGGAGGTATAGCCTCTGACCCGTTTTGGTGACCTTATGACCTCTGTTGACGTCACTAATTAACATATTCAAATTTGGTTTGCTTTATTGGATAGAGGGGCTAAATACAAACATTTTGAGGGGTAACACATTCTGATGTAAGCAATATGGAGGAAGATATGGCCGTTTAAATTTCCCCTACCCCTTAATTTTGTGCCAATTTTGGAAGGCGAGATTCCCTCCAAAACAGCTGTATGGAAAGAAAATGGACCACTTTCAGCTTGTAAGACTGCCAGATATGATTTCTCCAGGTATTTCTGCCTTAGAAAACATGTTCAAACAAAATGCACTCGAAAACATAAATAAAGGTGTCTCATCTCCCGGACTATTAAGTTATCAAGTAAACAGTAAATTTCGTGTCAGTTGTCCTGCGAATTAGCATTAGAATGCCAATTGACTTACATAGTAATCATAGGAAAGCTCCATTGACAGGTAAGTATCGTAATTGAAAAAAATTCTTAAAAATCAGGAATCCCAAAGCAGTGCCAACTAGTGTACAGCTGTGTTTGACCCTTCCACAAGAACATATCCATCACATTTCAGCTTAATCTGAGAGATAGTTCTGAGAACAAGTGAAAAATCGCAAAACCATACAAAAAAATCATTAAAAAAAATTAGAAAAAATTGCAGCGCCACCTGGTGAACAAATTTGGAACTATGTGTCCCTGGGAGTGTCTATGTACGATACCAAAGCAATTGGGTGAACGGTTTCAGAGGAGAAGAATTTTTAATGTTTGTCCCAAAAAAGAACCAAAAAAATGATAAAAAATCCAAAAATCAATGGAGCGTGACCATTTGGACAAACTTGGTAGAAATCCACCCAAGGCACATTCCCACCAAGTTTGAAGTAAATCTGGCCCAAATTATTTAAGTTATAAGCATTACAAGATATTCCCATGTTAAACTTTCCTATTAAAACTTTTGTAAAGATTTTTGAAAAAAAAAAATCATAAAAAAATTCAAAAGTCATTGGAACAAGCCGGGTACATTGCCACCAAGTTTGAAGTTAATCTGGATGATGGTTTTGGAGAAGAAGTTGAAAATGTAAATTGGCATTAGAATGCCCATTGACTTACATAGTAATCGATAGGACAGGTACATTCACTGAAAAAGAGCCGAATTGAAACAAGAGGGCTGTGTGAACAGCCCGTGCCTCAGCTGATCTTGACATTCATCACACTTGCAGCTCTATCAACTTGGGAAAGGATCAAGGACACCATATTCTGAGTAAGTCTGACCTTTATAGAAGAACACCTACATGTGCAACATCAAAGTTCAAGTAATTCTCAAGTTATAATGAAGAGTAAAATTCATGTATGTTGCACTGTGACCCCACATACGAGGTCAAGGTCATTCATGTACTGTCTCAGCATGACCTTCATACAGAATAATTAACGTGTAGCTAACTCAAAACAGATCTCAAGTTATCAAGTAAACAGTAAATATTGTGTCAGTTGTCCTGTGAATTAGCATTAGAATGCCCATTGACTTACATAGTAATCAATAGGAAAGCTGCATTGAACGATAAGTACCCGAATTGAAAATCCTTAAAAATCAGGAATCCAAAGCAGTGCCACCTAGTAAACAACTGTTTGACCCTTCCACACCAATATATCCATCACATTTCACTTTAATCTGAGGGATGGTTCTGAGAACAAGTGAAAAATAGCAAAACCATACAAAAAATTCATAAAAAAAATTGCAGCGCCACCTGGTGAACAAATTGGGAACTAGAGGTCCCCAGGAGTGTCTATGTACGATATCAAAGCAATTGGGCAAGTGGTTTCAGAGAAGAATTTTGAAGGTTTGCCCCCCAAAAATAAAAAAAAATTCATAAAAAATCCAAAAATCAATAGAGCGTGACCATTTGAACACACTTGGTAGAGATCTACCTAACGCACATCCCCACCAAGTTTGAAGTAAATCTGGTCAATATTATTAAAGTTATGACCATTACAAGAAATTCCCATGTTAAGTTTTCCTATTAAAACTTTTGTAGAGATTTTTGAAAAAAAATCATAAAAAAATCCAAATTCATTGGAACATGACCATTGGAACAAACCTGGTAGACACCCACCCAAGGTACATTGCCACCAAGTTTGAAGTAAATCTGGATGATGGATTTGGAGAAGAAGTCAAAAATGTAAATTAGAATGCCCGTTGACTTACATGGTAATCAATAGGAAAGGTGCATTTACCCCAAAGGAGCAGACTTGAAAAAATCATTAAAAATCAGGAATCCACAGCATTCCCACACAGTGAACAACTTTGTTTGGCCCTTCCATTAGGAACATATCCACCAAGTGTAAGCTTAATCTGAGTGACGGTTCTGGAGGAGAAGTCGAAAATATCTATAACACACAAAAAATTCCAAAAAAAAAAATAGAAAAAAACTGCAGCGCCACCTGGTGAACAAAATTAACAACAAAGAGTCCCTAGATGTCTTCCTGTGTGATATCAAAGCATTTGGGTAAGCAGTTTCGGGGAAGAAGACTTTTTAAGATTTGTCCAAAAAAAAAAACCAAAAAATTCATTAAAAATCCAAAAATCACTGGAGCATGACCACGTGAACAAAATTGGTAGAAACCCACCCAACGTACATTGCCACCAAGTTTGAAGTTAATCTGGATGACGGTTTTGGAGAAGAAGTCAAAAATGTGAATTAGCATTAGAATGCTCATTGACTTCCATAGTAATCAATAGGAAAGCTGCATTGACCGATAAGTACCCGAATGGAAAAAATCGTTAAAAATCAGGAATCCACAGCATTCCCACATAGTGAACAACTTTGTTTGACCCTTCTACAAGGAACATATCCACCATGTTTCAGCTTAATCTGAGTGATGGTTCTGGAGAAGAAGTCGAAAATAGCTATAACACACAAAAATTCATAAAAAATTAGGAAAAAATTGCAGCGCCACCTGGTGAACAAATTAAGAACTACGTGTCCCAGGAAGTATTCCTGTGTGATATCAAAGCAATTAGGTGAGTGGTTTCGGAGAAGAAGATTTTTTAAGATTTACCCAAAAAAGAACCAAAAAATTCATTAAAAATCCAAAAATCACTGGACCATAACCATTTGAACAAACTTGGTAGAGACCCACCCAAGGCACATCTCCACCAAGTTTGAAGCGAATCTGGCTGACAGTTTTTAAGAAGAAGTCGAAAATGTGAATTGTGGACGACGGACGGACGGACGGACGACGGACGGACGGACGGACGGACGACGGACGACAGACCCTCAAAAAACCTCAGCTGACTGACAAGTCAGCTGAGGTAAAAACTGTAAAACATCAGGAATCCGCAGCAGCCCCACATAGTGAACAACGTTGTTTGACCCTTCTACAAGGAACATATCCACCATGTTTCAGCTTAATCTGAGTGAAAGTTCTAGAGAAGAAGTCAAAAATAGCTATAACACAAAAAATTCCTAAAAAACTGCGAGTCAAAAAGCCATGTTACAGGTGGTTACTTTACTCAGGAACTTCAATACAAGACTGTAATGTTATAAGATATTAGCACTTCTATTCTGCGGAGTCCTGGACAGGTAAATAGCGTTGGTGAGACCTAAAACAAATGTCGTGTTTCCTGTTGCAGCAAAGCACAAAAGTAGAGTAGGTAGGCAGGTAGTGATTCTTTTTTTTTTTTCAATGTTTTTTCAACAGTTTATAATGTGAATTATAAATCACAGTTTATAATTCACATTATAAACTGTGAATCTCTGAATCACAATGTGATTTGAGTTATCTGATATCAACATTCTATTGAATTCCAAAAATTATTTAATGATTTTCTGACAAATTCTAGAAAATTATAAACAAAAATTATTCTTGACAAACATGACACTGGCACTGCATCTTTTTGATGATGCAAACAAAATTTTCACTGAGGCAATTAGCTTTCAATCTATTTTAATATATTTTAATTTGTTTATTGTATTGGTTGATTGATTTAAAAGTATATGTTCGAGTGTCGGCCTCCCTTGCATTTCAATGAAATAAAACTAAACTTTCAAATTTCAAGTATATTACAGAATGATTGCTTCAAATATATCTTTGGCATCCTTTCCTCGTTGGATGACGTGTGGTCGGTAAAAGACAGTGAAAGATGAAAAATGATACATGTTGGAACTTGTGCATCTCAATATGACAATCTGCCAGAGTAGTAAATGGAGAAATATGTTAATTTTCTTTACAAATTCATTATAATATCTAAAGTCTGCAGTGCTATAACTCAGCTGTTGATTTCACATTCTTTTGACATGGGGGGTGGGGGGCCCCAAGTATTCTTATGTACAGGTACTTTTTATTTCAATTCCATTAAATTGATTTGATATCCTACATCCCAACGGGAGCCCCACGGCACGCAGAAATATTCATCGGCTCTCGCTTTGCATCGCGTATGCTGGGGCCTCATTTGGGTTGCGGTGAAATTGCGATCGTTTGAACACTCTATCCGGTGCTAAAATACAACAGATTCTGTCATTCTATGCGGCCAGTGCTCTGATATGCCTTCTATATTAAACTTTGGTCTTTCTTTCTTGTCTATGCAATCCAAAGAACTCGACACAACAATCCCCAGATTCGTTCTCGTGCAAACAGATGACCGTACATCTCCATTTGTATGCCCGGATATGCAAACTCAAGAATTTGGGTTAATTTATTCAGCCTTCAGCTGGGAAGCGCAAGCCCGTCTTCCCGTTCTGTATTGCGGTAACATGTGCCGAAGTTTTCGAACAAAGTCTGCCTTACGAAATAGCCTCTCATAAAAGATGTTCCCAAAAATTTAACCAAAAGTCAATAGTATTACGCACTTTCTTTCGTTATGACCGATGTAAACACAAGCAGAACGTCGACCAACATGTGGAGCGATGTGCCATTGTGCGCACGCATGTAACTCTGACTGCATACGCCACGCCCACGGGTGACCGCTTGGACTTGGGGAAAGTTCCTTTGTCTCCGATGGCAGGGTTGTACTGGCATCAAGGTTGGATAATTACGCACTAATATTAGAACACTTGTGTACACACAGATAAGAAAAAGCCTCTTATTAAAAGATGTACCCCACAAATTAACAAACGACCTGCAGCTAAACTTTCTTCACGACATAGAGGCGCGTTTTTTCGGTTGAAACGATCCCCTAATGAGCAACAAGTGGATATTTTCAGACTTCTGAGAGCGGCCCTTGACCCATATATCAACTTCGCATCAAGTTTTCAACTAAATTGAATTAATTGATGACTTACAAATAGTTCTTTTCAAGCTCTTCAGACCCGCAACCTCAACAATTGGGCCTTAAACCTCAAATTCCCGTTCAGAAACTTGGATATCCCCAATTTTTTTTGCCATTGCCAAGCAACACGTAAACAAAGATGGCCGCCAAAACTGATTGTAATATCTGTGGCTTCGCCACAGATAAAAAACAAGTATATCACATACAATTTCCTTTTTTCGTGATAAGACCAGCCTTACAATATTTTTGTTTCCAAAAACAAATTTTATTATGTCATAGGGCGGGGAGGATTTTTTTTACACTCTGTGAAAAACAGATGAAGGAGGGAGGATTATTTTTTTTACTCCCAATTTAACCCTTTCCCCCTTGAATTTACACTTGAGTCAACAAATTTCCTTGGCATGAGTTGGGCACTAAGTGCCCAACTCATGCCAAGGAAAGTTGTTGACCTGGGGCATGTGATCTTCATAGGGCTCATCTACAATTCTCAGTCAAAATTGTTTTTCATTATTGTTGAAATTAGTTGAAAGCACTGAAGCAGATGACATTTGACCACCAGCCGGCTTTGGCCGGTTTGAGGGGGAAAGGGTTAAGGGTAAACGAGCAAATTCCACCATAAAAAAAAATCCAAATTAAGGGTAAAAAAAAAATACATTCTGCATTATTCAAAATGACAAAAAGTCTTTCAAGCCAGCAGGGAGGGTTATCACAAACACATTTTTATGGTTGGCCTAATTATTGCTTTTAACAGTGGCCATCAAGGGAAGTACGCACATGGCTTACACATTTATGTGATGTATAAGTTGCTTGAGTTGTTTTTTATTTCATTATGGATTGACAGAATATTTCTTTTGCAAATTTGGTGAAAGATGACAAAAACCTTTAACCAGATCTCTTTTCAGTAGCCTTTGGCTAATGGCTAGCACTGGCCTAGCGGCCACACATTATGACCTGAGATTGGTTTTATTTTCAATGATCGGTAGGGTAGTGGCTGGGTAAATGATATCATAGCCATAGGTCTACGTGTACATGGGCGGCCCTAGGCACAGATGCAAGATTGGTACTGTTCAGTGATAACTGACATACTCTATGCCAGTCGAGGGCCTATAGTATGGCCACATCAGAAAAATACACACACAATATGCCCCACAGAATACACATATATATTGTGCACGTTTTACCAATTTACTCGATCCCTAGATCACACAGCGCGTTCTATGGATCAACGGTTCGCACACACATCGATGGATAGCGCTGCATGTTCTCTCGATTTGTGTGTAACGAGTGGTAGGACACACACCATGCTCATGTTTCCACTGCACTTTCCATGCACTATAGTGAGCGGTATCTGTTGAGTAGCGTGTCAAGTGTCACCAGCTTTTCCATGGCTGTTTTAGTAAGGGACGGTGATGGAATAAAGGGAATAAATTGTGAGGTGAGGAGGTGCTGGGCATTATTGGCTCACTACTAGGGTGCTTCTATATGGAATAAAGACACGCAGTTCTTGAGGTAAAAGTCACGGAGCAAAACATGTGGCATGTATCATTCATGCATAGCCCCGCCGCAGGTGCAGACTCTTGCGGAAACTTCAGTTTATATCTTTTTTCAAATGTGGCTACAGTGGCCAGAATAGTGGCCACAAACCGGTCTTCAAAGTATCTTGGATAATGTATTGATAATACTGTACTATGCATGCTGCCACACTTGCACTGTGCCCGTATTGTCAGATCCGCCAACGCGTCATAAGCTGCTTATCAGCTGACTGCTGTTGTTCTGAGCAGGCCCTGTGAAAACACGTTCCACATCGCATATAGTCCTATGTAAAATTGGCCATTTTTATCCAAAATTATATCCATGTTGTCGACCGCAAATCAACAAAATAACTCTGAAGGCAGCATCATTTTGCCGAATTCTACTACTGAATAAAAAAATTAGAGATTTTGACGATCATAACTTGGGGTTTAAGCGCTGGTTTTCGGGTAACGCTTAGCATACATTGAATGGGTATCCACAGTCGCTTTCAGGGAGATTCACAGAGTAACGAGTACATGTAAACCAAGATTCCCGGATGTGCGGATCCCAGAATAATAGTACTCACAGTATCCCCATCGGAAGAACACGTTGTGAAAACCCCCTTATTTTCTTACTGATTTGCTCTCATTGGGTCTGGTCCCTTGGCCTCTGTGGAGCATATTCACCCACAAAAATGGTAGTGGCCCCCCCTCCCCAATCTACTTTCTTTCTCTCTCTCTCTAGCCCACCTGTGGCAGTGCCGCTGATATAATTCCACACCCAAATCGTGACCGCTGCCAATATGCGACACTGGACCGGAATATTTATGCATATCGTGCGTGGTATTTATCAAAACAACCCTGTCATGGGCATGATTATCTCATGCCCATAGCCCAGACCAAAGCTGGGGCCACATTACAAATATAGAGAGCCATGTCGAAAAAAAATAAATAAATAAAATAAAACACAAAGAAAAGCACAGCATCCGTCATCTGACTACCTTCAAATTCAAGTTGGCTTCCTCAATTGTAAAACGATTTCGTCGACGATGAAGATCCATAATCTGGAGCAAATTAAAAATTGTCCCATGTCTTCGTGAAGTATTTTTAATTTGGTAGTGTAGGCTACCCAACATCAATCCACTCTCCTGAAGTATATATACACTTACCAATAAACCATATATATTCCTGACCCTTTAAAATGCTTTAATCTTCCCAAGTCTGTTCTCCCGGACTGACGAATGATCAAAATGGCGGTATCACGTGAGCATGTGACATATGAATCATAAAGTAGGCTGCAGCGCCTCTTGCGGTAATAATAATAATACTGTGGCTCTCCGCTTATGCGCCGCGGTCCTGTGTGACACAGGTGGCCTAGGAAATAATAATAAAAAAAAAAAAAGAAAAAAAAAAAAAAGAAAAAGAAAGAAAAATGATGAGATGGAGGAAACCATGGCGGTAGAAATGTAAAAACATTTCATCGTGCTGAAAGGCTAGCCCAGGGGTAGACCTATACTATTTGTGTCAAGGTCAATTGTCAAAGTTAGTTTCCTATGAACTGCAGTTAACGTAATTTTGAAACGTGATTCTAAACTGTAATTTTGGCAATTAATCATGAATGATAACTGTAATATAAGCCTAAAACGTAATCCTTGACAGAGCATTCATTTTCTTTCCGCACAAATACAAATCCCTCATAGTCACAGGGAAGCAGGGCTGGAAAATACGAGTCAGGGGAAAAATTACGTCAAAAGCGTACAAGGTATTGGAAGAGCCACAAAAAAGTGTACGTTGGGATGGAGGGAAGGGATCCAAGTTTCTTTCTCAAAGTAGGGCAGGAGTAATCAATCCAGAAAAGAGAAAACAGAAATAGACAACAGATAGTAATGTAAAATGTAAGGTGTGTAGACAAGCTTAAGAAGCAGATGAGACAGTGGATCATTGGATGTTGTGGTGTGTGATGCATATTGTGAGAAAAGGGAATATTTTTCAGAAAGTAGCACAGGGAAGACCATAGTTGCAAGGGCTTGGAAGATGTTCGGTGTTTAGAGGTAGAGGAACAAGCAGCATGAGTTCCAGGTTTTAAGGGTGACTTAAGGCAGGAAAGGTATTAAAAGTGTATAGGACGAGGGAGGTGGATTGATCATTGAGATCTGACATGTATACGTCCCTGACAGGACAACCTGGCAGGATGCTGGGAGAAAAGAAATGACATTAAAAAAAAAATGTTTTGCTTGGCAGCAAATCGATCTGTTTGCCTTTAAAACTTTTAAAGATTGCCCGTTCAGAATTTATTCAACTCCAGCAACAATATATTTTTTTCCATGGGCTATGTCAAAAACTTCAATTGAGGTTGGAAAAGCACCTCAATATATTAAAATTTTGAAGCCAGTCAAGAATTAAATTTTGTGTATTTGCCTAATGTGCACAAATCAAACTGTTTACAACTTTGATTCGTGGTTCATTCGATGCAGCTTTCCCACAAATCTCTCAATTGTAGTTTGAATGACACCCCAATCTATAATAGTTTTGAAGCTATCAGTCAAGGTTAAATTTTGTTTATTCACCTAATTTGCGTGAATCAAAGTGTTTTAACTTTGGTTCATGTTTCATTGGATGTGGCTATGTCACAAACCTATCAATTGAAGTTGGAATGACACACCTATCTGTAATAGTTTTGAAGTTATTCAAGTTTTAAATTCTGCATATTTGCCTAATTTGCATAAATTAAGGTTCTGCAACTTTGGTTCATGTTTCATTGCATGCGGCTCTGTCACAAACCTACTAATTGAAGTGGAAATGGCAACTCTATTTATAATAGTTTTGAAGTTATTCCAAATTAAAATTTTGTGTATTCGGCTAATTTAAATAAATTAGAAAGCAACAACTTTGGTTCATGTTTCATTGGAAGTTGGAATGACGCCTCTATCTTTTGGAAGTTATTCAAGATATCAATTTTATATATTTACCTAATTTGCATAAATCAGAACGCTACAACTTTGGTTCATGACTCATTGATACATAGCATATGGAAAAGTATTATCCTGCCGTCACTTACGCATGGCGTTGCAGTGTGGTGGTGCAATACTAAAGAGTCTGAAGCCTCTCTGAAGTCCATTCAATACACCATAGCCAAACCAATACTTCAGGTCAACTCTTCACCTGCAGCAGTGGCTACCCTTGGTGAACTAGCATGGCTCCCCCTAAAACTGATTCTGGATCGCATTATGATTAAATATTTCCACCGAATAAAATTTGAGATGCCAGACACACAGCTATGTAAACAAATTTTTTAGACTCTTTTGCAAAGAAATTATGATAAACCTGCACAGATTTGGCCATATGTTGACGAATTTAAGGTCTTTAATAACGTAGCTATGGATCGTTCCCTGGAATCAAGGAATCACGAATGGCTGATGTGCTTTTTAAAATTATCGTTAGAAGCATATAAATTACACTTTTACCAGGAAAAAGACGTCAAAAAGTCTTTTAGATGTTATCAAATGTTTAAACGGCCCTCTTTCGGTGAAAGTTATCTGTTTAATGCAAATAACTTTGCCGATGCATGCTTAAAATTTATGGCCCACACTGGGTGTCTGGGTGTAGGGGAAGATCCGGAAAGATGGGGTTTATCAGACGGAAGATGTCCTTTATGTAAAGATAGTAGAGAAGATTTAGCCATTTTGTATTTGTCTGCCCAGCACTAAATGATGTCAGGTTAGAGGCATATAGAAATTTGGAAATCAACGCTCTGAATGAGAATTGTAAACAGGCAGGACAGCGTTTTCCCGCCTCCGCGCTGAAAAATAAGTTATGTTGGTTCCTTGGCGAGCACGCATGTGATCTTGGACAGGACACTGGTGAATTATTTGACCAAACATGTAAAACATATTTGGTTAAGGCTTCGCATTACTGGAGACGGTCACTTTGAGGACTTCTCGGAACGACAGATTATATGATCGTCTTGTAAATAGACCTCCTCCAATGTATATACTGTATATAATTTTGCAGGGAAGTTCGGTAACGCCACAAAATAACACGTGATGGTGCTCTGTTGACGACTTAAGCTTACACTACAGATGGAGTCAAACCAGCAGAGCCGGGACACGCTGCCGTGTACTTGTTATGCCTGCGCGGCTTTGCATCCCCCATCCCCCACCCCCCGCAGAAAGGCGGGGGTGGGGGTGGGGGTGGGGGTGGGGGTGGGGGTGGGGGTGGGGGTGGGGGTCCCCATGTACAAACCCATATCCAGGAGTATGTAACAGTGGTGAATTGAAAATTTTGTAACTGACTTATACATTCATACTGTGGTAATACCTGATTATTTTCTTCAATAATGACGCTGGAAGCAATATGTTCTGCATTGTATATGAAACATGTATAATGTACATGTCCTTACGCTTTCTAGAGTTTTGTTCCAATGAGTGGTTTATCTCTAGTTTGGTGCGGAAAACATAAATTATTACTCGTAGATACTATACTTATTTTAACAAACGAAGATTATTTGATTGATAATAAGGATGCCTGATTATTTGTATAATTTTGGACGCATCATGGAATTTTTCCCGTTCCGTTGGTGCCCCCGCTGTAAAGGGAAAGTTTTCCTGATTATTATTATTATTATTATTATTATCATCATCATCATCATCATCATCATCATCATCATCATCATCATCATCATCATCATCATTATTATTATTATTATTATTATTATTATTATTATTATCATTACTAATACTATAATACAACTGTGTCACAAACATACCGATTGAAGTGGGAATGGCATCTCTACCTGTAATGGTTGGTAGTTATTCCAGATTTAAATTTTGCTATAACTTTGGTTCATGTTTCATTGGATGGGGCTATGTCACAAATCTATCAATTAACGTTGAAATGACAGTTACATCTATAATAGTTTGGTATAGTTATTCAAGAATTCAATTTTGCGCATTCACCTAATTTGCATAGACCAAAATGCTACAACTTTGATTCACGATTCATTGGATGTGGCTATGTCAGAAACCTACAAATTGAAGTTTGATTGGCACCTCCATTTATAATAATAACAATAACAATAATAATAATAATAATAATAATAATAATAATAATAATAATAATAATAATAATAATAATGATAATAATAATAATGATAATAATAATTTATTGAACCCCCATTTCTGGGGAGGATAAAAGCAAGATACGTAAAATACAGTTCTCGAAGAAAATCATAAATATAATACAACATAGGATACCTCTGAAATAAGGTTAATACATACAACCAAGGATGATTGTACCCTCCTTGATACAACATGAAGAAAAACAAAATACAGAATACAGATCACGGTTATCACAAAGTTACTCAAACGAAATTACAACCTAAAAGATTCCCTAAAAAACGGCATACCGCTAAAACATAATCAAGCGCTACAATGTTGTCAATAGTGGTACCAGTGTCGTGTCCGTCGACTGGGGGTTGTTGTAGCCGGGGTACTACAGCAGCTGACGCAGTGAATCGGCTAACCCATTCTACCCGGTGCAGTCACAGCTGTGGTCGTGCATGGGTTGGCCGCCACTACGCCACGCGTCCCCTAACAGTATTACGGAACAGGGGATACACCATTGGAAACCGGCCGTTAAGCATGTTGTCAATGTCATCACTGCCGTAAAGCATAAATTGAGAAATTCCATACATGTAAAGTCGCCTGGCGAGTGAGGCAGTGTCACCAGCGACTACATGTAAAGTAGACACAATGTCAAGGGCAGACAGCAAGGCAGTGTGTTGCGAGTTTTTACCAAGACCGAGAACCTGCTTTATGATGCAGCCCTGCGCCGACTCTAGGCTAGCGATGTTTCTTTTCGATAAATTAATACATTCAAAGCTGAAAGTTAATCGTGATCAATTTGTCTCGGTTAACGGGACAGCATCCAACAATGGACCCGTCTTTTGCGGTGTTTCTCAAGGATCTGTTTTGGGTCCTTTGTTGTTTACTTTCTATGTTAATGACATAGAAAGCAGTGTAACATGTGAACTGTTTATTTGTGCAGATGACTTCGCCCTTTTGGTTTCAGGCAACAAATGCCAAATTGAACAAATGCTAAATGAGAATTTATCTGCACTCTACAAGTAGCTGGTAATGAACACATTTTCCCCACATTTGGAAACGAAAGAAAGAAAGAAAGAGAGAGAGAGAGAGAGAGAGAGAGAGAGAGAGAGAGAGAGAGATAGAGAGTATTTTGTTTGCTACAAAGCATAAGCTAAAAAAGAATTCTAGTCTCAGTTGAGTGTGTAATGATGTAAACACCAATGCAAAATCAAATGCGAAATACTTGGGTTTAGTTTTGGATCAAGATCTATCAGGCGATGTTGCTGGGTCTAATGCAATCAAAAAGGTTAACAATGGTCACAATTTTTCGTATAGAAAGACTTTTTGTTTTATGCCAAAGAAAAGAGGATGTTGTGTTTAACTTTGTTTCAACCGTTTTTTGACTATGCATATCATGGTACTGGAGTCTGAAAGCAAATTTTAAGCATAGACTGCAAACAGCACAGAACAAAATGGCCCGATACACTTTGTCTCTTGATTCAAGAGATCATATGGGTGCGGACCATTTTGCTATGTTGAACTGGTTAGATGTCACAATAAGAGTAAAATTTTTATCTCTGAATGTAATGTTCAAAATTAAACAATCTCAAGCTCCAGAATATTTTTATGATCTTCAGCTGACCAATACCACCCATGATATAAAGATAAGACACTGTCAAGGCTCATTTGTCTTGCCACAGGTTCGAAGCCAAGGAAAGAACTCATTTGTCTATAATGGTGTGAAGCTCTGGAATGGACTCCCAAATGAACTAAAGAATTCACCACCCAGACAGATATTTAAGAAAGGCTGTAAAAGGTTTTTGAGGGAGTCAATGATTGCTAAAGCTCTAGAATCCCTACAAAAGACAACCGTTGACTTAACCAAGCAGCTTGCCGCCAAAATAGCGGAATGTGCGGAGTACCAAAAGGAAAACCTTGCCCTGAGAAACAGATTGAAGGTTAATCCCCCATCCGGGGAGGGTATTAGTCAACAGCAGGCCCCTGCTGTCAGTGACACTGCAGACAGGCAGCCGTCGGACACTAATTTGCTGCTTGGTAGCTCCATGATACGTGATGTAGATGCCTCTAAGCTTGTGGACACTAAGGTACGGTCTATATCTGGTGGGTGTTTAAATGACATACACGACATAGACGATGTGGAAAAAATTACAATAGTTAACAAATATTTCTCCGAGACACTGAATAAGAGGGGAACATTGTGAATATGTATATTCCCCCTCTCTTTTCCCCTCTATTCTTTAGACTATGTACCCTGTGTAAACATCCACAAGTATGTACACTGATATGGCTCTCGAATATATCTATGGTAATTTATTGTTTTGTTGTGTTGCAACGGTATTTGTATTATTTTCTTTCTTCTGTCTTGTGTGTAATGTGATTTGTGGGTATATTGTGTGATATGAGTTTTGTGTGTGTGTGTGTGTGTGTGTGTGTGTGTTCTTGTAACTTGTGTTTTCTATTTATATGTGTTGTATTAACATAATATCATATTTGTAATTTGATGCAGTTAATAAAGTTTATTCATACATATTCATTATTCATACACGAACAGCTAACCAGTATTAACGAGACTTTTGCTAGTATAGCTCTGGTTGTTGGTACAAATGACTGTAGTAATGCTTGGAAACAACCACAAGATATCATAGATGATTACAAGCTACTGGTAAAAGGTGCTAAAATTGCTTGTAGCGGAGGTCAGGTTACTGTATCTAGCATATGCCCAAGGGTAAATATGAGCGAAGCTCTGAGTGAAAAAATCACAATGGTCAATGAAGGGCTGCAGATACTCTGTGAGGATGAAAACTGTGTTTTTGTAAACCAAGATTCCTGGTTTAAAGTCCAAAATGGTGAAGTGAACGTAAGTCTGTTTTGTGATGATGGTTTACACTTGAATGCCCAGGGTACAAACATACTTGTCAGCAACTTAGGACTTGAGTTACAAGCTGGGGCTAAAAGTGTAGTTAAGCCACGAAACAATAAGTATATGCAAAACACCAAGCAACAAGGTACTACTCAACAATCAAATAATGTAAACACCAATAGACGTAATGACGTCTATAACAACAAGAGTGGTAACAATAAAAGTCGCGAAAATACTCGCAGCCCAAGAACAGGAAACTCTAACAGCCCACCTGTGTATGGTAGCACACGTAAAGGTATGCACTCCCATCAGTATCAACATAACGGTTCTAGGTACCGTTTGTTGGAGGAAAAACAAAGCCCTACGTGTTTCTTCTGTGGGGTACCCGGCCATACCAAATCTGTATGCAGATTTGGTACCAAGGTTACTTGCAGAGGATGCGGACGCAAAGGCCATAAGATTAAATACTGCAGGTCCACTTAGAGGACAGGCAAAGATGTAATTGCCAGAAAAGTCAGTTGCCATGCCAAAACAAAACGTCGCCACCATAGGGGTAGTAAAAAATGTACATCTGGTGTTAATAGTTTTTCGATTGCATATTGCAATGTACAGAACCTTGGGGCCGCTAAACGTAGCGAGCTCAGTCATCTTTTACATAAAGAAAAGTTCTCTATTTTTTGCATGTGTGAAACATTTCATCAAGATGATGGTATATTCCATAACTTGCACACTGACTACGTGTGGATTGGCAAAGCTAGACATGACGACAATAAAAAGTCAGGTGGAGGTCTAGGGTTTCTATTGAACACTGATATAACGATATGTGATGACAATATGTTAAACAGTGGTATGGATGCCTTTGAACGTCTGTGGATTTCCGTAAAATTAAATAACAACACAAAAGGCACGGCCATTGGTCTTGTTTATTTTCCTAACGATGGTGTAGATCCAAAGGCGAGTGAAATTTTAGCCAATGAACTTACTGAAAATATCAGTACTTTGAAAGCCCAGGGCTTTGAATGTATATTAATGGGAGATTTTAATGGTTCTCTGCCAGCTTTTAGACCTACTAGGAAACGTAGTCCAAACGGAGATTTACTCGTTAACTTAGTTGAAACTTCAGGTATGACAGTTTTAAATGGATCCCAGAAATGCACAGGTACATACACTTGGCAACGAGGGCCACTTAAATCTGTTATTGATTACGCGCTGATTACTGATGATATTGTTCATGATATAGCATATGTTACTATAGACGAAATTGGATTGTATGATATAGGCAGTGACCATAACACCCTTTGTATTCATGGTAAAATCAATGGAAACAAAAACGCTAGTAGGGAGACGCCCCCAGTTCCACAATATACGAAATGGGACATAGGAAAGAAAGTTAACTGGAGTGTTTTCGAAAGGGCGTTAAGTACACGCCTGCAAACATGGGACTGTTTTTCTTTTGATTCTGTTAATGACGCATGGTCCTCTTTAAGAAATACGTTGATTGAAGTTGGCGAGTTTGTGATTGGCAAAAAAACTGTCAAAAGTCAACATAATCAGCTGCAAGATAAGGAAATAGGAAAGCTCATAAAAAGTCGGCAGGTGGCTAACAGGTTTTATAGATATTGGTCTAAAAGAGATAACAGTCAAAATTTGGATTTATTGCAGGACTTTTGGGAAGAATATCTAAAACGTAAACATGAAATTCAAGAGAAAATAAGAATCAAAAGAGTTAATAATAAAATCAAAGTGATTGTAGCCAATTCTTCTAAAGGTGCTAAAAATTCAAGAGCATACTGGCGAATGCTTAAGCGCCTGAACGGTAACAACAAATTTCCCATCAGAATCACTGATCCTAAAGACAGTTCTCGTGCCATTGAAGATCCAAAAGCAATATGTAAAGTTTTAGGTGAATACTGGTCAAGCATTGGTACAAATACAAGTATTACGAGTAATACGAAACAGTTTCATATGAATAATGACAGTTCTGCGGTTGATAAACTATTAAATTATTGTGGGGAAACGAAAGGTCTAACTGATGTTGTTATAGATCATGACAAGGTGAACTTTGCTATTAGAAAACTAAAGAATGGGAAAGCTTGTGGCATCGACAACATACCCAATGAGTTCCTAAAAAATGGAGGGCGTACATTTGTCACAGCCTTAGTGGATTTGTTTAACCTGTGTAAATTATTGGAAAGTTACCCTGATGAATGGTTTCGGGGATACGTGAAGCCCATTCATAAAGGTGGTAGTAAAGAATCACTTTGCAATTATCGTGGTATTACCATTACTTCTAATGTATACAAGGTCTTTACATCAGTAATTGAGAAACAGTTCATGTCTTTTCTTGAGGAACACGGAATTCTGGGAGAGCTACACGGAGCATATAGAAAAGACAGAAGATTAGAAGATCATTTTTTCATACTGAAGGGACTCTGTAGTCTTAGAAAGCAAAGTAAATTAAAGACCTGGTTGGCATTTCTAGATATATCCAAAGCATTTGATACTGTTAATAGAGATAAATTGTTTTTGAAATTATGGGAAAAGGGGATCCAAGGGAAAGCTTGGCGTCTTATTCAAAATCTTTACGGTAAAGTTGAAAATAAAGTGATTTTTGGACCTTTCGAAAGTTCTTGGTTTGACGTAATCAACGGAGTGAAACAAGGATGTATCCTCTCCCCTTCCCTGTTCTCTTTGGTTATGACTGATTTGGTAGACATGCTTATGAATAAGAACCTGGGTATATGTTATAAACACTTACGTATTCCGTCCCTACTTTATGCTGACGACATTGCTTTCATTGCAGAGGACGAAAACCAACTAGAAAGCATGTTAAATGTTGCTGCTAATTTTGTGCAAAAATGGAATATGTCTTTTAACCAGGATAAATCTAAAGTTATGAGTATAGGCAAACGCACTAATTCTACCAGAAAATGGATGATTGGTAATTTACCTATTGAAGAATGTAATATGTATAAATATCTTGGAATTATGTTCTCAAAATCACTATCAGATGGTCCACATGTTAATACTTGTCTTACCACTAAAGCTTCTCGTTTGAGAGGGTATTTGTGTAGTATTTTGTCTGCCCATGACAATGTCAATATAGTAAATTTCGGTGACAGCATCTGGAAAAGTGTTATCCTGCCGTCTATTACGCATGGTTGTGCTGTGTGGCTAAACAATACAAAGAAAGCGACTGACGCACTTAAGTCAATTCAATACACAATGGCTAAAGCTATTTTACAGATACGCTCGTCCCCGGCAGCGGTCGCCACATTGGGAGAGCTAGGTTGGCTACCACTTCAATTGACTTTAGATAAAGCAAGAATTAAGTATTTTCATCGTATGAAATTTGATGTACCCGAAACAAGACTATGTAAGTTGATTTTTAATGACATGTGTGAAGAATATAGAAATACAGGAGTATGTACTATTTGGCCCTATGTTACTGAAATCAGACAAATCTTTAATAACGCCGGAATTGACCGTGCATTTTCATCCCACAATGATGGGTGGCTTGATAGTTTTAATAAACGGGCAATAGAAAGTTACACGGTAGAATTTTTTCAGGAAATAGACGATAAGAGATCTCTTTACTGGTATAGGGCCCTGAAAAGATCTACATGGCGTGGTGATTATCTGTTCACGACAGACAACTTTAATGGCGCCCGCCTAAAATTCATGGCACGTACAGGGTGTTTGGGCTTGGGAGAGGATAGAGAAAGGTGGGGCATGTCAGATACAGCATGTAATACCTGTGAATGTAACGATGATGATCTTTTTCACTTCATGTTTTTATGTCCTGGTTTAAACTCTTTTAGATTGAAGTCGTTCAAGCAATTGGAACAGTCACTGAATGATATTGATTTTAGTTATGTGTGGCAAAGTTTTATGGCGTCATCCCTGTACAGAAAGTTGAACTTCCTTCTTGGAGACGAAGGTTTTAGTTTTGGCAACGAAGTTGGGTTTTTATTTGATTGTATATGTAAAAGATTTTTAGTGGAGGCATGGCGCTTTAGGAGGGAATCCTCCAATTCCTGACTGTTCTGTATATGTATACAAGATTTAAATTCTTCTTGCACACTATGTATATATGTATATATGGACGCACCGTGGGTTTGCCCCGGACCACTGGTGCCCCCGATGTAAAGGGGTAGTTTTTCCGCAATAAATTATTATTATTATTATTATTATTATTATTATTATTATTATTATTATTATTATTATTATTATTATTATTATTATTATTATTATTATTATTATTATTATTATTATTATTATTATTATTATTATTATTATTGCAGTAGAAAGCTCAGAATATGTTGTTCCGTTTTTTTTTTTTAAGGGAGCTGTTTATTTTAAAGCTTTGTACTTTCATGCCCTTAGTCCAACGTTATTCAATTTATTTATTAATGATTTACCAGAAATTTTTACAGATGTTTGTGATCCAGTTACATTATACAAGGAAAAGCTGAGTTGTCTTCTTTATGCAGACGACCTTGTACTCATTTCAGATAGTCAGAGTGGTTTGCAATGTTGTCTTGATAAGCTCATTTCATATTGCCAAAATTGGAACTTAAATATTAAAATCTAAAGTTGTTATATTTAATAAGGCTGGCAAGAAGATTGTGAGACGATTTTTTTTATCGGTAATCAAGAATTGGAAATATCTAACAAATTTACATATCTGGGTCTTGAAATGACGTCAAATGGAAATTTTGCTGGAGCTGTCAGACAACTATGTGAAAAAGCAAGGAAGTCTCTCGGTCGCTTAAAGCGAACTTTATTCAGTGCCATTGTAGATATTCGATTGCATCTTGATTTCTTTGATAAACTTATTGCTCCAATCTTTCTTTACGGGTGTGAAATATGGGGTGCCTATACAATTTCTCCACTAAAATGTATTGGTAGGGATGATACTAGTGGATATTTTAGGACGGAGCTTGAAAAGTTACATCTGAGTTTTCTGAAGTACCCTCTGGGAGTGAATTCAAAAGCCTCTAATATTGCTGTACTAAGTGAGCTCGGAGCATATCCATATTCGTTAAAAATAATGAAAAGTGTTTGTAAGAACTGGCACCGCATAAGAAATTCTGATTCACATGAAATTTTATACGATGCTTACAAATGTAATGTTGAATTGCTGGCATCGAATAACTCGACCTGGTTGAACAATATCAAAACTACAATGTCGCTAATTAGCTGTAATGATATTTGGAACAATGACGGTGATGAATACGGGGAATTTTCACACAATTTAATAGAGAAATTATTAAAAGAGAAATTTATACTTCAATGGCAGAATGACTTCGTTAAACAAGCCTATCCAGATAAAAAGTTGAGAACCTATTCGAAATTTAAATCAGATTTCAAAATAGAAAAGTACCTAATTGTATTAAAGAATTTGAACGAAAGTAAAAACTTGACGAGATTACGAATAAGCGCACATAATTTGAACATTGAAAAAAGTAGACATAGAAGGCCAGTTAAGGTTCCCATTGATGAGAGAATTTGTGATTCGTGTTTGGAAGTCGAAGATGAAATTCATTACGCTGTAAATTGCCAAAAGTTTAGAGAGGCCAGAAATAGATTATTTGATACTCTGAGTAAATTTGTCGTAGATTTTGACCATTTATCGTCCGAAAACAAATTCATGAAACTTATGAAATGTGACGAAATTGAAATTATATGGCAATTTACAAAATTTATTTCGGAAACAGTAAAAATCAGGGGTACACTATAGTACTTTAAAGTCATTTAAAACCTACAATACTTTGAGCTGTGTTTTTTTTTGGGGGGGGGGGCTGCCCCTAAGGCATACATATCAGGGATTGTTGTAATGTACTGTGTTGTATTGTACTGTTGTGGTATAGTGTATTGTTTAGTGTATTGAGTTACAGATTACCATTTATTATATTTATGGTGCAGTAATAGTCGTTCATTCATTCATTCATGAGGCCACAAGTTGGTTGCCCACGGGCTGTACAAAGGACAGCATATGTGCTGCCCTCTGTATAGCTTTTGGGTAACTTAAGAACCTACATTTTAGTCCGTCCTGGCTCAAGCCATTAATATTATCTGTTTACCAAAATATACAGGCCTACATGTCTTTAGAACAGCGCCATTTTTCTTTTGTATTTTATATATATATATATATATATATATATATATATATATATATATATATATATATATATATATATATATATATATATATATATATTCTATATTTAATTTATATGTGTGCTCAGTTTTTAGTTAAAAATCTACATTATATTTCACCATATACAGTATATGTGCTGCCATCTGTAGAGCTTTTGGGTAACTAAAGAATCTACATTTTAGTCAGTCACGGCTCAAGCTATAAATATCATCTTTTTCCCTATAATATAGACATGTCTCAAGAAAAGTGCTATTTTTGTTTTGTATGATGTAGAATATATATATTTTTTCCACATAAAATTTATATGTATGCTCAAGTTTTAATTAAAAATCTATATTATATTTCACCATGTAGATCACATGTGCTGCCATCTTTGCTTTTGGGTAACTAAAGGATCCACATTCTGGTCAGTCATGGCTCATGACCTTGGAAGATTTCCAAAGTATTAATGGTCCATCTCCTTTTCGTAATTTTGAAGATGTTCAACATTAAACTTTTCAAGTGGCCTAATTTGCACAAATTAAAATTGACTTCTTTTGCTTATTGTTCATTGCATACGCCTATAGCACAAACCTACAAGTTGCCTTTGGAACGGCAGCTCTACCTACAATAGTTATGAAGATATAAAATATTTAAACTTTTCAAGTGCCCGTAATTAGCAAAAACTATAATTCTACAACTTTTGTTTGCAGTTCATTTGATGCGCCTATAGCACAAATCTATAGTGTAAAGTTGTCGCTCCTTTGCATCATTGTCAACATGGTGACTTTTCCAAACCACTTGCGTGATTTCACCACTAGGTCAATCTCGATGCCAAGTTTGGTATTTTTTGGAACAAAAGTGTCTGAGAAAAACTGGGGACATTTATATTCATTTTAATTAAAATTTGAGTAGTAGATCTTTGATATGATTGGTTTAATGCTATCCCGTGACCAGCCTTTAGAAATGGACTATTGCATGCTTCTAATCGATGCGCCAGGCAAAAGTCTAAAGACCCTTGCCCAGGCGAATTTAATATTTTCAGTTTCAAATTCAAATTGAAGACATGATGAATTCATAAAACTTAGAAATATAGGCCCATGCTCATTCATACAGAAGGTAAGATGAGGCAAATAAAAATTAAAGGTGATGCAGTGAATTCATAAAACTAGAAGTTCTTTCATATGGTTTCCCAGAGAGACACACACTCAGTTCAATAGCTATTCCAAACACAGTGCAAGAATAACACTTTACAAACCTCTCATATTTGTGACACGGCATCACAGGGCACATTTCAAATGATGGAAAAATATTTTAAACCCCAGCTCAACCAATTCCTCTTTTTTTTACTTGCACATATACCTTTCTATTGATGTGTTATTAAAATACTTCCTGAATTAAATTTGTCTATGAGTTTATCGCAAATTCCAAAGCAAGCTGTCCTGAATTTTCCATGTTTAGACAAAAAAACAGAAAAAACCCAAAAAAACCCAAAAAACAAAACAAACCCCCCCCCCCAAAAAAACCCAATCCCCCCAAAACATCCCCCCCCCCAAAAAAAACCCAAAAAACAAAAACAAAACAAAACAAACAAAAAAAAAAAAAGAAAAAAAAACCCTAATAATTTCTATAAATTTTGTACTGCATGCCCATGAATAGCATTTTCCTTGATGTTGCTTGGACAATGTTTGGAATGATTGAACTTTGTACTTTCTGTAATACCCTCCAGGTGGAGCGAGTATGGAAAAAAGTAACTTTAATAAATTTCATATCTTAGAAGTCCGTTATTCTTATTACTATTACTGTCACTGCAGGGAGACCTTATGATGCATTACATCTTTTTGGATTATTTGTTGGCTTTGAAAAGAGCCGTAGGTGAAAGCTGGAGGTGACGTTTACTGCTGGCACAGAAAACGCTTCATATATTTCTCTGAAACTGTATGGTCTTCGTGAAGAAAGACGACAGGACTTTGTTCCCTTCTGCGGTAAGATGTAACACGTCGCCGAAAAAGGTGATGATGCTGCTGTCCCCTCACATTGTGAACGCTTTGCTGGAATGAATGACCGTGTAGTTGCCAGCTTTTTCGTGGTTTTCTAGGGCCATGATGAAGTTCATTGGTCTGGGTTTAAGTTGTAATTTAATTGTTACATTCAAATATATACAAGATGTATCATACTACTTCAAACATTGTACCGGGTGCAATAAAAATGTCTAAAATTTACTTTGTGTTGTTGTTCTTCTATCAAATAAATTCCATTCGTACTGAATAACAAATTTATCCATTTATTTTATATATTTCAAGAAGGCCTATATGCAAAAGACATTGATAATGTCAAAGGAGGGAAAATAAATACAAATTCTTTATTGCCATCAAATATTTAAAATTTACTTCGTGTTGTTCTTCCACCAAGTGAATTCCATTTGTACTACAACTTGAATAACAATTCTATTGTACTGAATAACAATTTTATTTATTGTATATATTTCGTGAAGGTTTATGTACATAAGACATTGATAATATCGTAGGAGGAAAAATAAATACAAATTATTTATTTCCCACAAAAATCCACAAACAAAACATCATACATTTATTAGCTACTATGTAGATTTAAATACGGAAGTATCCATGAAGTGTTCCGCATTACAAATCCTGTCACAACCCCAAACAAGTGGTTTGCAGAGAAAAAATGCAATTTGCAGAGTACCACCATGCGCAGGCGCAGCAAGCAGAGTTTGGTTCAGCGATGAGGAGCCATAATAAAAAAAAAACAACATTAATTTCAATTTGAATTTGCGAAATATTGCTTCATAATATTCAATGAATCAATTACCAGGCATTGTTCTGTCATTTTCCATGAAAAGAGTCGAACAAATAGTGAATCTGTGAGTACAGAGACGCGGGGCAAATACGTACAATATAAACTGAATGTCCCCTGATGCAAACAAGTTCCAATATGATGACCACCGTTCTCGGCAGATTGGCCCTACAGTGTGATTATCTCTACAAAACAATTAAGGCTGTTTTGACTTTTTCCCCTTTCAAATTTTACCCGTGTTTAGTGGCCCCTATTTGAGTGTGAATACACCACAAAATTCGTGACAGTTTATACATATACGGACCTGATTGCCATTTAAGAGCGAGACCACTCTGCAATTTGCAGAGTGCCACTCTAGCTGTGTTTTACCCAGTACTCTACACTTTATTCCGTCACACGTGGACAGATGCGCAGAGTGCCTGTGCCCGTATCAGTGGGTTTCGCCTTGCCCAGTTCGTATACATGTACCCCTAGTACTGTTACAAGGGTCGAGATTCATTAATTGATATAGGCGCTAATCCCAATCATCATTGATTATCAAGATAATAATGTGATCGCTCCTCTTAAAATGCACAATATCACCAACTTCATTCTGGAGAGAGGACCCAAGATAAACCTTCGGTAGCCAAGTTGACAAACTGCCATAGACCCCATATGCACAATACTTTGCAAAAATTATAAATTTATGCTTATTTTATATAACTTTTACATGAATAAAGCTCAATTTAAAATATAAAAGCTGTCATTACTCTCTATTTAAACAAATAGTCTGGAAGGTCCTAGTAAACCTGGGAGGTCGTTGTAGTGGTATTACGACTTGGCAATACTATAAATAGTTATTCAATACTATAAATAGTTATTCCACGCGTGACCATTGACTTGTTGAAATGTTTAGGTCATGTCATCTACCGTGAGCTACTACTTTTGAATTTCACCCTAGAAAATTATAATTCACTCTCAAACATAGAATAATGTGTATTTCACAATGTTATTGAGTAGTAATCATTGCAAATGGTAGGATGGAGCGGGATCGCCCGCTCCCAGTTGCTCAGGACTGTGCCTCTGGCTGTCTTGTGTGTGAGTGTGTCGCACTCCGAATATCCTGTTGCATTAGTAATTGGCAGTCACGTGATTTCATCATACAGGCTTCCATGGCATTTGCAGAAGCTAGAGTAAGCTAAAGCAGATCGAGGGAAAATTTAGTAGGCTAAGTGACCAATAAAGTCCAATTACAGTTGTCGGCACAGTGGCCCACATTTCATACAGTCATTGTACAAACAGCAAAAGTGACGGGCGGGTGACTGTACACCCACCAATATCTCTACACAGATATACTGTAATGGTGGACTTCACAAATGATACCGTGACTGTGGAATGTCAGCGTCGACATTGATTTTATATTGCGCTTATCAAGAATTTGGACTTTATTTTCATCGGATATCCTCCCATGTACTCTCAGTTGTCACTTAGTAAGTTTTCATTTGATCTTTAACATGTTCTTCAATAGCAAGAGGTAATCTAGCTTTATAAAGGCTATTAATTGGTAATATTGATCGCACATACATATGTCTGGGGAGTTCACGTTCGGGAGCAAATCTTCTAATTTTGAGTCAATAGATCAATCAACCCCCGCTGCTTTTCAGCGTCTAGGGAGTTCAAGTTTTGGGGGCAAACCTTCTAATTTTAAGTCAATAGTTCAACCCCCGCTGCTTTTCAGTGTTACCCTTCGGTCAAACGGAAAAAGCACAGACCATTTTTTATAACTGATACCAGATGTACGTAGATCTCTTGGTCTTTGAATGAAGTTATACCTTAATCCTCAACATTTTCTTCATTAAACGTGTGTGGTAATTTCCTCAGGTGAATCCCAGTAAAACATTGTCTTTTAATTGTCACTTTTTGTATGTTTTGGAAATGTCTCTCATCTGTGGCATTCAGAAGCTCTTTTTGCCCGTACATTTCACGTCGACAGTAGCTTGTATGACGTCAGTGCGCAATTGCGAAACCATGTATTCACACTGAATGAACCAGTTCCAATTATTTGTCACATGTATTGACTTCGTTTTCCGACAAAAAGTGAATCACCGCCACTCTGCGATCAGATCCTTTCTCAGCTAACCTATAATCTGATTTTATCCAGTTTTGTGCTATTTTCGTCTGTTTTTCGCTCAACACAATGAATTCGTCAGATCACATCTCGTCTCTCAGAATTCTATAATCTTACGAATGGGCATATATATATATATATATATATATATATATATATATATATATATATATATATATATATATATATATATATATATATATATATATTTATTTATATATATATTTACATATATATTTATATGTGGAGAGAGAGAGAGAGTGAGAGAGAGAGAGAGAGTGAAAGAGAGAGAAAGAGAAACAAGCAATCAATCAAGCAAGCAAAAAAAAATACAGATAAAGGAATTATTGCTCCCTATATGAAGGAAAGGTTTCCCGTTTTGTTATCAGCATCTGTATGTGCATATCATAATTAGTTTTTAAAAAAAATGTCAATTATGAGGATCTACAGTTTGTAATGTGTCATGCACATATGGAAATACATATGTGAGGTCAGGTCACATATGATTACATCAATGCATTTAAAGTCTGTAAATATTAACAGTTTTTGGACTTTATCTAATTTGAAGATCTTGTTGGAACAGTTGAATGGTAATGATCATCATTGACCTTTTAAACAGATTTATTCTTGGGACTTCTCCACTTTACCCACAACTACTCCTCATTCCAATTTGAAAGAATTTATCAAGTGTCTCATATATGAAGCATATAAGAACAATAACTTTCAAAGAATGATCATATCTTATAAAGGTGGATATTTTGGTAATGATATAAAGGATGGCAAGTCTGCATTTGAGTGTGATCAGCTTGTTGAGTTGTTGAACTTTTTGATTGATAATATTAATGTCAATTTTGGAGATTCCATCTTTAGACAGACAGTTTCTATTCCAATGGGTACCAATTGTGCACCTCTTGTGGCCAATTTATATTCCAATGGGTACCAAACTTTTTGATTGATAATATTAATGTCAATTTTGGAGATCCCATCTTTAAACAGACAATGTATACTCCAATGGGTACCACTTCTGCACCTCTTGTGGCCAATTTATATTCCAATGGGTACCAATTGTGCACCTCTTGTGGCCAATTTATATTCCAATGGACACCAATTGTGCACCTCTTGTGGCCAATTTATATTTATTTTAATATGAGTATAAGCTTCTTGTAAAACTGTCAAAATAGAAGAAATTTCATGATAACCCTTGAAGTTGACATTTAGCTATATTGATGACTGATTAAGCATCAATAATAAACACTTCCGAGGATATGTTTCCCAAGTATATCCTGATGATTTGGAATTAAAAGAAACTGCAGAAAATGACAGAGAATGTTCATTTCTAGACATTATGGTGTATCAGGATAATGGTGAACTGAAGTTGTGTCAAACGTAATGACATTGAATTTAATGTTATATATAGTACATGGCCCTGAACATGGATAGTAATATTCCACTTGGGCCAGCATTATTGATTGTACATTGCCCTGAATATGGATAGTAATATTCCACTTGGGCCAGCATTGTATATAGTACATTGCCCTGAATATGGATAGTAATATTCCACTTGGGCCAGCATTATATATAGTACATTGCCCTGAATATGGATAGTAATATTCCACTTGGGCCAGCATTATATATAGTACATTGCCCTGAATATGGATAGTAATATTCCACTTGGGCCAGCATTATATATAGTACATTGCCCTGAATATGGATAGTAATATTCCACTTGGGCCAGCATTATATATAGTACATTGCCCTGAATATGGATAGTAATATTCCACTTGGGCCAGCATTATATATAGTACATTGCCCTGAATATGGATAGTAATATTCCACTTGGGCCAGCATTATATATAGTACATTGCCCTGAATATGGATAGTAATATTCCACTTGGGCCAGCATTATATATAGTGCATTGCCCTGAATATAGATAGTAATATTCCACTTGGGCCAGCATTATATATAGTACATTGCCCTGAATATGGATAGTAATATTCCACTTGGGCCAGCATTATATATAGTGCATTGCCCTGAATATAGATAGTAATATTCCACTTGGGCCAGCATTATAGATAGTACATTGCCCTGAATATGGACAGTAATATTCCACTTGGGCCAGCATTATATATAGTGCATTGCCCTGAATATGGATAGTAATATTCCACTTGGGCCAGCATTATAGATAGTACATTGCCCTGAATATGGATAGTAATATTCCACTTGGGCCAGCATTATAGATAGTACATTGCCCTGAATATGGATAGTGATATTCCACTTGGGCCAGCATTATATATAGTACATTGCCCTGAATATGGATAGTAATACTCCACTTGGGCCAGCATTATATATATAGTACATTGCCCTGAATATGGATAGTAATATTCCACTTGGGCCAGCATTATAGACAGTACATTGCCCTGAACATGGATAGTAATATTCCACTTGGGCCAGCTTAATGTGTATATATGTCAAGGTTAATTACCATTGCTAGAGTACCCACTCGATTGTACAAAGTTCTTTGACGCCCGTCGTGTATTGCTATTTCAAAAACGTGTTAAACAGGGACATTCGAATACAAGAATAGCCGAAATTTTATACAATGCGTACATAAGGCAAGGTATTTCTTAAAGTTAAGAGTTGCTAACATCAAATCGAATGTTGGTAGCTGTCTCAAGTCAAGAGAGAGATATTTTCCTTCATACAACATTTACTATTCATTGACTGATATATGAAAATATCATAGCGTTTTTTTATGTCGACCTTGAACTTCTGGATTTTTGACCTGGCTTGTTTGACGACTGAAGAGTTTTGATCACATATGGTTTTGTTTACTCGGAGTCTTGGTGCAACTTCTCTTACATTGTTGAAAACTGTTGTCTATTGGAGCAGATTTTTCATTTGTCTGTTTTATTCTAATGGTCTCACCATATTAGCATGTCTATCAGAACATATTTTTTTATTTGTCAGTTTTTGCAAGTTTCCACTCATACAAAGTAAAACAGTAGCATTCCACAAAGAAACACACACTTGCAGCTGGGGCGGATCCATGATTTTTTAAGAGAGGGTTCAAATGTGTATTGATTGTGATTGCCAGATCGCGCAGCGACCAAACCCCCCTCAGACGATAGGAACTTTTTAGAAAACGAAAGGAACTAGACATACTTTCAGCGCAAGGGTTAACTGAAGATTCCGCCATTTGCTCAAATTAGGTCATGGTGTCACCAAAATCTAATCAGTTCATCTTGCCAGGTCAGGTAAGTATATTGCCAAATCTGATCAAAATACATGGAGGCTTTCTGTAGATATCGCGGTAACGAGAATGCGCACATCCGGACGGATGGACAACCAGAAAACAGGGTCCAGCCTATGGGGCGGACCCTTACAAATAGACGCTCTCTGGTGAAATTCCAATGGTCAAATTCACTTCAAAATATAAAGTTAAATATTCACGTTAAACTGATTAAATATATATTTTCAACCAATGATGATATATAGTTAAGATTATTTACTTCAAAATTTTATCAGCTTCATAAGAATAGGCCTTATGTGCTACTTTTTAAATTTATAAAAGCTAGGACCTACAATGCCTACATACGTACATACAGCCCAGGGGTACATAGGACCTAACGTTACATATATAAGAAGATCTTTTCTTTCTTTCTCTATTTATGTATAAATGTATGCATATATATGTATGAGTGTTTGTATGTTTGTATGTGTGTATGTATGTACGTACGTACGTATATATATATTATATATATATATATATATATATATATGTGTGTGTGTGTGTGTGTGTGTGTGTGTGTGTGTGTGTGTGTGTGTGTGTGTGTGTGTGTGAGCGTGAGTAGACCAATTTGGGTTGGGTAAGGGGGATGCAAGTATAATGACAGTGACATTTGTTGGGAACCAAATATCAGCTATTTTCATGATAAATATGGTAAGCCTATTTACTGCGCGGTGGCGAGGGGCTGCACTTGTACCAAACGAATTCTCTGTTAACGCACCCAAAAGCCTAATTATATGGAATTTAGCCTAAAGAATCATGTTACCGATTGTGATAATCTGCAAATGAGTGTAAATGATGCGCTTTTGGGACACATATCGAACTGTAAGCTTATTGTTGGTTAGGATTGAGAATAGATTAATCCAGAAATATCACATACTGAATATATCAACCAATGTTAGGTTAATAACATTACAGGATAAGACAGAAAATTGGCCAAATATCCCAATTAAAGTCTATTCCACACCGGTGTATCTATATTTTCTTCACCGTAATGCTATTTGTGTCCTTTATTATATCTTAAATTTAGATAAACGTGACAAATGCAAAAAAACCCTTGCAAATTGACCCCATATTTGTCCAGTTTTAAATTTAGTAAAATTAATGTGTACACTACTGATATATTTGTTTTCCAAGCACTCAATGCTTTCACTCCTGGCATTTTTAATCTATATTGATGTTTGTATTTATTGAATTTTAATCAACATACAAATCCATTCACCTGAAATATTTATAGAGCCTATACAAAGTTAGAACTTCAAATGCAGCAGATTGGGAAGAGTCGAACAGATGTGGGACTCCTATGAGAGTCGGTTTCCCCCAAGAAATTTATGACACAGAGGATGTTGCAGAATAATGGCGACGAGTTGTCCATCTGAGTAGCAATGCTTTATGTATAAAGGCAATGGCATAATTAGGGCAGGCTCTACTACATATAGCTATGGTAGCATCTGGACCGCTTACAAGACTGCAGCGTTTGCATACAGTGATTTAATTTGAAGCTTCCAATCCAGATAACTTAAATTTAGAAAGGAACTATTTATTTGACCAGGTAAACACGTGAAAACTCCATGCTTGAAAGTGGTCAGCAGGCATTTGACCATAATCTGCCTTTTACCTCCATTTGAACGTATCGATGGATGTTGACGCGTTTATTAACTTCAGCTGGGGGCCTCTCAGATGGCAGGTTGTTCCAGTTACTCCAGGTGTGTCGTACAATTAACACGGGATCAAAGGACAGAGAGTTTCAGTGCAGGAACGACTAGGTTTGAATTAAACTGAACGCTCTTGTCAGAGTTTTGCAAAGCAAGAGTATTTCTTGCTAGTGAGATCATGTCCTGAAAGGGTACTATGTAATGATCATGTAGACACTTGCAGATGAAGGAGACATTCTAAAGATCACGCCTGTGAAACAGAGGCAGTATAACAACTCCTGTAAGACCTGATTTGTAGAAGTCATCAACTTAACCGCTATCTCCCGGAAAAAAAACAGGTTGCTCTTCTTCGAACCGCCACTAGAACGATTAAGGTCCTTCTTCATGGCCACACCCCACACCGAACTGCCGCGTTCAAGATAGCCACGCACCACATGTACGGGTAAAAGGCTCCGAAACATGTTGAGTAGTTACCCGCTAAAGACCCTTTAATTTATTTGGGCTAATACAGCCTATGTCAGAATTTTACAGAGGAACGCGTGCAATATGGACAATAGTACTTCTATGTATATAGGTTAGACAGGGACATGTTAGCTTATGGAGAATAAAGAGTTCGGACTGCGGAATAGGGTAATGACTGCTAGGTAGTGGTTTTGGACCAAAAGACACTAACACAATAGCAATATACGGCATCATGGTAGTTTCTGGGGGGCACCCAGTTTCCACGAGTCCATTTTGTTCGACAAAGGGTATTGTTTGCCCTAGTGCAACCGTTTGTGATGTGTTTGGCCAGTCCAGGTGACAGAAAAATTCACAGTCTAGATCGTTTTGGGAAGTGACATAATTTAGAGAATTTTTATCATGCCCTGCTCGAACACTACTAATTACGAGTACGTGACCTGGTGACAGACACAATGCTACGCTTGTCAGCATTTGGTTTCATCACAATCATATAACGCAGGCTATTAGCCTAAACATATATTTGTCTGAATACAAGACCAATTTTTTCTGTCCTTCATTTATCATGGATCCTTGATGCAGAACACAATCTCAGCAAACATAAGACTGGCTGTATTTAAATACAAGTTTTCAAAATTTTTTTAATCAATCAGCAGACTTGTTGTATTTCCATGTTTAATTTTTACCTTGCATTGTTAGTTTGCGTACTTATATTTATCGCTGATGCTTTATGCAAATAGCCTTATGTATTTCATTTTTCTGTAGCTATTGGTGTATCTACTTATTGGGTATCCATCTCTTACATGAAATGTACAAACTGCGTATATCTTGATGAATGAATGACTTTATTACTGCACCATAAATACAATAGATGGTAATCTGTAACTCAATACACTAAACAATACACTTTACCTCAACAGTACAATACAACACAGTACATTACAACAATCCCTGATATGTATGCCTTAGGGGCAGCTCCCCCCCCCCAAAAAAAAACAACTCAAAGTATTGTAGGTTTTAAATGACTTTAGAGTACTATAGTGTACCCCCTGATTTTCACTGTTTCCGAAATAAATTTTGTAAATTGCCATATAATTTCAATTTCGTCACATTTCATAAGTTTCATGAATTTGTTTTGGGCCGATAAATGGTCAAAATCTACGATAAATTTACTCAGAGTATCAAATAATCTATTTCTGGCTTCTCTAAACTTTTGGCAATTTACAACGTAATGAATTTCATCTTCGACTTCCAAACACGAATCACACATTCTCTCATCAATGGGAACCTTAACTGGCCTTCTATGTCTACCTTTTTCAATGTTCAAATTATGTGCGCTTATTCGTAATCTCGTCAAGTTTTTCCTTTCGTTCAAATTCTTTAATACAATTAGGTACTTTTCTATTTTGAAATCTGATTTAAATTTCGAATAGGTTCTCAACTTTTTATCTGGATAGGCTTGTTTAACGAAGTCATTCTGCCATTGAAGTATAAATTTCTCTTTTAATAATTTCTTTATTAAATTGTGTGAAAATTCCCCGTATTCATCACCGTCATTGTTCCAAATATCATTACAGCTAATTAGCGACATTGTAGTTTTGATATTGTTCAACCAGGTCCAGTTATTCGATGCCAGCAATTCAACATCACATTTGTAAGCATCGTATAAAATTTCAGGTGAATCAGAATTTCTTATGCGGTGCCAGTTCTTACCAACACTTTTCATTATTTTTAACGAATAGGGATATGCTCCGAGCTGATGTAATGTTATGAAGTGAACTTCAAACTTCAAATTCAAGCTATAAAGTCACTTGCTTGGATTAAACTTGAGTATAAACATAAAGAAATGTGCAAAACTGGCTACGAGGCGCGACTTTTTTGTCATATCTGAAAATTATTTTATGCATCATATTTTTTCGTGTATCTCACTCCGTGTAAATGAATCTCAAAATATGTATGAACGATTATTTTAATCATTCCGTTTTCCTACCTTTCCTGGTGACAACTTGTCTGGTGTTTTGATGTTGTGTTAAAACATGCCCTATCTTCATTTTTGCCGTCCTGTGTCTTCAGGGGGGTCGATCAAACATATCACTGGTATGTTTTTGACCTCAAGAGAATAATGATTTATGGGGCCTCTATTTGACTGCAATCTAGCAATGGTTACCAGAGATGTTTACCCTATTAATGCAATCTAGCAATGGTTACCAGAGATGTTTACCCTATCAATACAATCTAGCAATGGTTACCAGAGATGTTTACCCTATCAATATAATCTAGCAATGGTTACCAGAGATGTAGACCTATACGCTATCAATCTGTTAACCAGTAGTAGCTACCCTGGAAGCTGTCTGGATTCAAGTTGTAACATGTTGCCCTGACCACTCTGTAAAGGCGAATAATACCTCTCGTGCCAGTTGGGGACATTCATATTAACTGCTGCCCTACTCTGCACCCCTATCTTCCAGAAGAGAGCTGCTCTAAAGAATATTTAGACTAAACCTGTTTTTATTTGATTAAAACCATATAATTAGTTTTAGAGAACTATTTTTGGCATTTTGGTTGAAATACCTAATGTCTGTAATAAAGATTCAAAGGTTCACAAGGTCCATGGATAACCATGTTAGGATTAAAGGTATTTTCTTAGTTTCTTCTGATTGCATTGGGAATTATACTACCAAATTTGGACAACTGATAGACATTATATGTGTCCGCCAAAATGTCCGAAAAATTTCAACTGAACAAAACTATCCAAAACCTGTTGGACATCACGCTAAACTGATGCAAAGTGTTTGGGGAGGGGGGGGGGCGCCTGACACCGGAGACAGGATATGATATACACACAACATTTTGGTTATTATTTCAGGTGAAAAGGTCAAATAATGATGAAGCTGCAAGTCGCAACTTTCTTTCTCATCAGACAGTTAGGTAAGTGCAAGTGCACATTCGCATATTTCAGAAACCTATCATGGAGACGATATACATTTGTATGTTAAGTTAGATCTCCATATAGCTGTGTGCTCGTCGAGTGAGTTTATTTTGCATTTACTAATTGTTATGCAAGTACCAGACAGATATCTCAGTGTCCATGATGTAATCCTGACTCGAAAGATAAATATTTAAAGATAAATACCCAAGATGCTGGTTATGTACCTATTTTACATATTGCATCACATAAGAGTATTAAATGATTATATAGAAAAATCGGTGGGCCTTACCGTAAATTTTGTACAAGCTATTTCTGTAACAAAGTATGACTTCCCATGGCAAAAATAAGCTCGCTCAGGGAATATATTTTCATGTCATGATTTCGAAACCAAAATACGGTAAACTGATGAAACACGGACCGTGACAAGAAAATAATAATAAAGATGATGATGATGATGATGATGATGTTGTTGTTGTTGTTGTTGATGATGATGATGATGATGATGATGATGATGATGATGATGATGATGATGATGATGATGATGATGATGATGATGATGATGATGATGATGATGATGATGATGATGATGATGATGATGATGATGATGATATCCTAGATACAGACATTGAAGAAACATCTAGAAAAAAAAAGCTGAACAATAATTCAAAATATTTAAGCAAATATGACGGTTTTTTAGTTTGGGGGTTCGATGCTATCAGTTGAGATTCTTACATCTGTAATTAGATATTTCCGTTTTTAGCTCAGCTGACATGTTAGGCAGCTTGGCTTATCTTATGGTCATCCCTCCGTGGTCCGTCCGTCATCTGTCAACAATCCACGTGTTTGACTTCTCCAAAACCGATGGCCAGATTCACTTCAAACTTGGTGGAATGTACCTTAGTAAGTCCCAACCAAACATGTTTAAATATCTATGCTCCAATGTTTTTTATTTTATTATTTTGTTCAGTTTTTGAAAGTCTTTGTAAAATCTTTAAAAAAGGGTCTTCTCGCAGACCGCCAAGTCAATTAACTTGAGATTGCATAGGGAAACTTCTGGGGATCCTCATACCTTTTTTTTTTTCAACAGGTGATGTTGCATTTTTTAAACGAATTTGTGCGTTCTTGTGTCTTTCGACTTCCTCCTTAAAGCCGTCTCTCAGTCAGATTTTTTATAGCTTGATCGAAACGGAGCTTATTGGAGGGTTGAGCCAAATTGCTCACCAGGTGGGGATATCCCAAACCCCTGATTTTATTCTCACATTCGTATTGATTATTATGTTACTCAACGAGGGTTGCGATGGTAATTCACATTTTAGACTTCTTCTCCGAAGTCGTCATATATATTCACTTCAAATTTGGTGGGATTGTGCCTAAGGTGGGTCTCTACCAAGTTTGTTAAAATAGTCACGCACTAATGCTTTTAGATTTATAAGATTTTTTAAAAATAGTTAATCCATTGGTAAAATCTTACAAAAATCTTCTCCGAAATCGACGGGCTATTACCAGACTTACGAACACATGGTACCTCCTTCTGCAGCCAGGATGACACAACGCGATTCCGAGGTACTTTGCGGGAAGTAGGACATTTGTTGGAGCGCCCATAACACAACATTGCAAAGTGAACGGTTGAAAGCGGACACAAGAAAACGTAGCTATTTCTGCAGTTGTTGACAAGGTATCACCTTGAAAATGCCTGGATATAATTGCAAGGTGCCAGGCTATTATGCCGACATAAGGAATTTACTATCTTAGAAAAGTAGCCATGAATTCAAGGGGTTACTTTTCATAGATTCCCCCCCACAAGAGAGACAAACAGCGAAGTAAAAAGGGGATCAAAATGGTCAGGCAGCCAAAAGACTGATAGCCTGGTAAATTCCACCGAATTTGCTCCAGGCATTTCGTTAGAGGTGGAGGACCAACAGAACAATTTCCCGCTCCAACCCTATTCCCGTACAATAATTAGAAAAGCGTCACGAGGTGATCAGGCAGCGCAATCCTCATGTCTCGCCCCGGGAAAGTTTGAACCCCATTCTGTAAGTTCGATATTGCGTCAAAATTCCCGAGGAGGGGGGAGGGCACCTCTAAGCACCCATAGACATTAATTTGTTCAACAGCTGGCGCTGCAATATATATACATTTTTTTTTTTAATTTTTGGAATTTTTGTACGTTTCATTTAGTTCGGCTTCTTCTCCAAGCAGCGATGACCTGGCGTGACCTCCAGTTTGATCATTTGACTTTTTATTGCAATCATATGACTTGCAAAAGCAAAAGACAAATTTTAAGCGCTATAGATTTCGCAAATTTATACAATTCTGTGGTCTCTGCTGGACTAACATCACCAATGGGGGCATATGATCACTCTCAGTATTCATCTGAAATGAATGAAGATGAGCTGCAACAAATGGAAGTGTTAGCGAAGCCTCAAAATACTACAAATGCAAATGTGTACGGTGTAAACAAATTTTACAGCTGGTTGGAAGTGCGGAAGAAAACATGCGACTTGAAAACAGAGACAGCAGATGAACTCAACGGGTTTCTGCGTCAGTTTTATGCTGAAGTGAAACCAAATGAAACAAAACAAGGTGGGTCTTTAATACCAAGCACATTAACTTGTCTGCGAGCTGCCATACACGGGTATATTATAGACGCACCGTTCCATCAACCACACAACTTCATCAAAGATACCGAGTTCACATCAGCGGACAAAATGTTTGTCGCCAGATACAAACTTTATGTGACAGCTGGAACAAAAACCGCAACACAAATCCGCTATAGGAGAGGGGGATATGCAAAAGCTGGGAAAATATTTCTCCTTCAAACCTGTAATTTTAGTGGAAGCCTGTTGGTTTTTTCTGTGCTGCTCTTGGCCGGCGAGGCAGAGAGGCCTTGGCGGCAATGAAGAAAGACACCTTTACCGTGCACTGTGCTACTCTTGGCCGGCGAGGCAGAGAGGGCTGGGCGGCAATGAAGAAAGACACCTTTACTGTGCAGTGTGACAGTGAAGGTAATGGTTATGTCAGCATGAAAATAACTGAAACAACTAAAAATCACCAAGGTGGATACAAACAAAAAGACATGGATTATGCGGATTCAAGAATTATGGACTTGGTGTTGATATCTACCAGGTCTACCTGTCAAAGCTGAACCCATACAGTGATAGGTTATTCCAGCACCCTCTTCATTCCTATTTTTCATTACATTGAAGACCTGTCAGGTGATCAGAAGAGGGAATGCTCTGAGATTCTCAGTTCTGCTCTGGGAATAGGTCAAGGTAAAGATAAGGTTTGTATCATTATTTTGAATATTAGACCCCGACAAAAAATAACTTTTATTTTAACTACTCCAGTAGAATTCATGTTCAATTGAAAAATTTGGTAAGCCTAAGAAAATACTTTATCCCCACCCCCTCCAAATAGGCCTAGACCTAGCATGGGTAACTTTGACTCAATCTAGTACGGGTACTTAAAGTGATGATAAGGCCCAAATTATGTCAACGTTTTAAAGGTGTTCATTGTAACTCGCTTCTTTAATTGGGAAAGGGCGGGGTAATGAAAAATAAACAGGGAACTGACAGTGCTTTAATTTTTCTAAGCATTTGTTGATGGTGTGTTTTGTAGGTATGCCCACCCACCTCAGAACCTTCCCGGCACCAACAGCAACCGTCACGAGTAAGCAAGCAGATTTGGCATTTGCTGACGATGACATGGGTCTCAGCGATAGCCCTATACCCCTTGCCCTGATGGAGACCTGGAGAGCAGACCTAACTTTATGGAGACTGCCTTTGCCATGCAACCCGAAAATACAGCTTTATCCCGTGCTGTTGACATCGATATTGCACCAGGTGGAACCGCGTCGATGCCGCAGTCAGCCCCTTCAGGAACCGCGTCGATGCCGCAGTCAGCCCCTTCAGGAACAGGACTTATTTAACATAACTGTCCCTGTATTTTCCGATCCTCCGATTGAAAATGTTCATGCTGATGTAGGCCTGGCATCGCAAAATACTACTACACTCACTCATTACCCAATGCAAAACTTTATGACGCATGCGACGTTTAATAACTGTACCATAAACCTACAAATGAAAAAACAGTAAATTATGCCTAGACCCAAAAGTCTAATAGGCGAGGGCAAGAACAGAAGGTTCAAGAACTGCCTAAAAGAGGTCACTTCAGACAGTGGAGGGCTACGGATGTGTATTCCCATTGCCTTACATTGTAATTTGCAACTTCATAACTTGAAAATTACCACGCATAGAAACATAAAATTTCAAACAGCAAATCTAGATGTATAACTAAATGCATCACAAAACTCATATAACCACAGCTACAAAAGTGACTAGTTTATAATATACAAACAAATGGGAATACACAGCTTTAGCCCTCCAAATATTTGTGTATCTGGTTTTGTATTGGGGCGTATACACTTTGGAGCTAATTCAGACCTTTCCTATTGTATGAAAAAACATTTGACTTCATTATAGCTTCGTGTTGATAAGCAAAGTAGTTGCAAAACTATAACATGCCCAAATGAATTTTAAATAGCTGTATTTTTATGCATTTTGTAGAAGGCCTGTTGTTTGGTCACAGAGTTTCAGCAATAAAGTTGATGCTTGGATCATATCTTGTGTTTGCTCACACTTTTTAAACTATTAATAATAGTAATAACCGTCACATCGTCAACCACTATGTACGGGTTCATAAAGTCCTTATCAACCTAGGCGTTGGAACAATATTTATTTACTTTTTACCAGTCTTTATGATAAGTAAGCTACACCAGCAGTCCACAACAGTAAGCCAAATATCCCGTGTCACTTCATCTATTGGCGATGTTATGTCAACACGTTATTGGTTATATCTATCTTCAAATCCTTACCGCCGTCAGATACACTGTGAGTGTCCATTCATTTTGTTTGTGTGCAGCCAATCAGGACCACATTTCAACTATTTATAAGCCATTCTCTCCCTTATTTTTGTTTGGATGTTTATTTGTTTATGTATTATGTATGCACACCCTTGTAATCGCTGCTTATCCATGTAGACTTGGAGAGCGGCTGATCGTTGTGTACTTCTATTACTGCCGGTAGGTACATGAAATAAGCGCGTGATCCGTTTCAGTCAGTACATACTGGTGGTTCGACCAATGCTCTTACTTTTATCTGGGGACATTCATGTTAAGCCAGGACCCACCAGTGACCTTTGTGATATCACCCTTTGTCATCTTAATGTCCGTTGGTTATCTACAGACAAGGCGAGTTCAAATATTTAAAAGTGACATAGCCCCCTATTTTGACATTATTACCTTTTGGGAGCCATTGCTTTCTACCTCTGCATCTGATGACGAATTCAGTTTACGTGGCTATAATAACGTCATACGAAACGATCGTCCTGATGCCGGGGGTGGGGGTGGGGGTGGGTAGCGCTATGTGTATCTTTATCATTTGCAATTTCCCGTCGTATTGACTTAGAGGTTCCCGATATCGAATTATTGTGGACAGAGATAAGGATTCATAACAATAAATTCTTAGTTGGGTTGCCTAAAACCCCCCAAATGCACCTGTTTTCTTCTGGGGGCAAGTTACAGCGTAGTGTTGATCTCGCCAAAAATAGTAACATACAAAACATTATTTTAACTGGTGACTTAAATTCTGACTTTAGTACAGTTAACTGCTTCTGGTACCAAACTAAAGCAGTTTTGCCTGACAAATTTTCTTACACTGCATATTAATGACAAGCATTACACCGAAGGAAAAATCCTAACCTTGGATATTTTCGAAAAAACAGTGACCAATTTGGCATCAGAGGAAAAAAATCTTGCCTACAAGAAGCATGTGTGGCAAAGTCGAGGGCAGAGTCACGGAGACCGGACAGTGGACGGCATCATGACCTACGACGAAGACTGGAGCGGCTGCGCCACAAGTCTGAGTGACACCCACCATCCGGAGCACTATCCGTGGTGGCTGGTGGACCTGGGAAATGTTTCTACTGTCAGCCTGGTTACCGTGACCCCGTCAGAGGTCACTTCAGGTACCAACCTTCTACCAGCATTATAAAATTGAACATCAAACTCTTTCAGTGCCAAATTTTGGACTGAGTCAACAGCTTTTCGCGGCGGGCAATGCTCCCAATGCGCGCCGAGAAACGCTGTTGACCTGGGGTATTTTCTCTGGAAGTTCAGGCATACTGGTACTTGAATGAAAGTCTTACGAGAATTTTAAATCTGGGATCCCAATGATAATTCAGACTAATGTGACTTAAGTAGATCGACTTAAGTCGTGATTGGCACTGAGAAAGCTAAAGGAGTCCTGCTGCATGGAGTCATTCATCAGATCATTTCTTTGAGGGGAAACCCTGTCATGGTGGGCCAGTCAGTATCACAGTTTGAAAAGCTCCTTTTTATCCCGTTAGTCATAAATATTCGAACAGTTTTGCCTTTGCCCCTGTCTCTTTAACTTAAAAGTACATTTAGAACTGAGTCAACAGCTTTCCTTGGAAAAGGGTGCTTGCCAAGGAAAGTTGTTGACCTGGCGCATGTTTCATTGATAGATCTCATATACAATTCTCAAATTGCTTTTCATCACTGTTAAAACTGGCCAAAAACATTAATGCAGGCAACGTTGGGCCACCAGCCAATTTTTGGCACAGGGGCCAGGTTTGAAAACTCGTTACAATGGCGCCATCTGTTTCCTAAGAAATGTGTCAAATAACTGAACATGTCAGATATAAGAATATAATAACAAAGAAAATAAAGATTTTCCCATGAAAATTTGTGTCATTATATTGAATATGTCGGATATCTGAGTGTCGTAATAATGAGGTTTCACTTTATTATAGCAGATGCAGTCATGCTTTTTGTAACGGGCCTCTCATTGCAGCCATTAAATCACGACTTCAAAACGTATATTATAGCCTGTTGACTCAACAAGCAGAACGGTCGTGCTATCACAACCAGTCAAGTCATGATCGTTAATATGTACCTGTGGTTGTTGCTAAAAAATTTATATTTTCAAAATGATCCTCATATTGTATAAATTTTATATTTCCAAAATGATCTTCATATTGTAATCATGAAGCCATGACTGTTAAAAGTGCATTTTTATTGCGTGGTCCGTTAAGACATAAATCTTTGAGAGGTCCTTGGTACAGTGGTCCATAATGTTATCCAGCCGTAGCATCAGAACGTTATTAAAGTGTATATATCAACACACACTTTTCTGTTTTCTTTCTTTCTTTCTTTCTTTCTTTCTTTCTTTCTTTCTTTCTTTCTTTCTTTCTTTCTTTCTTTCTTTCTTTCTCTCTCTCTCTCTCGCTCTATCTTCTTTGTTCTTCTTTAACAGTGAATTTGTCCGACACTTTTCTCTGACACTATTATACATACAAACTCCAAACTTGGCGTGACTGTACCTCCACACAAAGAGTTGGACCTATTTATGCAGAAGAATGAAGATGTTTTAAAATTATGCAAATTAGGGGCATTTGAATTATAAATCTTGAATATCTTCAAAAGTATAATAGATAAAGATGTCACTGCAACTTCTTATAGAGGGTTATTGACTATTGCGCATCTAATGAATTTAAAACAAAAGTTGTAGCAATTAAAATTATGCTAATTAGCAACATTTGAAACTTGAAATCTTGAATATCTTCAAACTATTATAGATAGAGACGTCATATCAACTTGTACTAGGTGGTTATTGACCATTGCACATGTAATGAATCTAAACCAAAGTTGTAGCAATTTAAATTATGCTAATGAGCAGTATCTAAAATTTTCAATCTTAAATATCTTCAACACTATAATAGATAGAGATGTAATTCAACTTTTACCAGGGGGTTACTGCCCATTGCGCGCCTCATGAATTAAAAACAAAAGTTGTAGCTATTTAAATTATGCTACGTAGCACCATTAGAAATTTTGAATCTTCAATAACTTCAAAGCAATAATAGATATAGATGTCATTCAAACTTGTACTCCTGTGTTATGGACTAGTTGTACATTGCCATGCCAATATGCTTTGAAGACACACACTGATTTACTATGCAGCAAATCATCTTTTCTAGTTGCTATTGTAACTCATCAAGTCCTGACCGGTTCACTGCGCGGCTGTTCTATGAGAGCCTCCACTCGTGTTAGATCCAACAGTTGTATATTTTCTCCCTAGTTGTAAGTGATCGGCGCGCCAGCCAACTGTGGCTCGGCTCCCGCAAGATTTTGTGGAGTCACTGTGGGTGGGTACACAGTGCACTGAGTACTAATGGCACACAGGTATAAAGGTAGCACAGCTTTTTATTCATGATTATTTATGGTTATGACGGCAAACTTTCGTTGACTAATGCAATGAGTTTTTCAATTTACTCACTTGTTGTGCCAACTTTGTTCGGTCCTGCTACTTGCAGCATAACGATGGACTTGGTTATAAACTTAACTATTCCAGTCCTCATTATGTCTGGGTGCAAACCCAGACATTTTGTTTTTCCAAGAATTATTTCTGGGCACAAGCCCATACATTTTGTTTTTCCAAGAATTCTTTCTTTCTTTCTTTTTTTCTTTCTTTCTTTCTTTCTTTCTTTCTTTCTTTCTTTCTTTCTTTCTTTCTTTCTTTCTTTCTTTCTCCTTTACGACCAGATTTGTCCGGAGTTTTTCTTGGACACTATTATTCCGACAATCACCAAACTTGCCATGGTCACTCACTTACCGGTGAAATTAAGCACCTGGGTTGGAATAGTCATGATGTTTAAAATCATGCAAATTAGGGGCAATAAAAATTTTAGAAGCTCCATATCTCACAAACTGTTGCAGATAGACACAAGGTTTAAAGAAAATGGTAAATCCAATAACATGCAAAAATTAAAAAAGGGGAATTTTAATGTATGATAAATTCACCGAATTTCTCCCCAAGCCCCCTGCAGGCGTTGAACTACTTGCTGTATGACCCATTGCTAGGCCTCTATGGTGCCAGGCAACCATTTTGCATTCATAATTCATTAGCTTGAACCTGTCCCACAGGCAGTTTTCTATCCATGCAAACTAGGCGTATGCTTTGAAAGGTTTGGGTCTTGCAGCAAAAAAAAAAAAAAAGGGGGGGGGAGGGGGAGGAGACTCCCAACAACTGTGTTATGAGGCTCTCAATAAAATACAGAGAATCTCTTTCTGTTCCTACCAGGAAGGCTATAGTTTCCACTAGAGCTGCACAGACCTGTCAGTGCACGATGACTGAAACTGGTGTCCTAGCTGGCCTGTTTTTGTCTGAGGCAATGTCAGTTTGCTAAGCTTATCAGTCCCAAAAGTACACCGGCTCCAGACTTCTAGGCAGAACAAGTCTGAGTGTGCCCTCAGTGAAAAAAGACTACATACACAGCTGAGTCGGCCAGACCAAGGAGGGTAGAATTTGTATCATCTTAGTGGACACTTTTATGTCTTTGTTTTCTTGTAACCAGTGAGATGAAGCCTGTTCTACATAGCCAATACTGAGACAGTTTAGTGCTCGTCTTGGTTCACAGGTGCATGTATATGTAGTTTCTTGACAGCTTCTGTTAAAATTTGTTCATGTAATAAAGGAAGAAAGACAGTTTTGTATTGCATGTATACACATTCCCTTGAATTATAATTTGTAAACACTATACATATATATGTCCCTGTATGAATAAGGTACATATACATGAACACATACTCCTCCACACTTCCCAGAAGGGCTGACCCCCTCAGGAGTGGGCACTTTTCTCTGGTCCCAAGAGTTGCTCACTGTAGAGAGGTTTCACTGTATAAGTGAACACTGGAATTTTCTTTCTTTCTTTCTTTCTTTCTTTCTTTCTTTCTTTCTTTCTCTCACCTTCCTTCCTTCCTTCTCTCTCTCTCTCTCTCTCTCTCTCTCTCTCTCTCTCTCTCTCTCTCTCTCTCTCTTTCTCTCCGAAAACCACCAAACTGCTATGGTGACTGACCTAACTTGTGAAATTGTACATCTCATTTGGAATAGTCATGATGTTTGAAAGTATGCAAATTTAGGGGCAATCAAAATTTTAAACGCTCAATATCTTTTAAAATATTGCAGATACTCAAAATTTCAATGTGCATATATAGGTTTATGACACCTGCAAATATAATGGACCTTATAAGTTAAGTAGACTTTCAAATTATGCTAATAAGAGGCTTTGAAAAATTCCAAAGTTCAATATCTCCAAAACTATTATACACAGACATGCCATTTCAACTTCAATTTATAGGTTTTTGGCAAAGACGCATCCAGTGAACCATGAACCAAAGTTGTAGGACTTTAATTTATGCAAATAAGGTAAACATGCAAAATGTAAATTTTGAATAGCTTCAAACCTGTTATAGATAGAGGTGCCATTCCTACTTCAATTTATGGGTTTATGGCAAAGCCCCAATCAGTGAACCACAAACCAAAGTTGTAGGTTTTCAATTTATGCAAATTAATCACATGCACAAAATTAAAATGTTGAATAGCTTCAAAACTATTAGAGATACTAGTTTCATTCAAACTTCCTTTTATAAGCTTATGACATGGCCACATCGAATGAATCAAGAACCAAAGTTGTAGCATTTTGCTTTATAAAAATTAGGCTAATACACGAAAGTTAGATTATGTTGAACAATGGCAAAGTGTAACATTTCAAACTGTTCTCATTTTGTAGGCACCCAGACAGATTTGCTGTGATGCAAATCTTCTTTTCTAAGTTCTTTTTCTTTCTTTCTTTCTTAACTACCAAATTTGTCCGGAGTTTCGTCTCAGACACTATTATTTAGACAATCATCAAACCTGCCATGGTGTCTCACCTACCAGTGAAATTAAGTACCTGGGTTGGAACAGTCATGATGTTTACAATTATGCAAATTAGAGGCAAGTAAAATTTTAAAAGCTCCATTTCTTCCAAACTTTTGCATACAAACAATAAGTTCTAACTTGCACATGTAGGTGCGGGATATCTGTCAATGGACTGTGAACAAACGTTTTAGAAGTGCAACTAAATGTGGTAATTTTGTGCCTTGTTTGCCATGTTAATTGTCCAAAATATATTTTTGTGGAAGGGGGAAAAGGGGGCATATTGTTTTGAATATGAAATGGTTTGTTACACTGACACAAAATTATTCAGATTGCAATCATGAAATATATATTATATCAAGTCAGATTCACATGTTGAAGTATTTAATGGAACAATAATCACTCAATACTTTTTATGTAGAAAGGGCATAATCACCATGAAAACCCTGTAAAGGAAGATGCATTTCTGGGTCAGTGTGCCCACAAAATAGTTCTGCTTACTGCTGATTGGCTGAAAATCAGATTTTAGACAGGGTCCACTGAATGTGCAAGCCTGTCTCACAGTGATGGACTGAGCCACATGGGGCCCTGCACTGGAAAATCAGCACTGGACATGCATATGTTTGCACAGCTGTGTGTGTGTGTAGGAAGATGGAGGCCAGATTGGTCACAACAGCATTTTCCTGCTTGGATAGCTGTCATGTAATTTTCTTATGTGTATGTGGCTGGTGGCTCAGGATCCCTCTCCAGCCCTGGGTCTCCTAAGCAGGCAACAATAGCATTACCTTAAACAGGGACCTTCTTGTGATGAATTATACTGCTATAAAAATTTTAAACGGGTTATGGCTGGGCTCTCTCTCTCTCTCTCTCTCTCTCTCTCTCTCTCTCTCTCTCTCTCTCTCTCTCTCTCTCTCTCTCTCTCTCTCTCTCTCTCCACCCTCTATCTTCCTTATGTTTATATGTACAAAATATGAAGATCTAGTCAGATTTAGCCTGGGAAATAATTTATGTCCATTTCAGCAAATATCATTATCGTTTGTCCTTGAGGTAAGGTTCTAGCAAATATTATATTACTGCATTGGGCCTTTAACCTTAACATTCAGCACAAATTTTGACATGTTCAGTAAACTGACTTTATTTTGCTGTTGTGCTACATGTTTTTTCATTTGTTTCACTCATTAAATAAATCCATTAAAGAAAAACCGCTGTGAGAAAAGAATTTTAACACAGGTTTAGTGGATTGTTTTTCTCCAAAATGACAATTTTAGAACTTGAGTAAAATGTCTAAGGTTGAGAGGACCGGTTTAAAACCTCCAGTTGCCTTTTATGGGTGACTGCCTGTCTCAAGTCAGGAGTGAAATTTGTTTCTTCACTTTGGTATTGGAAAAGAAATGTTGATGCTTTAGCAAGTCTGAAATCTCTTGGCCGTCATTGTTGGGTTTGAAATTAATGAATTTGGATCATGTGTTTCTGTACTAATCAAATAAAAACACCAAACCTGTGAACATGTAGAGAACCCAGGTGCTGCCTTATGGCTGTAACATTACCACTGGAACCCATGGGGTGATGGGATTTGCTGGATGATTTATATTTGTCACATGTTCATATGTTAGAAATCCAATAACATGTGGCACTACATATACATTAACACTATTTCCAGATAATTTTCAGCTATATAGCTGTATATAAAATTATTTTTTGTCTGACTATGCAGATCCATTTACCCCTCTTTCATTATGGATCGCTCCAAAGCATGTGACCCACAGTATCATTACAGACCCTTCACATTTGAGGTGTACTTGTAGTTGCAGTTGTATGTTTCTATTTTACTCACCATTAACTCTCACTTTTATTTCCACACTGGGAAAAACTTTTTATTATATACTTGGGGACAGCATTTACCTGTCATAAAATTCTTACAGACCCTAATTAAAGGCACACTGTGGAGACAGCACACTTATTCTTAGTGGTGAATGATTTAAAAGAACATTGATTGGCGGTTTCCTATTCTGAACTTAGAATGGAGGCTTTCTATTCTACTTGGAGTGGAGGTCCTCTAATGCAATAGCTTGGAAAGGAGGCATTTCATTACAGTGTGATGACAAATAACTACCAAACATTGCATATAATAATAACAAGACAATATATCTGAAAAGGTCCCATTATTACATCAAATATGTTCTAGCTGTTAAGTTGAACAGATAAATCCTTTGCAAATTGAGTACCCCCTTGATTGGTAAGTAATATTTTGAGAGGTTTTTCTGGTAGTGTATATTGGGTTATAGGATACAGTCTTGCAGTAAGGAACTGGTTTTAAGTTGATTCAGTTGAAATTGTATAAAGGGAATTCAAACTAGACCTGCCACAACTGTCAGGACAAAGTGTACATACCTTTAACAGTTGCACGTTGGCTGTCATTGTTATTAGTATATCATAATTTTTACTTTTATTTGTGCATCTATATGAAATATATGCATAATTTTATTTCATTACCTAGACTAAACAGAGCATTAAGGTATTTTATTTTTCCATCTTCTGTCTTATGCATTGTAAATTGCAACTCATTGAACTTCAAGTGATACTTGGTGCTTAAACATGTTAAAGGTTATACACGTATCGCAGCCCTTATTGGGAAGTGGTAATTTGCGATACGTGATATGTGAAAGTAATGTTCCTCTGATTTGTGACATACCTACAATGATATGTGACATTAAAATGAATTACTGTGATAGGTTCCTATCTAAATTTTTTGTGATATGCAGTACTTAAAAAATGCAGCTCCATTTTATCCTATGCACCAAACAAAGGGCTTGTCATTAGCTTTCCAGCAATAAATATTTGTCATGTACAAGAGGGGCCCTAATATAGGCTGCTGAGCCTGTCGGCCAATTGTTTTTTGAATAAATACGTTGAACCCAATACTTTTCATACATTCAGACCAACATTCTTCTGTCTATCTGCACTAACAGGTAGTAGCCCCACAAAATGCTTTTGGTGTATTTTGTGTCATTAAGCGTAGACATTAGTCTTGAACACTTCCAACATACCACAGATAGTAGTGTTATTCTGCTTCGGAATCACAGCAATAAACATTTTCCAAAGCATTTCTATATTTCAAATTTTGCAAGCACCCAGGCAGATTTGATGTGAAGCAAGTCTTCTTTTTAAGTTTTTATCATCAGCACTTGTTCCATTACCCAACTGTCAGGGTCACGCAACTCTGACGGTCACGTCCAAGGCGCAAACATAAGGTTGATTCTACATCTTTTCAACCGTACTGAGCATTCCCATTGGTTTTATAATAATAATAATAATAATAATAATAATAATAATAATAATAATAATAATAATAATAATAATAATGATAATAATAATAATGATGATGATAATAATAATAATGATAATAATAATAATAATAATAATAATAATAATAATAATAATAATAATAATAATAATAATAATAATAATAATAATAATAATAATAATAATAATAATAATAATAATTTATTAGGAAAACCTCCCCTTTACAGCGGGGGCACCAACGGAACCGGGGAAATTCCATGATGCGTCCAAAAATATATACAAATAATCAGGCATCCTTATTATCAATAAAATGATCTCCGTGTGTTAAAATAAGTATAGTATCTATAAGTAATAATTCGTGTCCTCCGCACCAAAATTAGAGATAAACCACTCATTGGGACAAAACTCTAGAAAGCGTAAGGACATGTATATTAAACATGTTTCATATACAATGCAGAACATATAGCTTCCAGCGTCATTATTTACAAAAAATCAGGTATTACCACAGTATGAATGAACAAGTAAGTTACATGATTTTCAGTTCACCACTATTACATACTCCTGGAGATGTGGGTTTGTACCAGGGGGACCCTCCGCAGAGTGACGGGGGGGGGGGGGGGGGGGGAGGGAGCAAAGCCGCGCAGACGTAACAAGTTCGCCGCAGCGTACCCCGGATCGGTTGGTTAGACTCCATCTGTAAGTTTAAGTCAAGAGAGCACCATCACGTGTTATTTTGTGACGTTACCGAACTTCCCTACAAAATTTTATACAGAATATATATATTGGAGGACGTCTATTTACAAGAGGTACATGTAGAACAATCATACAATCTGTCATTAAGTGACTGTCTCCTGTAATGCCAAGCCTCAACCAAATATGTTTCACATGTTTGGTCAAATAATTCACCAATGTCCTGTCCACGATCATAAGCGTGCTCGCCAAGGAACCAACATACCTTATTTTTCAGCGAGGAGGCGGAAAAACGCCGCCAGGCCTGTTTACAATTCTCATTCAGAGAGTTGATTTCCAAATATCTGTATGCCTGTAACCTGATATCATTGAGTGCTGAGCAGACAAATAGAAAATGTGCTAAAACGCCCCTTCTATCTTTGCATAAAGGGCATCTTCCGTCTGAGAAACCCCATCTTTCTAGATCTTCCCCGACACCCAGACACCCAGTGAGGGCCAAAAATTTTAATCGTGCACCGACAAACTTATTTACATTGAACAGATAACTTTCACCGAAAAAGGACCGTTTAAACATTTGATAGCATCTTAAAGATTTTTTTTAAGTCTATTTCCTGGAAAAGGTCTAATTTATATGCTTCTACGACAGTTTTAAAAAGCACCCCAGCCATTCTGGATTCCTTGATTCCAGGGCACGGTCCATGGCTACGTTATTAAAGACCTCATGTGGCCAAATCCTGGCAGGTTTGTCATCATTTCTTTGCAAAAGAGTGTCAAAATTTTGCTTACATAGCTGTGTGTCTGGCATCTCAAATTTCATTCTGTGGAAGTATTTAATCCTAATGCGGTCCAGAATCAGTTTTAGGGGGCATATAAAAGGCACGGGATATGTCCGTCTCCATAGGGCACCCCAAGATTTTTTCCTTCAAATGTTTCAACCATATGTAACATTACAAGTGAAAACAGCGTAAGAGACAGAATGCATCCTTGCTTTACCCCATTAAATACATCAAACTATGAACTTTCCAGGGGCAAATATTACCTTACTTTCCACTTTGTCATAAAGTAGTTTTGTCAGACGCCATGCTTTTCCTTGAATTCCCTTCTTCCATAACATTAGGAACAGGCGTTCCCTATTAACCGTATCAAATACCTTCGAAATTTCAAGGGATGATAGCCATGTCTTTTGTTTGTTAGCTTTCCTTATATTACATAACCCCTTGAGCGAAAATACTTGATCCTCCAATCTTCTGTGTTTTCTATAAGCTCCAATGAGCTCCCGGAATATCCCTTCCCGCTCTAAATATTTCATTAACTGCCCCCCCCCCCCATGACTGATGTGAACATATATTCTTTATTTCCTGCATTCGCTGAAGAGATACATGAATATAATATAACATTTAGTCAAACGAAGAACAATACACAATTATTATATGATACAGGCTTGCAAAAAATAGATTAGATGCGGGCATCTTGTATATTCTGGAATTTGATTGATATCCATAATCTTTCAAAGTTATCCTTTTGCGAATTTTATACGTTTCCATCACATATGGTAACGTCAGAATGAACTAAAAGTCCAAGACCACCTCCCGAATTTTTATTGCTGATCTTGCGAGCTTTACCTATGCATTTATAGCTAGTATGTATGTTCTGAGCAACTCCGTCGTCTGGGTGAAATGTTTCTGTCATACAATATATTGAAAAATGTTCATTTTCCAATAAATTCCCTATTTCACTTCGCTTAGCCACGCCTAGGTTTTGAACATTGCAGTAAGCTATGGTGAAACATTGGGAATTCTGTCTATTTTGTTTTTTATGACCACCTCTATGGTGTCGCGGTATCTTGGCTTGGCATTTGACTTTCACGGCAATTTCATCTTGGCCTGTTTCCTATTCAGTCTTACAGTATCTAAATTTGTGTCCTTTTTGACCACAACCTGCACATGTAATCTTTGTACCCGAAATTGCATGTCTGCATATTGATTTCGTATGTCCGGGCACCGCACAATGGAAACAAGTGACTCGTGAGTCTTCACTATTTCAAAGACACTGACTCGGGACCCATTACTTTGATGGACTCAGATTTTTCCGTTTTTGCCCGTAACGCTGCTTCGGACCTTCCCGCCAGTGCCGCGTGTCTCTTTTTTTGACTGTGTTGTTTTCTGTGATTGTGGGTCACCTGCAAGTTTCCTTTACCTCTTTTTTGTTTATTGCCATTGCCATTGTTATTTGTGTTCCTGCGTTGGAAAATCAGGGGCGGTACGTTCAGGCTTTGGATCAATTGTTGCTTTTTTTCCACATACGAATGTACATGTATGCTATTTTGAGTTCATGTTTGAGCAAACTGAAAATGTGTAATTGCTTCATTTTAATCGATGCTTTATCCCTGTCATTATCTTGACTTACCCAAGGTTCAAATTACAATAGGTAATAATTACAATGTAACCTCCTATTTCTGATTGATGTGCACTCAAAGCTAGTTTATTTTTTGAGAAATGTGCCCGGGTATTTTCTTTCTTTCTTTCTTTCTTTCTTTCTTTCTTTCTTTCTTTCTTTCTTTCTTTCTTTCTTTCTTTCTTTCTCTCTTTCTTTCTTTCTTTCTTTCTCTCTCTCTCTCTTTCTTTTTTCTTCCTTCCTTTCTTTCATTCTTTCTTTCTTTCTTTCCTTCTTTCTTCGCTGGGACCGGTACATAAGACGCAAACTATACCAGTTTATAGTTTATTCCCTTCGTTTAAAAGAAGTAGTTGTAAGTATTTGTATACATTATAGAATGCTTTAAAGTGTTGTGTTACTTGGACACATATGAGTTTTCCGCGATAATATGTACTGTGACCAAGACAATTGTCCTCGTCTCAGATATGTAATTCATAACAACTCCAACTTGGAAGATAAGAGGTAGAAATTAATGGCACTGCGATTCAGGTCAATACAAGACATAGTGAGGTGAGCTTAAAGGTACTGATGAGCAATACTGTGGTACGCTGTAATGCATAATGACTAGTGAAACTAGGTATGAACTTTATTATTAATCAATTGTGATCTAATACGTATATGTTGCGTTGTGTACTACATAATATTCAACAACAGAAGCAGCGTACTGCCAAAGAACAACAAAATCATGCTTTGTGCTCTGTAATAGCCGAACATGTCAAGGGGGGGGAGGGCTCCTATGACCTTGACCTTTGCCCTTTGAGGTTACATGTTCTTATACATGTTATAATGTACAGTGTTGCAATACCAAAAATTTTTGTCCAACATAATTAGAATTGGATGGAAATTGGCCAAGTTATGACTGGATGAAACTTTTAAAGGTCCAAATGACCTTGGCCTTTGACCTTTAGAGGTCTTATGTAACTTTCAAAAATGTGCAGGGTTACAATAGCTACATTTTGAGCCCAACATGATCAAAATTCGATAAAAATTGACCAAGTTATGGTGAGAAGAAAGCCAGCATCAAAAGTGGTTTTTGACCCTGAAATGACCTTTGACCTTGAGTGACCTCTATCTTTGCACCCTAATAACACTCGTAAGTATGCAATGAAAAACTTGGTATATGTGAACCATAGCAAATATGTACCTATACCACTGTGGCATAGCTGTCCCACAACACAAATATTCTACGTTTTTCTCTCTCATTTATCCATTTGTTATACTTGACATTCTACGGTTGGCTTGCAGGTACATGTACTGTCAATAGCACATTTTGTCCTTATAATATTCAAAGACTATACTTTTAACATATGTATGTAACTTTTAGTTACTAGACGTCACGAACTTGAAAGTGCTGACCTTGAATTATTATGGGCTGAAATTAAGTTACATAACAGTACATTCTTACTTGGAGTTATTTATAGGCCTCGTGATTCCCCGGTGTTATTCTGAGACAATTTACAGTCCAATCTTGACCATGCAAAAACTGACGGTATCCATAACATCGGTATAACAGGTGATCCTAATGCTGATTTTACAACAGCACCCGGCAGAAAACTTGATTATTTTTGTTTAACAAATTTCTTTGTGCCCCATATTCAAGAACCCACTCGCACAACTAGTAAAACATCGAGGTGCCTTGATCAAATTATTTGAAACATCCCTGGATATATTCACCAACCTTGTGTATTATCACCAATTGCTAATTGTGATCACAGTATAGTGTTGGCTGATATTTCCTTTCGACTGGAGAAAGAACCCACTTACGAAAAGTTGATATGGGAATATGAAAAGGCAGATTTCGATAGCTTTCGTGACCATTTAAGAGAGACACAGTCGGATAATGTCTTTCTTTCATACGACCTAAACCAGTGTTGTATTTTTTGGACTGAAGGTTTTCTATTGCCGCCAAAGAGTGCATTCCAAACTAGAAAAGAAGATTTGCTTCAAAGCAAATCTGTGTGCCTTCAAAAGCTGTAAATATCAAATGCTACAACTTTTGTCCTTTGGTACTTCACATTCCATTAAGCTTATGGCTGGATGAAAATTTCAAAGTCCAAATGACCTTGACGTCGGACCTTTACAGGTCCCATGTAAATTGCAAAAATGCACAGTGTTACAATACCCACACTTTAAGCCCAACATGTACCAAATGAGATGAAAATTGACCAAATGATGGCAAGACGAAACTTTCAAAGGGCCGAATGACCTTGACGTTTGCCCTTTAGAGGTTATATGTTCTTACAAAAAGATGCAATTTTGCAATACTTACAATTTGAGTCCGACATGATTTGAATTGTATTGAAACTGGCTGAGTTATGGCTGGATGAAACTTTCAAAGGTCCAAATGACATTGACCTTTGACCTTTTGAGGTCACAGGTACGTTTCAAAAATGTGCAGTGTTACAAAAGCTACAATTTGAACCCAACATGATCAAAATTGGATAAAAATTAACCACATTATGGCTAGAAGAAAGCCACTATCGAAAGTGGCCTTTGACCTCGAGATGACCTCTACCTGTAGTGAACCTTGGCCTTTAAAATGACATATTGACTGAGAATTGACCTTTGACCATGGCATGACCTTGACATTTGAGATGACCTTTGCATTGCTATGATCGAACTTGTATACACCCGGAACCACATCTACTATAGGATATAAGATATTGAAGATTTACAAATTTAATCAGCCCTCATTTGCATAATTTTGAAAAGCATGACCTTTCATTTTAAAAAGGCGAGACTCCATCCATAGACTTATGATTGTGTCAAGTTTGGAGTTTCTACCTTTAATATTTAAAATGAAATGTCGGACAAATTTGCTTGTGAAGAAAAAGAGAGAGAGAGAGAGAGAGAGAGAGAAAGAAAGAAAGACAGAAAGAAAGAAAGAAAGAAAGAAAGAAAGAAAGAAAGAAAGAAAGAAAGAAAGAAAGAAAAACAATATGTCTGTGTTGGCACGCAGACATAATAAAGTCCTCATTCGCCCTGATGAGCTTCCGTGGTATTCTTTACTACGCCGTGAAAAACGTAAGGTCATGCGGGCATACTATAAAGCTAAAAATTGTGCTGATGCAGGGCAGAGCCACAAACTATGGGCCACCTATAATCACATGCGAAACCAGTACGAGGAGAATTTACGTATAGCTGAGCAACAGCACAATGGTAAACTGAGCAGTTTTTTTAGACAATCCTGAAAAGAAAACTAAGGCATGGTGGAAGACCGTTAAATACTTGTCAAACAGGAATCACCGTCAGAACATACCCTCTTTAGTTTGTGAAGGTAGACACATAACCGACAGTACATTAAAAGCCGAAGCATTTAACTCCTTCTTAAGTCAGTCTAATCCTGATCCCTGTACAGTCAGCACTCTACACGCCCTCACCATCCCTTACAGACTATTGGAAATTTAAATATCTGTGAAAACTAGGTGCTAGAAAGATTTAAAAGCCGTGATACAACCAAAACAACTGGATCAGATGGAATAACTGTCAGACCTTTGAAGGAAGCAGCTCCAATGATTTATAAGCCTCTCACAAAATTAAAAAACTCTCTTTAGGCCAAATCGAGTTCCCGTCAATTTAGAAAGAAGCCCACGTTATACCGTTGCATAAAAAAGGTGCAGACATTTTGAGTTATAATTAGCGGCCGATATCCCTCCTAAGCTGTGCCTGAAAAGTGATGGAAAGAGTAGTGTTCAAACATGCTTTCATTTTTTTCCGAGAGAATATGGTTGTATCTGCCAACCAATCTGGTTTTATGCCCAGTGATACCACTGTTAATCAGTTACTTTCCCTTTACTATTAGCTATGTTTGGCGGTCGACCAGCAAAAAGAAATAAGAATCGTATTACTAGATATGAGCAAGGCATTCGATAAAGTATGGCATAAAGGTCTCCTTCATAAGTTAGAAAAAAGTGGTGTTGCAGGAAATTAACTATCCTGGTTTGAAGATTACCTTCCAAACCGCAAACAACGCGTCGTTATCAATGGCAATTCCTCTAGCTGGGACGTCATTTCTGCCGGCGTCCCCCAAGGGTGAGTTCTGGGTCCTATCCTGTTTTTGATCTACATTAATGATATAGTTAATGTTGTAAATTGTAATGTTAAACTTTTTCCGGGCGACGCATCCCTTTTCCTTGCTTTTGATGACGCAGCCCGTGCAGCTGCTGTTCTTAATCAACATCTTGCCTCTTTGGACGATAAGTCCAAAGAGTGGCTAATTCCCTTCAATGCCTTAAACACCGACACTATGCTTGTCTCTCTTAAAAGACATATTTCTGACCATCCACGGCTTGTTTGACAAGGTCATCAGGTAGAAAATGTGCCCGAACACAAACATGTAGGTGTTACCCTGGAATCCGATTTAAAATGGAATGCGCCTATTAAAGAAATTGCCGCCAAAGCTTCCAAACAGATAAACATAATGAAGTCTCTTCAGTTTCGTCTTGATCGCGTCACATAAGAACTTTTTTGCTTTTCATTTATTCGTCCCATTTTAGAACATGGTAGTGTGGTCTGGGACGGCTGTACTGAGGCTGACGAGAAGACCCTAGAAGATTTACAATTGGCTGCGTCCTGCGTAGTTACAGAAGCTATGCGAACTACCCCCAGTGTCAAATTATATGAGAAAACCGATTTGGAAACTCTTTCCAAAAGGACAGAGATCTCGAAACTTTCTATGGTGTATTAGATAGTCCACAAGGTAACTCCCAGCTATTTGTATACCGCTCTCCCGAATGTTCCAGCACCCAGCGAAAATTACAGCTACGACACCAGGTGCCAATCTGACACCAATAGACGTACTGACTTACATTTAATTCCAACCATATTGATGTTGTTTGGAAAGTCTTTATTCCATCTACTATCAAATCGTGGAATCTTCTTCCGCTTGAAGTGCAAAATGCACCGACTTTGTGCCAGTTCAAAAGGAGAATTTCTAATCCATATCAATATGCTCGTTGAAATATCCCGAATTTCTTCACGTAGGCAAGAGATATCTATTTTACATTGCAGACTACGCATGCGCCACATCCAATTGAATTAAAATCTGTTCCAAATAAGTATTAAGGAGCCACCAGCGTGTTCGTGTGGTGCTGCTGCAGAAAGCGTACGGCATTACTACCTTACTTGCCCTCGATATGTTATTATTCAACAATCTTCATACGTCTGTTAATTCAGTTCATGCATCCTTCTATCTAAATACAATTTTGTTCGGTGACTGTCACCGCAGTCTCGGAGATGATATTTTTATATTTTTTTCTGTGCAAGATTTTTTACAAAAAAGTAAACATTTCAAGTTGAATCACTGACATGATACATATGTTGGCAGCTTCTAAAATCCCCTCTGTCTGTGTTCCGTTCTGGTGGAGTCCATCTTCTTCCATGTTTTGCGCCTGTGTCACCCCACCTGGAATGCTTCTTGCACTCGACGTGTGGCGGCGCAGCTGGTGTGCGTTACGTCTGTCCTGTGCTTGTGTCTTCTCTTGGAAGAGGAATTCAAACAGGGCTCTGCCCTTCTTCCCAATTGTTTTCTCTTGTGAATAAAATATGTTTAACCAAGTCCCGACTAAAACGCCTTGCTGGTGTGATTAAGGCTCGAAGTGTTAAGCACTTGTTAATGTGCCTTCTTGAGTGATGACTATTAAGACGTTCCTGTTATTGTGGTCTATTTACAGTGTACCGTTCATGGTACTATGATTGGTTATCAGAAGTATAACACATGTGCATTACAGATGATATAACTCTTTCTCCCCTACTGTTCCTGGATTACAGTCACTTAATTTTTTATATGTGTCAATCGTATGCCAATAGATGGCGCTTCAATTTTGGCATGAAAAAGACAAAATTCATGGCTCAAAAGGTAAGAAGCTTCGGGCTTGACAATATAGTGACAGTTGGTTTAAACATATTTTTATTCATGTTATATGGAAAAAATAGCAATTGGGGAACAGTGAAAACTATAATATCAACCCGTTTCGCAGAAATCAGAGAAGTACAAACAAGCATACGGTTGGTTAAGATCTAAGCCCAGAAGAAACAGAAAGAAGAGAATACAACACTGGGACAAACAGACAGGAGGGCATTGTTGGTAATACGATCTACTTCAAGACAAAGTAGTACCTCTGCTTTACAACCTAAAAACGTTTTGAATTTTTGATAAATTCTTGGACAACAGTGAATATGATTAAATTTTCATAAATAGAACAGTGTTCACACCCAGAGAGGAGGGTAGAGAGAACAGTGTTCACACCCACAGGGGAGGGAAGAGAGAACAGTGTTCAGACCCAGAGAGGAGGGTAGAGAGAACAGTGTTCAGACCCAGAGACGAGGGTAGAGAGAACAGTGTTCAGACCCAGAGACGAGGGTAGAGAGAACAGTGTTCACACCCAGAGACGAGGGTAGAGAGAACAGTGTTCAGACCCAGAGACGAGGGTAGAGAGAACAGTGTTCAGACCCAGAGACGAGGGTAGAGAGAACAGTGTTCACACCCAGAGACGAGGGTAGAGAGAACAGTGTTCAGACCCAGAGAGGAGGGTAGAGAGAATAGTGTTCAGACCCAGAGAGGAGGGTAGAGAGAACAGTGTTCAGACCCAGAGAGGAGGGTAGAGAGAACAGTGTTCACACCCACAGAGGAGGGTAGAGAGAACAGTGTTCACACCCACAGAGGAGGGTAGAGAGAACAGTGTTCACACCCACAGAGGAGGGTAGAGAGAACAGTGTTCAGACCCAGAGAGGAGGGTAGAGAGAACAGTGTTCACACCCAGAGAGGAGGGTAGAGAGCGCCAGAGTGGCCAATTCGACAACGATATTTTTCAATTCAATCGCATATTGAGTGTGTCTGGGACAGAGGAAGTAGAATTGACAGTTATGGACCGAAACCTGTATACGTAACAAATTTTATGGACTGAAACCTGTATAAGTAACAAATTTTGTACTAGTTTGCTTGGCGTTGTCACCCACATATTTTAAGGCTGCGAAACTCTCGAGGGTTGTTCGCTGATGATCCATAAATAAATTTATTCAGATGTTAAAGCCTTTAACTTTCAACATTTTCACACGAACATGGTAACATTGAGTAATTAATTTACAGATTTATGCACAGACAGTTGCTAGATCATTGCTTTGCTCCCATCAAATATGCGATACAATGTGCAGCTTAAGTCACTGCTCCTAGTCTGCCCGTGGCTTGTATGTAATTGCGGACAGCTTCAAAAATAATTTTGTTTTGTTCCGAAGTGCATGTTTTAGAGCCAAATAGTAGAGTATATATAGATATGCAGATATTGTGCCATGAAATTTGGTTTATGTTTTATCATAAGTTGTCGGTACACGCGGCCATAGAATATGAATATTTAACTGCTTTTGTATCTATTCAAACAAGCCTAGAGCGCAGTTACTGCTGATATACTTATGGACATACGGTGTATTTTGAATATACAATTTGGTCGATAAGTTGCTATCCAGCGCGGATTTTATTTTACAGATTTGCCGGAATCCACTTTTGCTTCTTAAAACTGATCTCTTGTCAGCTACAGTCACCATCCCTTCATATACATGTACCATGCATCTTCGTTGATTTCAAATTGTCGTTTCTATGCCCATGTTTGTTCTTATCCATTGCCAAAGTCAATTTATTGCTTTGTACTTCTACATGTTCACCATGGTTACTTCTATGGACAAATATGTTTACGTTCTAAAAGCAATTATGTTATCTCGAATAGATCATGTTGGTATATTACCATTTTTGCTTCATGTGGTTTTGCATAGGCCGCATATATTTCAACAAGTTCTCGATTACAAATATTTTAATGCAACACATCGTACCGCTCAGTAATCTGCCTCATGTACATCTTTACTTCGCTGACTATATATATTTTTCGGCGGCCAGCTATTCAAGGTCAACTCAACTATGCAATGTGCATGATCTTACACGAGCCACTGACCAAGTCGTTTTTTTCTTAATGAAATGTGCATGATCTTACACGAGCCACTGACCAAGTTATAACTTTACTTTCTTTCATTACCAACACGAGTTTCGAAGCATACTCACTCGCTGTCGTGAAATATGTTTGCTAAATATAGTAAAACGACTAAATATTTGAGTGTGAACGGTCTTACATTCTAAATATTATGGCTAATTTCATTGGACCCCGGTCACACTTATATGTACTGCTGTTACTTTAAATATCATCCAACATATTTTGGCATGACGACCTTGGCGCAGTCTTGCATACGTCACATCTGTTTCTGTTAAAATACTTTGTTAACAAGGTTTAACGTACGGCCAGTTTTACAATCATTGTCATGGGAATATCATCCCTTATTTGATGATCTAGCTCTCTTATGTTGCTATGTCTGTATATTTGGTTTTTGTTTTCTGCACTCTTTTGTCAGTGTCTTGGCAGAGTCTGAAGAATTTGAAGTTATTACATTAATCGAAACGTGGCTCGATGATACCTACCCCTAATGCTTTATTGGCCTTCAAACCCCACTACGTAAGGATTGTGAAACTGATTTGGGAGGAGGGGTTGCCCTGTATGTAAAAGACGATCTACCTGCTAGAAGATGTGTGGAGCTGGAGACCCCCAGTAGTGAATACATCTGGGCTGAAAACAGTTCATTCCGTTCCGCGAGGTCACCATTCGACCCAGGGACAAGCCTTGGATTACCTGTGGCATTAAGAGGTTAATCAGGCAGCGCAATCGCGCCTGGAAGATAGGTATAAGTGTCTGACACAAAAGCCTCGGCCCCCCACCCTCCTTACTACATAGCATCAGCATGTAAGACGCATTGTTAATACAGGCAGTCAACGGCTTGCCCTTCCACGCAGACTCGAATACAATCTCTCTCGCCAGACTCTCATAAGTTTGTATAGTACTATTATTCGTTCTATCCTCGAGCATGGGTGTGTCCTGTTTGACAATTGCACTGCAAACCTGTCATAATCTATAGAAGCTGTAAAGTACTAGGCAGCCAGGATTTGCCTTGGCGCAACTAGATACACTCCAAGCGTCTCACTTCCTGAAGAGCTTGGATGGCAAACTCTGTCAAAGCGGAGAGAATACTTCAAACTTATTCTTTTCTTTAAAATGTATAATAGGTTGACTCCACAATATCTACATAATCTGAGGCCCTACCCCCCCCCCCCCCGAATCCAGCATCCACTCTAAATCTCATATGGCATCCAGTTTAGTTTTCAGCATAGGGTGTATTGGTTCCGGATCATGGCAATGCGTTGCAAGCAAGCACGTCAGATGTACCTGTCAGTCCATAAAATTTGGAATCCGCGTCCACTTTAAGAAATGTAGGAATCTGGCATCCAGTGTAATTCAGGATCTAGAATCTGGCGTCTGCTCTTAAAATCTATGGAATCCGGCGTCTATTTTAGGGGGTACAGGGCCTCTAATTCTTACCCCCAAATTCAAATGTATGGACCAAACAGTGAACAGTAGCATGCTGCACACGATGGCCTTCACCTATCATGGGCAGGTACACAATCTCTCATAAAGTGCCTCCAACTGCCTACCAAACCAACGCAACAGTTCAAGATGCAACAAAAGTCGCCAAGGCAAAGGGCAGGGGGCCGTCATGCTACCCAGGCAAACCGTTCATCGCAACCAAGATGCTGGAAATGTGGGGAGACAGGTCACGTGACTGACTCCTGCAGGCATCTTCAAAGACTTCGTTGCACATCATGCAATAAATTAGGACACAAAAGTAACCTTTGTGGTCGCATAAACAGCGTATAGGTTACCGGCAATGAAGGCAGGGCCGAACACTCTCAAACCAACTACACAAGTGGTAGTTTTAGTGTACTGAGTGACTTAAATGATGAACTGTTGGAAAGTCAATATGACACTGATAGAAATGAAGTTAGCTCTATTATACAAGTATCGAGTCCTAACAAAACAATTGAAGCTGAAGATAGCTATATTATCTCAAGTGTCAATGAAATAGACGAAACTGACAATAGTTCTACCCACTTTAAAGATTTCCGCAAGAAACATCCCAAAAATATCATTATTGGTCACTTAAATGTAAATAGTGTAAGGTACAAGTTTCCTGAAATAGCGGACTTACTTAAAAATGGTTTTCTCGATATATGTGGTCTTTCTGAGACAAAGCTAGACGAAAATTTTACCAACTCACAATTTCATGTAGACAATTTTTCGTTTTACAGGAAAGATCGAAATGGAAAAGGTGGTGGTCTTTTATCCTACATAAGGTCTGACATTCCGCATAGACATAGAGCTGACTTAGAATACGCACATCATGGTATCGAATCAATGATATTGGAAGTTCATGTAAAAAAAGAAAAATGGATGGTTGCTATAGTTTATCGCCCCCCCCTCTGTCAATACTGACCATTTGTACCATGCTATGAATCACATCACGACTGCTCTCGAGCAAGAAAGTAGAACATTTTTCATTTTAGGTGATCTCAATGTAAATCTGCTCAAGGACAATAAGGAAAAGCATGATTTTGTCAATTTTCTTGATGTGTATGACCTGAGCAATGTTATTCGCTCTCCAACCTGTTTCATAGGTGAAACTCCTACTCTTATTGATGTCATTTTAACTAATTCTCCGATAAGAGTCGCAGAATCCACATCTATTGACACAGGAATAAGCGACTTTCATAATATGATTCTTACAAGTACAAAAATTCAACTCCCTCGACCTGTGAATGCGGATATCAAATACCGCAGTTACAAGTCTTTCAATGAAGGAGATTTTGTAGTCGATTTAGAGGTAGCCCCATTTCACGTGGCTGGGGTTTTTGATGATATTGATGACGCTGTTTGGTTCCACGACACTTTACTGAAAGAAGTAATTGACCGACACGCGCCACAAAAGAGTAAGCGTGCCAGGCCTAATCAAGCTCCTTACATTAATGGGGAGCTCCGTAGAGCTATTAACGTAAAGCGCACACTACGTAAACTAAGTAAGAAATACAAAAGTAAATGGGAGGCATATAGCGTTCAAAGAAACAAAGTGACATCCCTCCGTAAAAAATCTATAAAACAATATTTCAATGACCGATGTGGTCCTTCAAATAATAAACAATCTTTTTGGAATACTATAAGACCGTTTTTGACTGACAAAAATAAAGGCGGCAAAAATGGCACGATTATCCTTATGGAAAATGATAACCTGTATAATGCTCCAGATGACATATGTGATATTTTCAATAACTTCTTCGCCTCTATTGCTGATCAAGAGCAACAAAATGCAAACACCCCACCAGATCATATGCATTCCGGAACAAAAGCTATCTCCGACAGAATGAAGGACAGCAATGTGTCTCATTTTGAATTTTAAATGGTAACTGAGGAGCAAGTCCTTAATCAAGTGAAAAAACTCAATCCCAAGAAGGCAACCGGGCCAGATGAAATTCCACCAAAATTACTCAAAGTTGGTGCTAAGGCCCTGGCCCCTTCTGTCACTAACATCATAAATATGTCAATCAAATCTGGAAAATTCCCCACTGATATGAAGCGGGCCGACGTGTACCCCATTTATAAAAAGTATGACTCCATGAACAATTGTAATTATCGTCCAGTCAGTGTACTATCAAGTTTATCTAAAATTTTTGAAGGTCTAATGAACGATCAGATGGTTCACTTTTTTAACGATATACTCAGTACTCTTCTTTGTGCTTTTCGAAAAAATTACAGTTGCCAAAATCTGCTCTTTAAAATCATTGAAGATTGGAAATCCGCTTTGGATAACCATGAATACGTAGGTGTGATTCTAATGGATCTATCGAAGGCTTTTGACTGCCTACCGCATGATCCACTTTTATGGAAACTTTGATCCTATGGTCTGTCTGAACATGCTTGTAATTTAAGTGACCGAAAGCAAAGGGTCAAGTATGGTGGCACTTCCAGTAAGTGGGCAGACTTACTAAAGGGGGTGCCACAGGGTAGTATACTTGGCCCTTTGCTGTTCAATATCTTTATGAATGATTTCTTTATGTTATGGAAGGGCATTGTAGTCTCTATAATTATGCCGACGACAACTCCTTATCATTTCATGATCATGACTTACACAATGTAAAATTGTCTTTGGAAAATGCTGCTAATATAGGTATCAAATGGTTTATGGAAAACCACATGAAGGCAAATCCTGACAAATTCCAGGCTATGATTCTATGCCCACGTTTAGACTGTCAAATCGGAAACGACTTCTGTTTTGAAATTGATGGTGTTACTATAAAACCGGAAAGATGTGTCAAATTACTAGGAGTCTATATTGACGATAAACTTAAGTTTCATGATCACGTTTCTCATATTTGTAAGCAGGCTGCTAAACAAATAAGTGTGCTACGTAGGTTCAGTAATATCCTTACTGAAAAGGAAAAGCTCCAAATCTTCAATGCATTTATGCTTTCTAACTTTAATTATTGCCCGCTCGTATGGCACCTATGTGGACCTACGTTATCTTTAAAAATGGAAAAAACCCAAGAACGAGCCCTATCTGCATATCCGAATCTACTTGAACGGGCTAAAAAACCTTCTTTGTATCTCAGTAGAATAAGAACACTCTCTGTAGAAGTCTACAAAATCCTAAGTAACTTTAGCCCATCGTTTTTAAACGATACGTATGTAAGAAAAGAAACAACTTTTGATTTACGAGACAATAACAAACTACAGCAGCCTGACTACAATACCATAACATACGGTAAAAATTCTCTCCGATACCAAGGGGCCAAGCTGTGGAACAACTTACCCCCACACATCAAAGCATCTACTGATTTAAATCACTTTAAGACGTTAATCAAGGCATGGCTTGGCCCCTCCTGCTCTTGTTCTATGTGCATCCTATGTAAAACCAGGGTTTAGGAAGATTTATTTCTTCTAAATTTGAGGAAACCTTGTTAGACCGGCTGTATATAGTCTCATTGTGAGTTCATTGTATATACCATCTCATCACTTGTCACTGTTTCCTCTTTTCATGGTCGAGCAATAGTGCTGTTGCGCTAATGTTTTTTTTTATTTGTACAATTCGACTTGAAATAAAGATTATTATTATTATTCCCGGCGATGTTGCATTCACTACTGGGCATCTATTGAGAAATCGCCCTGAATTTCGCCAAATAAGGTTTACCACAAATCGCTTTGGCGAGTGAATTTTCCCATCTACTATTAACTTATGGAATAACCTCCCGCCTCCCGGTTGATGCTCGCTATACCGATTCTCTACCGCAGTTAAAATCTAAATTATACTTATTAATCTTAAATGCTGACAAAAAGCCCTCATACTTCAAGCATGGCAGTCGTTTCCTGAACATATACCACATTATGTCAATACCCTTCCAGCCTCATTGTGTGCATGTTCTCACCCTTCTGAATAATATACAAAACATTACCTTTTGTTCTGTCCTAACAACATGGTGCAAGGTGACCGTCTACTGGACACTGTGTGTCACTTACTCGCTCCATGTGTCAATCCAACTCTAATAGTTTAGTGTTCAAGTGATATTTGAAGTGTGTGTGTTAACACACACTTTTCTATTTTTCCCTAAAATTCTTTCTTTCTTTCTTTCTTTCTTTCTTTCTTTCTTTCTTTCTTTCTTTCATGTCTGTGTGCCAACACAGACATATTATTATTATTCGAATTCTTTCTTTCTGGACTCTCTCTCTCTCTCTCTCTCTCTCTCTCTCTCTCTCTCTCTCTCTCTCTCTCTCTCTCTCTCTCTCTCTTTACAGGCAAACTTGTCTGACATTTAACTTAAAAAGTATCATACGTAGAAACTCCAAATTTGGCACAATTACACTTCTATAAATGAAGTCTCGCCCTTTTATAATGAGAGGTCATGCTTTCCAAAACTATTCAAATGAAGCCTAATTAAAGTTTTAAATCTGTAATATCTTATATCCTATAGTAGATGCGGTTCCGAGTGTATAGGAGTTCGATGATAGCAAGGCAAAGGTCATCTCAAATGTCAAGGTCATGTCAAGGTCAAAGGCCAATTTAAAGTCAAAATGTCATTTTAGAGGTCAAAGTTCACTCCCAGAAGAGGTCATCTCAAGGTCAAAGGTCATTTCAAGGTCAAAGGCCACTTTCGATGGTGGCTTTCTTCTAGCCATAACTTGCTCACTTTTTATCCAATTGAGATCATGCTGAGCTCAAATTGTAGCTATTGTAACACTGCACATTTTTTAAATTACATGTGAGTTGTAAAATTCGAAGGTCAAGGTCATTTGGACCTTTGAAAGTTTCATCCAGCCATACCTTGGTCAATTTCCATCCAATTCTAATTGTGTTGGACTCAAATTGTAGGACTTGCAACACTGCACATTTTTGTGAGAACATGTAACCTCAAAAGGGCAAAGGTCAAGGTCGTTTGGCCCTTTTGAAAGTCTCTTCTTGCCATGATTTGGTAAATTTTCATCCAATTTGGTTCATGCTGGGCTTAAATTGTAGGTATTATAACACTGTGCAATTTACATGTGACCTGTAAAGGTCAAAGGTCAAGGTCATTTGGACTTTGAAATTTGCATTCAGCCATAAGCTTAATGTAATGTGAAGTACCAAATGATAAAAGTTGTAGCATTTAATATTTACAAATTTTGAAGGCACACAAACAGATTTGCTTTGAAGCAAATCTTCTTTTCTAGTTCTTTCTTTTTTCTTTCTTTCTTTCTTTCTTTCTTTCTTTCTTTCTTTCTTTCTTTCTTTCTTTCTTTCTTTCTTTCTTTCTTTCTTTCTTTACCAGTGAATTTGTCCGACACTTTTCTCGGACACTATTATACATAAAAACTCCAAACTCGGCATAATTGTACTTCCATACAAGAAGTTACTTTTTTACACACAGGAATGAAGATGTTTAAAGTTATGCAAATTACAAGAATATCTTCAAAAGTATAATAAATAGCGATGTCATTCTGGGGGGTTATTGACCATTTTGCATCTTATAAATTTAAAACAAGCAACTTAAATTATGGTAATGAGCAGCATTTGAAATTTTAAATCATGAATATCTTCAAAACTATTATAGACAGAGATGTCATTTCAACTTCTAATAGGGGGTTATTGACCATTGCGCATGAAATGAATCTAAAACAAAAGTTGTAGCAATTTAAATTATGCTGATTAGCAGCATTTGAAATTTTAAAACCTGAATATCTTAACACCATAATGGATAGAGATGTCATTCCAACTTCTCCAACTCCTGTGTTATGGAAGTGCTGTACATTGCCATACCAATATTCTTTGAAAAAACACACACTGATTTGCTGTGCAGCAAATCATATTTTCTAGTATGTTACATATTCACTTGAAAGGTAGTGGTGATTTGCCGGACATTGGTAATGGATACATCTTTGAGGCTGTTCAGACATTCACTGCAGAATCTAGACGTTTCATCTTCTAATTTGATACACGATCCACTTATAAGTTTTCATTATTTGGCGTCAATTGTATTCCTCCTACACAACCTGTGTATTTAGTCTGCTGTTTCGTCCGGTGTGTATGTATATACTCCTGTGTGTTTTTATATGTACTGGAGAGCATTCAGATTAGTTTACTGTAAATATTAGGCAATCCAGTTGAAATAAATATGTTTATGATAATGATATATTGGCTATGAAGTGAAAGTTGCTAGATTGGCCATGGAGTGGAGGGGGATTGGGGTTTTTTATTGGCCAGTTTCTTAATTATTTGATTTATATATTTGGATATGTTACAGTTTGACGCTTACCGAGCGCCGCTCATTATAACAGTCATATGCATTCATTATCACAATACAATCATTTTAGATGCCAAACCCTGAAGTTTATTGTTTTGTTGCGGGTAACGACGATAAAACGAAACTGGTGTCATACTCATGTCAGAGACATTGCCGTTGGTGGTTATTCATTTTGTGATGATGTACTAATTAAGCAAGACAACTTAAAGACATGGTCCACAATGAGAGTAAACATGTGGTAAATTAACGCCGCAAATCTTAGAATCTATAATGATATCGATAGTATATAGATATAGTTGTCACAGAAAATAACGGATGGGCTTAAATTGAACATCCGACATTCAAAGGATGAAAGGGGGGGGGGGTTAATGGGGTTCCTGGTGCACTGGTACAAATAATATTTGTGGCCTAGTACAAGGTGCAGAAACCCCAAAAAAGTACAAATAATGGTTCATACGAAGTACAGAAACTAAAAGAGATTCCAGTATGCAATAAGAGCAAATAAAAATTGCCCAGTACGCTAGTACGAAAAACCACTTGCCCGCCTGCCCCCCTCCCCCCTCGCCTGGAGTGTCAAAAAGCTAAACACCATCTGATCATCGATCGTACGTACTCGCAAACAATGTAACATATGCGACGTTTTGTACTGAAGGCCCTCGTGCTTCCCCTGTCATCAGATGAGTTTGAGAAATTGTTTAAGAAATAATCAAACTTCACTACTTAAAGAGAAGACTGTTACGGTATTTGCTGTAATAGATCAACTTTTCTTCACACCAACAGGCCACGGCGAGGGTGCAGTTGTGCTGATGACGTCCGAGTCAATCGATCCAAGCGCTCCAGACTTCAGTCTGTTTCGGAGATGCGGCACGATTTCTGGCCGAGAGCGAATTCAGACCATGTTTGTGTGGTGTCCGCCAAACGAACAGGCGCGGTATGTTGCTGTTTATCTGCCAAAAGATTATGTGGAGCTGGTACTTTGTGAGGTGCAAGTGTTTGGGCGTCCAGGCACAGATGAAGGTAGGCTATGGGCAGGATCCTTGCCAGACAGTGTCACAATAACATAAAATTTGTGAATTGTTGCACTATCCCACTTTTGCTGTAAATTTTACATTAAAAGAAGTCTTCAGTGTGTTTTCAATAATTTAAAAGCATTGATTATGATAAATTTTTTAGTTATTTCAGACTTAACTATTTTTTCTTGCTTTCCGTAGCACGTAGGTGCAGTCTTACACACACACATATATATATATATATATATATATATATATATATATATATATATATATATATATATATGTATGTATGTATACACACACACACACATATATATATTTATATATATATATATATATATATATATATTGCAAGCTGTCATCCTCAGTCAATCCGAAGATACTGTCGAGTATCGTTTCAAGTTTATAAGTTTATATGTTGGTCAACGGCCGTGCAGACATATGGGTGCTAATTAGGGACAATTGGGACATCTGACGTCTTTAAGGATTTAAAACAAATAAAGACTACGCCCTAATCCCTTTATTATTTTGATTTTAGAATAATCAATGATACTCGTTGATTGAAAATGACCCGTTCAGCCATTACTGACCATCAATTTTGTCTTACTTTGATTATAACACGTTTTAAAGCCATTTGCCACATCAAGCGGTCCTGGCGACCAGTGAAGAAACTTTCTTCCGAAGAAACTTTCTTCCGAAGAAACTTTCTTCCGAAGAAACTTTCTTCCGAAGAAACTTCTTCCCTCCTCGCCAGGACCGCTTCATGGCCTGGCCTGTCCTGGCTCGACGCTATGACCCCCCGCCCCACCCCCAATTATTTATTTTCATGATATTTATCAGCTATTTTGTTTCATAACGAGTTAACTAAGAAAGGATCTTAACTCATTCCATACTATGGTGACAGGCATTGGTCAGTGGTTCTGGCACTGCCTGGAAAGACATGCTGCAGCTGCTCTTGCAAAGCTGTATCATGACTTACCAGACAGTGCCAGAACCAATGACTTAAGGCTATAGGCTTGTACTTGAGTGCAAGCTCTTTTCATGAATACTTTAAATATGTAATTGTTGCCTTAATTCTAAGTAAGTATACAGAAAACTCAGGGACTGGTATGGAATGAATTAACTAAAAGAGGATCTTAAGAAAGACTGAACGTAAAGATTTAAGATGCCTACATTACAAATACTTGGGGAAATGTGCGGGTCTTCTCCATTATCAGAGCCGTAATTTTGACAGACATGTGCTACCAGCGTAGCTGGACATCTTCTCTTGCTCGGCCTTCAAGGCTATTTTGTGCTAGTGACAATATCCATGTGCCAGGACACACGAGTGCCTACAACATGCACGAGTCATGCACTTCTAGGCAGTGTATTAACATTAGCTTTTGCTCGCTCCAGGAAAGTCCCATTGTATATTATATATCACATTTTTATTCATGAATAAACATTCACTGACCACTAATCACACATATAATTTGCATACTAAAAATCTTTCTACTTTACAATCGGTACCACTGCATATGAACTTGGCTGCCATAGTTATTCTGCACCCAACGGTTCTGTGAACAGGAAAAACAATTTCCTCTTTGGGTTTTGTTTTGTTTTGTTATGTCTGTGTGCCAACACAGACATACTGTTTTTCTTTCTTTCTTTCTTTCTTTCTTTCTTTCTTTCTTTCTTTCTTTCTTTCTTTCTTTCTTTCTTTCTTTCTTTCTTTCTTTCTTTCCGTCTTTCTTTCTTTACAGGCAAATTTGTCCGACATTTCATTTGAAAAGTATTACACGTAGAAACTCCAAACTTGGCACAATTATGCTTCAATGGTTGAACTCTGACCTTTTTATAATGAGAGATTATGCTTTTCAAAATTATGCAAATGAGGGTTGATTAAAGTTTTAAATCTTCAATATCTTATGTTCTATAGTAGATGTGGTTCCGAGTGTATTGGAGTTCGATCATAGCAAGGCAAAGGCCATGTCAAAGGTCAAGGTCATGTCAAGGTCAAAGGTCAATTTTAAGCCAAAAGGTCATTTTTGAGGTCAAGGTCACTTCAGGTAGAGATCATCTCAAGGTCTAAGGTCGTTTTAAGGTCAGAGGCCACTTTCGGTGGTGGCTTTCTTCTAGCCATAACTTGGTCAATATTTGATCATGATTTTGATCATGTTGGGCTATTGTACACTGCACATTTTTGATACTTACATGTGATCTCTAAAGGTCATAGGTCAAGGTCATTTGGACCTTTGAAAGTTTCATTCAGTCATTACCTGGCCAATTTGTATCCAATTCTAATCATGTTGGACTCATATTGGAGGTATTGCAGCACTGTATGTTTTTATAAGAACATGTCACCTCAAAAGAGCAAAGGTCAAGGTCATTTGGCCCTTTGAAAGTTTCATCTTGTCATAACTTCGTCAATTTGCATCTGGGCTTAAATTGTGAGGTATTGTAACACTGTGCACATTACATGTGACCTGAAAAGGTCAAAGGTCAAGGTCATTTGGACTTTGAAATTTGCATTCAGCCATAAGCGTAATGTGATATGAAGTAACAAAAGATTAAAGTTGTAGCATTTAATGTTTACAACTTTTGAAGGCACACAGATTTGCTTTGAAGCAAATCTTCTTTTCTAGTTTTTGTATTGTGTGTTGTGAAAAATATGAGACCATAGAAATATGTTTAGAAAAAGTCCCAAAACATCAGAAGTGGTATTATACACACAATGGCAGCCTGCTGATAAAAAGATCTGGGAACTCCCAGTGTACCTTCTCTGCCGTGTCTCATAGGATGTATTTGTATGTACTAAGGCCATGTGCCCCTATCCCATGGAAGGCAAGTACACGTATAAACCAGGGCCAAATGTGTTTCTCTAATGAAAGTAACACCTTAAGGTGGCAAAAAGCTTAAGAGGATTTATTCACATATTTTCAAAACATGCATGAAGCTTGAAATGGGTAGAAATTGTCATGTGTAAGGTAGAAAAAGTACTGCCTCCAGGCGGTTTTATAGCATGCCCTGCTGATGAACCTTCATCATAGTGCAGGCGTAATTGTGTCGCCTAGCAACCTAGGCTGGCAGAGCAGGTCCGCAGTTAACATTGTTTAAAATGCATATGTACTATTATTATAGCTTGGCCTTCCGTCTCTCTCATATAAAAAGTTGATTAATCAATTTTTAAGACATCCCTAAAGCAGACAACATTTCACTAAGATTATTTAGATATAATTAAAAAGGCAATTAGTAAATCAGATGAAAATAAGAGAAAAACAGGAAGCAGCCGCAGGTGATTGTGCGAAGTTATAAAAGCAGGAATAAGAGACGAACCAATTACATATGCCGCAAAAAGAAGAAAATTTTATTTAATCAGATCGAGTCACTACAGAAATAAATAAATAAGCTTGAGCACTAACTGACTCAACCTAACTTACTAAATAAAGATGATGTAATTACTCAAATATCTGATAAAAAGAAAACCCTAGAGGTATTTATTGAAGAAAAAACAAGGGGAGCCATAATCAAAAGCCGAGCCCGATGGTACGAGCAAGATGAAAAGCCCACACGTTATTTTCTCCATTTGGAAAAAGGAAACTATCACAGAAAAGTGATAAATTAATTAATAACAAATGAAAATAAACTCCTAACAGCTCCCACAGAAATGTTAATACAACAGACAAAACTTTATAAGGAACTGTACACCACGGATGTTCTTCCACACAGAAATGATAATAATGATGAACTATGTTTTCCAAACGGTAACAATAAATTGGATGATGCTCAGCAGGAAAGCTGTGAAGGATTGTTAACATAGCAAGAAATAACTGATGCAATTAAAAGCATGTCTAGCAATAAATCTCCCGGTTCCGATGGGCTGCTAGTTGAGCTTTATTAAATATTTTGGGCATATATATATATATATATATATATATATATATATATATATATATATATATATATATATATATATATATATATATATATATATATATATTGCATAAATGCAGTTAGTGAAAGGTTTGAAGCAGATGAATTGTCTACATTGCAACGGCACGGCATCATTACTCTGTTGCCAAAACAAAGTGTCCTACATCTAAAAAAATGGCGCCCAATGTCTTTACTTCAGACTGGTTACAAAATAATAGCTAAGATACTTGCTACAAGATGAAAAAAGTGTTACCAGATTTAATTAACAATGATCAAACGGGATTCTTTAAAACAGATATATTGGGAAAAATATCAGGAAAATTTTAGATAAAATTGAACGTGAAAAAGAAAATATTCCAGGAATATTAGCAGCAATAGACTTTGAAAAAGCTTTTGATTCGATGAGAGTGGTCGCATATAACTAAATGTTTAGAATATGATCATATTGGCCCTTCTTTAGAAAAATGGATAAAGACTCTTTATAAAAATATTTCAAGTTCAGTAATAATAATTAATGGCTATGTAATATAGACCTTTAAGCTTTCAAGAGATGTAAGACAAGGTTGTGAAATTTCGCTGTACCTGTTCATTCTATGTGGTGAACCACTAGCATCTGCAATACGCACTAGCAATGAAATTAAAGGTTTCATAATCAATTAAAAAATATACAAGATAAGCCACATGCAGCCTAAACATCACTGCTCCTCCATGATGATGAACCAACCTTACGTAAGGCACTCTTAATGTTAACAACATTTCAGGAAATATCTGGATAAAAAATAAATTTGGAAAAAACTAAATTACTGAAATTAGGGTCTGCACAAGAAACCCACGAATCTCTAGCTCCGGAGTTGAATTTAGAATGGACAATTGAGCCAATCACAATACTAGGAGTACAGATTTTAACAAACTTAAGTCAGCTTTGAACACCTAATTTTGACTCCAAAGTCAAAAACTTTAAACAGATCCTAAATATTTGACAAAGTAGAGATGTAACCATCATAGAAAAGATACACATAATAAAAAGCATTGCATTACATCAGTTCACATATTTAGCATCTATACGTCCAGGACCAGGGGGCAAAGTAATGAAAGAATTAACTGCTAATATGTTTAAGTTCCTTTGGAATGGAAAACCAGACCAAATAAAACGCAGTGTATTAATAAATACTACTGAAAATGGAGTATTAAAGGAGCCCCATATGCTATCATATTTTAACTCTTTGAAAGCCCCATGGGTAAAAAGGCTGTGCACTGTTGAAACAGTATTGAAAACATTTGTTAGACGTTGGATAGCAATAGAAATATGGAAGTACAATTTTGACACAAAAAGGTTCAGTGTTTCAGAAAATAAAAAGCGTTATTTGGACTGAAGTTGCAAAAAGTTAGAGTAGAGCGTCTTTCGAAAGGTATCCAGAAAAAAGAATCAAGGGTATGGAATCAGTATTTGTGGTACAACAGTCATATAAGAATTGGAGCAAATACGGTCTATTGGAAACAGTGGGATAATGCTGGTATTAAACACATTCATAATTTGGTAAAAAGAGATGGAACAGTATTATCATATATAGAATTTAAAGAAAAATGGAACCTTAATATAGACTTTCTTACATTTCATGGCATGTTACAAGCAATACCAAAACTTTGGCTAAACATATGCAAGACACCTAGATCAAGGAGAGCGGCAAAACAATATGAATCGTCATTGAATCAACAAATCTTCGAAACCAACAGACATGCCAAACTTATTTATGATACTTTACTCCAAGACTTCATGTCAGCCCCCATGCCAACAGGAAATTGGGAAACTGATGTGAATATAGATCTTACAACAAAGAAATGGTGCAAGATTTCAAATGCAGTTTACAAAACCCCAATCTCTTCGAAATTGAGAGCTGTTCTGTATCGATTTAATCACAGATGTTTGAGATCAAATACATTTTTGTTTAAGATTGGGGTGAGTGATACTGATATGTGTACCTTTTGTAGTTCAGAGAAAATTTCCGTCATCTTTTAGGGGAAAGTTACACAAAGATTTCTTGAAAATTTCAAAATGTGGTTACACTAAGAAACAGGAACTATAGTTAATTGGACACAGAAGAAATACTTTTTGGGTTATATCCATAATCTCTCTCTTATCTGAATTTGATATTTTGTGTTTTCAAGCAATATATTCGGAGATATAGAATAGATAAAAGGCTTCCCTCGATGAAGATCTTTCTATATCTGTTACATCAAAATGTTGAAATAGAAAATTGTATCGCAATACAAACTAGTAACTTAGAAAAAACATTGTGAAAAGTGGAAATGTACCTCTCTTGCCAGTTTTTAAAGTGAACAATAATAATTTCACAGTTGAAATTGTCTTAGATGACACACTGTAACTTTTTATGCTTCATAATCAAACAGATCCTTTTTGTATCCCTATATTGTTACTTATGAATGCTGTTGTATTATACACATCGCTATGATCTTCAGAATGTACTGCTACTGTCAATTGTAATTATCAAGTGTGCTCAATAAGATATGTTTTTAAAAAAAACAGAAAAAACCCCATTTTACTTCCGGTCGGTTCTGCCCAGTTTAAGAGGGAAATGGTTATCATGAGGAGGAATAGAAACACAAGGATGTCCGCCTTTGACCTTGACATGACCTTGACATGACCTTGACATTTGAGATGAGCTTTGCCTTGCTATGATCGAACTCCTATACACTCAGAACCACATCTACTATAGTTTATAAGATATTGAAGATTTAAAACTTTAATTCGCCCTCATTTGCAGAAATTTGAAAAGCATGAGCTCTCTTTATGAAAAGGCGAGACTTCATCCATGGAAGTATAATTATGCCAAGTTTGGAGTTTCTGTGTATTATACTTTTCAAATGAAATGTCGGACAAATTTGCCTGTAAAGAAAGAAAGAAAAAATGAAAGAAAGAAAAACAGAAAGAAGAAAGAAATAAAGAATTCCTAGAAAATTAATATATCTGTGTTGACACACAGGTATAATTATTTTTCATGTATCCACTGGTATTTGAACCTCTAAGCCTACGATATATGTTTACCTCGATTTAAATTTCTCACCCGAGTTAATTTGAAGCCCAACAGCTCCAAGAATATGAGCCTAACGAAATCTCCTCAGCGCCCAATTTCTATTGTTTTCAGCGGAGTCTAATTTTCATAGAGCTCCTCTCCTCCTGGGAGTCTAATTGAATTAGATCCGCTGAAGTGCAAGTGACCTCGTGACGGGATTTTGCAATGGAACTTCGACAATTTATGTCTACACTTTTTAATGAAAAAAATATTTTGTCCCTGGCAGGGCTCGAACCAGGAATTCTGTGATCCACGGCTGAGCGTGCTGTCCTTTACGCCAAACAGCTGAGACGATTCATCCCTGAATTAACATAATATTTATTCCAGCGTGTCTATTGTTGACCAGCATTGAATAGGGTCAGGGAGCGTGACAGGTCAAGTGTCAAAGGTCGTTACATTATGTACTCTTACTTGTCGCTTTTCTCTTCGAAATCAAGTCTTTTAACTTTGTTTCAAGTAGGAAATACTTTTATAACACCCATCTTTTGGAGTATAAGTATGTCAGACGCCTCGTAGAGTTTTCCAATTGAATTAGAAGACTCGCGCTGCGCGCTCGTCTTCTAATTCAATTGGAAAACTCTACTCGGTGTCTAACCTATACTTAGTTCTACCTTTTGTCATCTTACCGTGACGATCGCGCGCATGACTGAATTCATAGGTATGCTGGTTTGCTGTTACCAAGTGGGACACGATATGAACGCGCTATCGTGACAACAGCGGATTCTTAACTATGAAATTCAGGAACGTAACTCCACACATCTGTGGATATTTTCAAGATTCGACAATTTGCGTGTATCAGCGCTACAGCCTGGCACCTTGCAATTGTACACAGGTATATTTTAGGCTCAGAACAGCTTTGGCTTGATCAAAATCACTCTTTCAAAATTCCCCACTTTCTTCACGTCTATACAATTTAAAATGACTGTCGATGCCCCGCTGATAGTAGTGTCCCACTTCCCACAAAAAAACGTTTAATCTCGTCGCACGATCCAGGTGGTCAAAATTGGAAAACTAATTTTCGTTAGGTGGGTATTGGAGTTACATGTCAGAAAGACCAAAATTAAAATCTCTTATGTTATATTGTATCCACTGGCACCCAAGTTTGCCATGTGGTGTAGTGGTGGCAAACATACTAAGGTTACTCTTTTGAAATATGATTGTTAAACATATTTTTAAAGAAAACTCGCTAAATTCTATTACCATATAACCACATGATGGAACTAATTGTGCTCTATCACCACAGACAACTATAACCTAGCTTTGGGCAAAGTAACAAACCAGAGCTCAACTGAAGCCGATTGGTCTGCAGAGAAAGCCGTGGACGGGAACCTCAGAACAAACATAAAGTTCGGCAGCTGCAGTTCGACAAAGAGTGAGAAGAAACCGTGGTGGAGGGTGGACCTTGGTCGGGAGTACATCATAGAGAACGTCACCATCACCAACAGACAGCGCGTGCCATATTGTAAGTGACGTCACTACACACAAAACTTGTTGTTTTTTTCTTTTTATCGGGAGGGGGGGGAGTGGGTTGCAACAGGAAGCACGTGCTGTGTGGTATTGTTAATATTCACCTTCTTCTTCTTATTCTTCTTATTCTTCTTATTCTTCTTCTTCTTGTGTGCTCTCGACAGGCACCTACAACAAAAAGCAATAGCGAGTCTGGGGGCTGTTGAGGAGGTAATTTTTCCAAAACCACTTGGCAAACTGTTTCGATATTGCACAGGAACACGTTTGGTGACTTGTAGACATTAATGTGCTCAAGAGATGGTGCTGTAACTTCTCTATTCGTTTTAAAACTTTTATGTTTTCTTGCAATTTTCGACCCCTTACTGAAAGCTGCTTCATACATTATCAGGTGTCAGTTATCTATCTTGACTTTGTCCCTAACAAGCTTTCTCAATACTTGGCACTGATGTTATATCCAGATTTTAAACAAAGTTTGAAACTATGTAATGGTAATGGAAATAAGAGTATAAGTCACACGGGACTATTATTTATTCCAGCAATTATCTTTTATATCTTTTTATGCTGGTTAGATGACACCATAGAACATGCATTTTGTGAAGTATGCAACATATTGTTGTATGCCTCTGAGGTGACGGACCGTCATATACACATGTGATATACTGGGTGAAATACTTACAATACACATTCTATAGCTCTATTGCACATTTTGATTGTAAATATATTCATCAGGATTATTACATACTTCCCTCAATTCAAAATTATTTTGTCTGATTTTTGAGGTTTCGCTCTTTATGTACTTATTTTTGTGGTTTTGCTCTTTATGTACTTATTTTTGTGGTTATGCTCTTTATGTACTTATTTTTGTGGTTTTGCTCTTTATGTACTTATTTTTGTGGTTTTGCTCTTTATGTACTTATTTTTGTGGTTTTGCTCTTTATGTACTTATTTTTGTGGTTTTGCTCTTTATGTACTTATTTTTGTGGTTTTGCTCTTTATGTACTTATTTTTGTGGTTTTGCTCTTTATGTACTTATTTTTGTGGTTTTGCTCTTTATGTACTTATTACGTAACCTGAGAGAAGGTACAATTTTTAAGCGTGGATATGACAGCACATGAGGCTGTAAGGGACACGAACTGAACAAAATGGGGGTCCGGGACCCTTGGAATTAAAAAGAATTACCCGTATGTTAAGTATTTGGTGCATTCTGAATTTTCAATTTCATCACCCTATTCACACACAAAGCACCTGGGGAACTTTAATCTACCAACCGAACACATAAGTAACAGACACAGACTTTTAAATAAATTGGAAAAATCATGTCTCCAATCACTGAATATAAAATTATGCAAATGTCTCCATACATATTCTTCTCAAGTGACATTTTTACACAACAACATGGACAGTATTACCGCTACAGTACTTGGATAATCTGAACACATTCATGTGCATAATACTCACACAGTCTTCACCAAATTCCTATCTTATCCATACAATAATCCATTCTTGGGATCAGGTAAACAGATATCTCAGAGTCTGACTTAGTCATAGGGTTCACTTTTCTATAATAAATGCAAACTTGCATCAAACCATCAAGTTTTGGAACCAATACAATAGGACTACCCCAGCTACTTTGGCTTGGTTCTATAATATCATATTCCAGCATGTAATTTATTTCTTCTCGAACTGCAGTCAATCTCAGAGGATTCATCCGATAAGGTTGTTGCTTGATTGGACCAGCATCACCTACATCTACATCATGACATAATACTGAGGTGCAACCAGACTGGCCTGAGAATAAATGTTCAAACTCATGAATAAGTTTTGCTAAATCAGCTTGCTGTGCAGGCTCCAAATGACTGATCTTACTATCAAGATTTTGTAAGATGTCAGAGTTCTGTATTTTTAGACTGGAAATAGAGCTCAAGTCTTCATTTGAGAATGGGTCATTCTCATCATCCGCATCATCATTTCCATCATTCATCAAAGTAGTGGCACTTACAATTCCTACTGGTGTTCCTCTTTCATGGTATTCTTTTAACGTGTTGATGTGACACAGCTGCTCAGCTTTCCTCCTATCTGGTGTAGATTTTATATAACCCTATGTCACTTTGTATCTGTATGGGAAGTCCTACTCCAGTGGAAAATTTCATTAAAGCATCAATGATCGTAGGAACTTTAATGTTTTTCAATGGGATGGCCTCAGGATACCTAGTGGCTGAATCCATGATAGTAAGGAGAAACTTATTTCCCCGCTTTTGTTTTCGGAAGTGGTCCCACACAATCTGTGATAACCCTGCTAAATGGTTCTTCAAGAACTGGTATACTAATCAAAGGAGCAGGTTTTATTTTCTGATTGTTTTTTTTTTTTTGACCACTTGACATGTATGACATGTCTTGCAAACTTCTGCCACATCCCGATGTAATTTGGGCCAAAAGAAGTGTTGTAATAGCAATCTTGAGTCTTCCTAATACCCAAGTGTCCTGCCATAGGCACATCATGAGCTGTCCTTAAAACTTCTGCCCTATGTGATGGAGGGACCACTATTTGATGAATGATTCTCCATTCTTCATCAGTGGAAGCATCCAAAGGTCTCCATTTCCTCATCAACACTCCTGACTTAATATAATAACAGACCGGGTCTTTTTGTGCCTCTTCTTCAGTTAAAGCTGCAATTGCCAACTTTCTCAATTGAGGGTCAGCTTTTTGCTCCCTAATCAGCCTATGTTGATTCAAATGAGGTATTTGACTCAGATGATCATTTTGGTTTACCTGGTCAGAGAGGTTACCATCATGGCTTACCTCTTGACTCAATTTACCTTCATGGCTTACTTGGTCCTCCAGGTTACCAGCAAAGAATATCTCTGCCAGCCCTAGACATTCATCATCCTTGTTACTGGCTTCTTGTTTAAAAGCTTCAAAACCCTTTGACCTTGTCACAACACCGTCGGGAAAAAGCCCGGAAATTCCTGCTCAAGATGCTCTGTGTCCTCTTTTGTGACTGGCTCATCCGTTAAATATGGTACCAGTTTACCTTTCACATTATCCCCTGCTATATCATTCCCTAAAGGGAAGGTCACCCCCTCTATTGGGAGACTAAGTTCAATACCTACAATCACTGGTCCAATTTTGAAATCAGACTTCAGGTAAACTTTGTGAAGCGGGACTGTTATGTAATTTCCCTAAACACCCTGAAGTAATACACTGGCTTTTTGATAAGTTTCATCCGACAAAGGAAGCACATCTTCCGACACTAAAGACTGGGCAGCATCAGGGTCCCTTAGGATTACAACCGCCTTCTGGTCAACAGCATTTTCTTTCTGTGACACCAGCCCTTCTAATTTGAAACGTTCATAGCCATCCAGTATGGACTCAGCTACCCCAACAGGTGGGTTTTCAAAATTAGCATGGAGATTAAGAGAATGTCCATCAGACATTTTTAGAGGTGGGCGCCCCTTTATGCTAGCTAAACCAACTGGTTTCTTAGTATTATTTATCTTTCTATGGAGTAAAAAACACTCAGATTTGACATGACCCCTTTTATGGCAGTAACTGCATGTGGGTCCACTAAAGAACTTCGGCCCTATTTTCTGACTAGCAGGTTTATAAGACTGAGGAGAATTATTGGGCTTTTGTTCTTCTGATTTTTGACGGGGGGAGAGGTTCCCCGATTTTTCTGGTTTCTTTCCAAATTTAGATCTGAACTGACCCCGTTTGGGTTTCCACAGAAGCTTTTAAGTGTCGACTCATAGTCATCAGCCAAAACTGCAGCTTCATGTGAGTTATCTGCCTTACGTTCATCCCGGTAGGTCTTAATTTCTTTTGCAATGCAACCTTTAAAATCTTCTACCAAAATAAGTTCCCTTAATTTGTCAAAATCATTTTCTATTTTCCTGGAGGCACACCATCTGTCAAATAGATTTTCTTTCTGGCAAATTCCACATCTGTTTCCCTTGGTTCCTTTTGGTAGTCCCTGTACTTTTGTCTGTAAGCCTTAGGTACTAACTCATATGCTTTCAGAACAGCATCTTTCAACACATCATACTCAGAATTTTGTTCTATGGAGAGGAATGAGTAAACTGCTTGTGCTTTTCCAATAAACACGCTTTGCAAAAGAAGAGGCCACATCCTTCTAGGCCATCCTCAAGTTTCAGCTATTTTTCTCGAAAGAATCAATTTTGATACTTCTTTTTCTTCAAATTTTTTGCACTAAACGTGCATTCTTGCCTAAATCAAAAGATCCTGACTGTGCTGAATTGTCTGATCTAGAATGCCTAAGTTCAAGCTCTCTTAGCTTTAACTCCTGTTCTCTAGCTTCTCTTGCTTATTGTGCTTTTCTTTCATCAGCCTGTTTAGCTTCCTGTGCTTTCTTTCATCAGTTTCTCTTACTTGCTGTGCTTTTATTTCATCACCCTCTCTTGCAGCCTGTGCTAATTTTAGCTCATGTTATCTTGCTGCTCTTTTACTCTCAAAACTTTAATTTAGCTAATTCCAGCTGAATTGCCAAACTTTCATCCTCTGATCCCTCATCCTCAAGGAAACTTTCTTTAACCAAATGTGAAATTATCATTTGTTTTAAAGGTCTTTTCCTGATACCTGATGGTACTTCTAATTGTAAGTATTTGGTCACATTTTCCAGATCGTCCTTTACCAAATAATCAAAATCGTTGACAGTTATGTCCTCATAAGCCAGAAACACACTTGGATCTATTGACATGTCCTATTGTCTGATTATTGACCAACAACTATGTTTATAAATACCAGATATCCTTTGTTGAGTACAAACTGTAAGATTCAGTGTTTAAAAACTTCCGGAATTTTCTAGATTATTCAACCACCATGTGCTTATTGCAAAATAATTCAATATTTTGTCCTGGCTTTGATCCCACTTGTCTTGGATTTATCTCTCCTGTTCTCCTCTCTGTCCTCCTGTTCTCCTGTCTCACTCAGGAAATATCTGGTTTATATGGACACAGAAAAATATCTACACTCCTCTAGTGTTTTCCAATTAGTCACACATCACAGTGCAGTTTGAGGTCTGCCTTGATCACCTCACATGAATTTAGGTCAGCATTCTAGCTGATTCCACCTGTTTACAAATTACATGTGCGTCACCCACAAACAGGTCAACTCAGTTTTGCAGTGACCCTGCACAGTATTCATTGAACTCAATAACCCAGCACATACTGAATGAATACAGTGACCTGTCCAAATGAAAGCAAACAGCCACACACATTTTCATAACAACCAATATGACTTGAACAATTACAGAACCATGTCGCTTCTACCCTCTATTTCTAAAGTTTTTGAAACAGTTATACATATGCAATTATTCCAATACTTCACAGATAGTGGTTTATTTTACAATCACCAATATGGTTTCAGAAAAAAAAAAAAATTCCACGGAAACTGCAGTGCTAGAACTTACTGACAGATTACATGCGGAAGTTGATGAGAAGAAACATCCAATTGCTCTCCACTTAGATCTTTCTAAAGCCTTTGATACAATACATCACGAAATACTCCTAAAAAGCTTGAACACTACGTATTATAAATAGAGAGCCTCAGTGGTTCAATAGCCACTTCGTTAATATTCCCAGTACGTTGAAATCGAAAATATATATTCGTCTTTCCAGAGAATTATAACTGGAGTTCCCCAATGGTGTATTTTGGGTCCTCTTTGATTCCTGATGTACATAAATTATTTATCCACAGTTAGCAACTTTATTTCAATCATATATGCTGATGATACCACCCTATTGAGTACATTATGAAATCTTAATAAGGAAATACCACAAACATCCATGTCCGATAAAACAAATAAAAAATTAACGAAAGTTAGTATTTGGCTTGGAGTGAATAAACCCTGTTTGAATGTAAATAAAACTGAATTTATTAGACAGTATCATTACCATATCCAAAGCGTAGTCCTAATGAAACAAATCCAAGTCAATTCCAACCAAAGACAATATTCTTTGGTATGTATAGCTGAAACACATAAATTTATAGTTTGTATTTACCTGAAAGAGACCTAAACATATGTGCCAAGGTCCATGGGGTAAAAAAGCCAAATCTAGTCTTCACATGACAGAAGGCAAAAAGTTTTGTTTAAAATTATAGGCCCATTTCAGTAAATTGGCTTGAAGAGGTGTATCATTCATGTGCATATGGGAGCGTACAATTCATGGAAAGGACCAAAATGTGCATCACATCAGATAATTTGCAAGCACAGATTGATAATTGGTTGAAAATGTCAATAAAATTCAGCATTTAAAAAGGTACTAGTTGCAACCACCATCTCAATAATGATCATCAACCATATAAGTCCACAAAGTGACACTAACACCAACATCAATCCATCAGAAGAGCCCCTAAGCCTAAAATGACCATCAACAGGAATCCAAACAACATGATTATACAATTCGAAGTGTTTTAGACATGAAGTGAAAGGCATGATGTTGTTTTAAAGGAGATAAACTAAGATTATTTCAAAAAGAAGAGTGTTTGAATGTGCAAATATAGTGGTGAAAAGTCAATACATTGTCAGAGTTGGCAAGTACATTGATTCAAATGTTAAACATCAGCCAGAAACAAGTGACATCAGGCCTCAAACCATACAACCGTAGTCAAAAATTGCATAAGAATAGCCAAAATTTTAGCATAGCAGTGACATTTCAAGTTTGGTTGCCTGAATTATTTTGAAAGGAAATTTAAATGTTCAAGAAAACATAGAATCCCAGAAGTCATCTAATAAGTCAATTATTAAGGTAATAATTCAGAATTTAAAAAATGTAGTATGCCATTGTAAGTCATCGGCAAGTCAGCCAAGCATAATGTACATCTAACTCATGGTTCTATAAAGTTCAAGAGGTCAAAATATGAAACAGTCCTATCTATTATAAAATTCTACTACATTTATCAGAGAAAAAAATAGGTTTTATGAAAAGAAAGAAAGAAAAAGAGAGAGAGAAACCATGTTGAAATTCCTAAAGGTAACTGTAAGTATAACTGTTTTCCATGTAACAGGTTTAAATTTTTTCATTGATAATCAGACATGGTCCAACTTGTCGGTTAGCTGATTGGGATGCTAATTATTTATACGAGAGAGAGAGAGAGAGAGAGAGAGAGAGAGAGAGAGAGAGAGAGAGAGAGAGAGAGAGAGAGACAGAGAGACAGAGAGAGAGAGAGAGAGAGAGAGAGAGAAATGTGCATAAATTTAGCCATTTATTGAAAGTAACCATTCATCAGCTGTATATTAAACACTTTGAGCCAACCTGACATGACCTTAATAATAACAAACTATATTCATCGGACAATTATAAAACACAAACATCAGTCCCACTACACTTGGAACACTTACTGCACTGCAATATGTGCAGAAAATGCCTGAATGTTCAAATTGTTTCCAAACATATATAAGTTCTAAGAAAAGAGAAGCGGACAACAGTTTTCAATGATAGTGATGATATGATATTCCATTCAAAAGAGAAATGTTTCCCCCCTCACCAAATATCGAATATAATGATTAATGGTCAGCCAATTGAAAGAGTCGAGAATTTCAAATTTCAAGGCATATTAATTAACCAAACTATTGCTTGGAACAAACATGCTAATTTTATATCCAACAAATTATCACGAGTATGTGGTATACTCTCCAAATTGAAAAATCTACTGCCCAAAGATATTTTAAAAATAATTTATAATGCTTTATTTCGATCACATGTAAATTATCGAATAACCGCATGGGGATTTCATTCATGTAGCAGCCTTGCTAATCTGCAAAAGAAGGCAATAAGATTGATTAGTAATAGTAAATATAATGCATACACAGATCCAATCTTTAAAAAAAACTGATTTTACGCAAATTTACTGACATATTCAAATGATCTTGTATGAATATATATTGAAAATTCAAAAGCGATATATTACTAAGCTACTTAAATGACTTGTTTTTCACTACTAACCATATACAACAAATTGATAGATCTAGGAAAAATGTAATCACCCCACACAGATATGATGCACAATTCACGACATTGCCATTTCAACTCCTACTGTGCTAATATCGTTCAGTAATACAAAGATAAATCGTTTATGCATGACACAAAGTTCCAGACTTAATTGATGAAAACTACCTACCTGAGATAGTCTAAAATTCTCACACAATCTCTCAAAGGATTTATACAATATGCTAGGGGTTTTTTATCACCAACAACAACGAAACAAACTGCCATGCTGCAAATTGCTATATTTGTAGCACACAATTATAATCATTTAAGATACTGGTACCATTGTATTTGGTCTACCCACATTAATTTCTTTTTGTTTAATTGTCATCAACAAGCGTTTGACTTAATTATGTAGTGCAAGCTAATGTACGCTAGGGTGGCCTGCACGACAGCGACTCTGAGGAGTGCAGAGTCTCCCTGGTCTGAATATTTGCAATCTATTTTTACTGTATGGATGTATGCTTTAGACCAAATAAAGCTTTTTCAAGTTCAAGTTTAACTCTGATTTCATTGATCAGGACAAGTGCTCTGTGAAAATGTGCAAGTTCCAGTGACATTGTGGCTCAGCGCGCCTCCGCCTGAGCGGAGCTTCTACCTTTAGCAGATAATTATTTTATTGCGGGGGGGATGTCAATGCACAGGTACGATATTTCTTACGCGTGTCACTAAGCATGCACGAGTCCTTATCTTGTTTGATACGTTCAGTTAACAATTTACAGGTGTACACAAAATAATGGCATCTGGGCATGGAAATGCACACGTTAACTTTGAGCACGCGTGCATGTTAGCACGCGCGATTCCATTGACCAAATAGCTCACACAAGCTTGTTGTAAGGAGGGTATGGTGCCCCACACGCAAGAATAATTAGCTTAAATTCATATATGCAGGTGCCATATTAACTGTTGTGCACAAACGCTTGAGATGTGTAAGTATGCATTGAGTTCAACCAAAGGAAACTGGTTTTACACCTGGGCCCGTATGCATAAAGGAGGTGTAACTTACCCATGGTACAACTTAAAACAGTTTTAGTTACCCCTCAGTTCATGGTGTAAGAAAATTGGTATGCATAAAAGCTGGTGTAGTTATAACCGGGGTAACTAATCCATGGGGCAGTTACGGCACTGTTTAACTGAAGACCTTGATACAGTTTTAACCCCCTTTCCTGACACTGACCAGCTGACCTGTCCTAAGTGAGCACAGTGAGGACAGTCGTGTGCCTGCTGTCCCCTTTAATTGACAGATTGCATTACGTTACGAGGGGGCAAGGGGCTTCAGATTTATGTTTGTCAAAATGAAATTGAGTGTACACACAGTGGTCAATAATGGAACTATTACTCTTATAATATCTGTGCATGATAAACAATAAACTTATATGTGTGTATTTAATCCTCAAAATATGTCTGTGTTATGGACAACATGATGATGTAAGTGATCACTGGAGTTTCCATAAAACATTAAAATTTCTATCTTCCCCATATAACCCCCTTTTTCCAAGTCCAGTCACAACAACCATGGCTGCACAAGGCGAAGACAGCAAAGCCAAAGAGAGGAGGAGGGGAATTGGCAACATGAGAAAAAAGAACGTGGTCTAGCTATGCCCCACTGTTATAAGTGTTAGTTGCATATTGTAACACGTAATCCAATAGACACATGCAATGTGTACATTTTTAAACAAGTAATGGTCAGTAGATTGTGGCAAAGGCAAAAATTCTAATCCTGCAATTAATCCTCTCATAAACAACAGTTCGTTTGATCAGAAAATACACTTCTGTGAATGACCTTTCATGAAATGTAGACTTTGCATGTTTATATGCGCATTTTTTACCCTCGGCAAATAAAGTGCCGGAGGGTATTGTCGTCAGCTGCGTCGTCCGTCCGTCCGTCTTGTCGACGTTAGCGCGATATATCAAAAATATTGACCACAGCTTTCCCAAATTTTTGTCAGAGATGCATCTTATGATGGACCAGGTTCCAATTTAAAACTGGCTCCCTCTTTGTATTTATAAGCTTCTTATGAAACTTTAAAGTATTTATCTTTTAGGCCGTCTGAGTGGTGCACATGGGGACGACGTTATCATGATATCTCAAGAAGGATCCAACGCAGTTCCCCAATTTCTTTCCACAGATACACATCATAATGGACCATATTCCTATTCAAAACCAACTTCTTCCTATTTTTATACTTATAATGAAACTTTTGAGGTGTTTATTTGATGGCAGACTGGGTGATGCACAGTACAGTGGTCTATGTCACCTGAACTTGCCCTAAGAACACATTCAAAATTGCTCCTTCATTTCACTGACAATAATATGGAACTTGTATGTAAATTATTTTTCCGCGAAGTCTAAAAAAATGCATAATTGAGGGGAAAAAATGTGGGCGCCGAGAGTAATCCGTTCTCTGAACGCTATTTTTACTGTCTGGAGCCGGAAAAGAGATATTTTCACTGATTATACTGTGGCATAACAAGACCACCTGAAGCAAATTACAGCCTTATTGATGCGGACACTTCAGTCAGTGTTTCGTATTGAAGATGTCTAGTTTTTCTTTGTGTTTGTTGAATGTGTAGACTGTGGACTCTAGTGTTAAAAACGTTTTTCATTCTACAGCAAAGATTCTAATATTATTGCAAAAGATCTGAGGAAATGTCACACATTTCGCAATGGTTAAAGAAGGAATAGTATGCTAACTTTTAGAATATGTCAACGCAGGCAAGGTCATTTTATGGTTCAAGTATTTGAAATTCCTTTTGCCAAACAGTTTGCTTTGATCATTTATATGAGTGAAGACATAATACGTGTTTTGTATGTTGCATGAACTGTATGTAACTTAGTCAGACCTGTCTGCTCGTCTGTCCGTCCTTGCGTAGGGCCTAGTCTGTACCATATTTCCTGTACCCTTGGGCTCACACTAACCTAATTTTGCGTGTGGACACTTCCTTGAATAACGGAGTGTCATAAGCCAAATTTGAGTCAGTGTGACCTTTTTCTCGACCTTTAACCCCACAAGAAGTTTTGGCTTGTTCAAGCCATATTTCTTAACTATACTTAAAAGACATGTAACACACAACTTAACAATCAAATTGCATTTAGCCGGACAGAGAGACTAGGTAGCGGGCAAATTTTAATAAAAAATGATTGAATATTCGAGTAAATTTATTTGTTAACAAAATCTTGCCAGAAAACGTCCATCTTGCACATGTTTATAAAAAGTAACTTTTTACATGCAATATACTCAAAGCATTTAACTCATCTGAAACAAACCTCACCTCTTTCTAACACAACATTTAATGTATGTTTATATGTATTTGTTTAAACCATTGGAGAAAACAGAATGTGCAGCCTGCGCCTGCTTTGGAGGCAAAATATTTTATTTCAAAATTGTTCTTGCGCTGATCAAGGCACACATGAAGGCACAGTTCCTTTACTTTCATTGAAAAATTGCTTTGAATGGAAATAGAATCAAACTAAGATTTTAACTTAGCCTGATTTATAAGTGGAATTCATTATAATATCATCGAACTGTTAAAATACCTGACCAGTCACTAAATATTTTATTGTCTGCAAAGCAGACCAAGTTCCGGCTAACTTCGGCCAAGGGTGTAGAATATTAGGCATGGTCAAGGTAAAATCATATAAGGGGTCAAAGGTAAAGATCATAGTGACCCAATTTTTAGTGCATGACACAGGCCTATCCCGTGAAATATACAGCAGCGAAACGGCCTTGGATTAGGTATTATGGAACACGATTGAAATTTTCCCGCGTTTCGAAGTAAAGCGGGGATTACTTTTTTCTGAATGTGTTACGCAATAAAGTAGCCTACGTGACGGAAAAGGGGTGAAGTAAGTGGAGAGAGTGCGGAGCATGGTCACGTGGTTTGGGTTTTTTTTTGTACGGTTGCAAATCAGGTATTCAGTCACTCTCGGTCGGACCTTCAATATATACACTCAAAATTTATAAGCGATTTCAATTTGAAAGGAAGTTTCTGAAACGAGTTCTGTTAATTTATTTATTATTGTTATTATTATTATCATTATTGTTGTTGTTGTTGTTATTATTATTGTTATTATTATTATTATTATTATTATTATTATTATTATTATTATTATTATTATTATTATTATTATTATTATTATTATTATTATTATTATTATTTGAGGTGGAGTTCGGCATCTCACTCCTGAGGTTAACGTTACATGCGCCAAACACAGGTTCCCAGAGTTTTTAGGCCAAAGAATATAATTCTAAAGGTTTTATCTCTGGTTTTTCCTGGGCGGCTACATTGACCAATGAAGGGTAACATATATTGACGTTTGTTTTTTATGCATTTGATTAAGACATACATGGTTTCTAAGTGTAGTAAGACAGAACTTGGTATGCTTTGCAGGCAATAAATATTTAGTTTCAAGCAAACTGTCATTGTTTTACATACTAGTAATGGAATCAGTGTGGATTTCTGTAATAACAGTATTTTCATGTGTAGATTTGCAGTAGAGCAAACACAATTCATATTCAGATAGTGCGTACATTTGGCATGTTTGACCAATGTACACAGAGTACAATTTTGTTTATTAATGGTAACTTACAGCACAAGGCATGTGAAACGGAGCTGATCTTTCGTACAGTTGGTATCACTATTTGACAATTTTATCATATATGAACATTCACTTAATGTACACTGTTATGATTATTTACGTTACATATCATAACAGGTCCCTCGTATACAAGGAAATAGACTTCCACTGGGACTTACACCTCCGTTAAACTATCCCCCTGGCAGGTTTAGAGATCAAGGGCAGTTTAAGGCCATTTACACCATGGATTAAGCTATACTTCCTTCTTGCATACGGACTCTTAAACCTGGTGTAACTTTACACCAGGGGTAACTTTGCAACACGTTTATGCATACGGATTAGACTTTACACCATGGTTGTTCCCTGGAATAAGCTAAACCACAGCTAAACCATCTTTATGCATACGGGCCCTGGGTTTTAAGTCCTGCGCATGAAAAACAGATCAACGCAGCTACCTCCAGGAGTTGTCAAGGTGCCAATATTAGTACCGGGCAAATAGTTGGATATCTGTATAGCTTGCACAACCCAGGAACGCGTTACTTTAAGCCTTGCCCTAGATACAATACGATAATGTATTGGAACGGTAAAAAGATCATCAACCCAATTAAAGTCATTGTTGTCTGCAATTTTTGGAAATTTTTCGTACTGAGAAGGGATTTGACTAGTTGATTTTTAAGGTGCACGCATCAAACAGCGGCAGCATGCGTGTGTGTTCAAAATATAGCACGCGTCAGAAATAGTAACTTATGCCAGCCAATCAGCACGCATGCTTATTTTAAACTGCATGAATGCATATTAACCTGCGTGTCATGAAATATGGGTGTCCGTACTAGATAATAGCATGTTTCTAATAAATAAGTCCACAAGAACAATATTATTGGAGCATGCGAGCAAAGGCTCGTTTCAGTCACCTTCCCGCATCTGCCATTTGATCACGCCTGCAGAATTTTGAGGCCCTGTTAGAATTCTAGGATCACTGGATTAGTTTAGCTGAATGAAGGATAATTGAAAACGTAGAGATGTAGGGTTTGGCTCATTTTTAAATTCTTTTTTTTTATTTGAGGGTAAAAATATCTAGATTATTGTATCACCCGTACCCCTTACAGGTCCCAATTTTGCTAATACATTTCTTACAAATCAAACACGACCTATTTAATGTTGTTCCACGCGTGCCCATTCTTATTTCACATGATCTTAAAGAGGGTACACGCGTCTGTTTTTATTACGTGCGCTCAAAACATGTGTACGTTTGAGGACGCGCGTCACAAATACCGTATTTATGGCACTGATCCCCCACCACAGAAAGTATGTTCGTTGGTTTTACCATTTTTTATTAGCAAACAACAATTGGCCGACAGGCTCACCAGCCTGTATAGGGGCCTCTTGTACATTTATATTACATATTTGCTGCATTCAACGAAAAATTGATCGATATTTTCCCGATCAGCTCCATATGAGAATGATCGAAATTCTAAAACGCCTATTTCTTACAGATCCCTGTTCAATTGGATACAGCCCATTCTCTTTCAAGAATGGATTATGGCAATTTTCATCTCCGAAATAGTACAATTTGTTACGTTTTGGACAGTTTCTGTTTAGTTCCCGTATAAAATCGTCAGTATGCTCAGTGATCCTAACTGATCAGGGTAATGAACTTCAATCGCAAGTGGTTGATAGCAAGAGGGAATTATTAAATGTTGTTTTTCTTGACCTCAATGACTCATATTTGCTTTGTCCGTGCTGAAACGGTCCTCGGTATCAATTAAGAAAGGTACGCTGTGGCTGTTCAGTTGACAATTTAAAACAGAAGCACCAATTTTTCTTTCCTTATACGCTCAGCTATTATTTCCCAGCCAGTCTCTGATTAAATATGTTGGAGACAAGTGTGAACAAGAGCCCGTGTCACCACCCGGGCAGCATCCAGCTGAACAATTCCAAGTCTATCCCTGTCAACCTTTGCGCATCCATCACAGACCACACTGGCATACTCTATGCAAGGACGTACAAAGAAAAAGTAAAGAGATTCAAGAGCTTTTCTGTTTCAACTTGTACTGTATACGTTTGAGGACACCAACAAGTTGTTTTTATTTTGCTATAATGTGATTGAGATGAACTGACCATGAAAGATTAGCAGAAAGCCAAAGACCGAGGTGTTTGTAAACCTCTACATTTTTAAGATTATTGTTGTTAAAAGTCAATTGGGATGATATACAGGGATGGTTTTTCTAATTACTATCAAGGATTTAGTTGTTTTTTTTCAGGATTAAAAGAGACAGCCATTGAGACATTGATTCCAGATCATGATTTTAAGAATCTGGGCCGCTTCACTTGGATTATGAACTGTGATATAGAGTGTCGTGTCATCCGCAAAGAGACGTATTTCTGACCTAACAATATCCAAAATGTCGTTTACATACACAAGAAGCATAAATTTCCCCACGACTGAACCTTGCAGGATCCCTGCTTTGATTTCCCGCCAAGACGATACCTGACCCTGAATAACTACTCTTTTTGGGCTCTTGCATAAAGATAATCCTCCAACCAAGAAAAAGCGGAACTCTGATGCCTGCATTTTTTGGTTTGTGTATGAACCTTGGGTGATGCACCCTTTCGAAAGCCTTGGTGATGTCGCAGAACACTGCTCACACTTTTTTCTGGAGACCAATCGTTTTTGAAAATTCATGATAAAGATATACAAGCTGATCCGATACGGGGTAAAATCCAGATTGATTTTCCGATAATACGTAGTTATCACGCAGAAAATTTAATTGTGCTTAAACACCACACGTTCAAAACCCTTACCTACACAGCTTAATAGAGAAATAGATCTATAGTTGTTACACCATTCTCCAGCATCACCTTCTTGAATTGGTGTTACGTGTGACTTCTTCCAGTAAGTTTTAAACTTACGGTTAGAAAGAGAAAGGTTCTATAATTTAGTGAGAGAAGGGATAATACTCGGAGCTGCCACCTTTAACAGCAAAGGGCTAATACCATCCATTAAGAGTAGAGGGTTAATACCATCCGGTATTAGCCCTCTGCTGTTAATGGAGGGATATGTTCGTTTCGGAAACAGTGCATTCTGTCACCTATCCCTCTTAGGGTATATAGTCCGCGGAGGGTAGAGGACAGAGCAAAACACAATCACTTCCGTTAAGTTGGAAAAAATAAACAAAAATTAAGGAGTAGCAGTTGTATGCCATACAATTTATGGAGCTTGCATGAAATACACCTTTGATGTTCTTAAATGTTGTATGCTAGTCCTGTATTGTTTTAGTCAAGTGGATTGATGGAGCCATCATAACAGTTGGTCGAGTTGACCAGACAGACCCAGTTAACTACAGGAACTACGAACTCTGTGGTCATATTGGATATGTACGTGTCAAAGAAACCAAACAAATAAACTGTCAAGCTCGACCTACTGGAAGATATGTGCACATAGGCAAGCACGTGGGCACTGGACAGCATCCCCTCACGTTATGTGAAGTTCAAGTATTTGGTTTTCAACGTAAGTGTAACAAAGACGAGACAAAAGCAAACAAAAACATTATATTATATATATACATACACACACACACAGATTATATATATATATATATATATATATATATATATATATATATATATATATATATATATATATATATATATATTGTATATATCATATATAGATAGATACAAACTTTTTTTTAATTGAACAAAAGAAATAGTTATGGCCTTCTTTATGTGGGGATTGACATGAAGTTGCCAATGGGTCAAAGCGTTCCGGTTTTAAGTATTCCGCGGTTAATATTTAGTTATACAGACGAAGCTCGAGCGATCTCTGTGATAATGTTACTCTAAATGCAATGGACTGAGTTGTTCTGATTTTCAATTTCTCAAATTTCAGTTCCTCAAATTCGAATTCTTCAAGGAATCATTTATGTGTTTCACCACGAAAAAGTGGATTTTAAGACGTCCATTAAGCAATGTGAAGGCAGTCAAGGGGACTTACTGGCTGTACACGACAGAGGATATACCGATAAATTAAGTCTAATCACCAGAGAACTGCAAAAATTAGGAATGACAGGGACATGGGTAAAACTAAAAGGTAATACACAAAATACAAATTGCCATTTTTTATGGAAAGAAGCTGACATTTACTGTGCATGACGATTTTACCTCAGCAGAATGTTGCGTGCCCAAACTTGTAGCCAATCAAAATAAATGCTTTGATACCGACTTCAGTCAAAGGGATGACTATTACATACAGTGTCTGATGATACCTGCCTTGTCATTTTTATACATTGATTAGGATTAAGCTAGCCCTGCGAGCCCCCCCCCCCCCCCCCATTTTGTTACGTCCAAAAATCGCGGTGAAAAAGTGAGTGTGATCGCGTAATACGGATGCTCCGCAGCCAAAGGGTTTGTTGGGGAGGCAGGCGTTGGCCGGGAGTGCGAGGTGAAAGTCGCGAGTCTGTGTTACGCGCTCGTAACGGTGCCGCTACGTTAAGATCTTCTTTCCTGTACATGCCCACGCTTGCGGAACATCTGCAGGAGACGCTGGCATTCAAGTTTTACCGCCATTTTAGGACAAAACAACCTGAGGAAAGGACTTCTTCAAGCTTTGGATCAAGTCATCAACCAGCTTGCCAATTTTATAACTTGATGCCACATACCGCTATATCTTGTAGTATTGTTTTTAATTTTTGAAAAATTAACATCTATATGCGGAAATAGGATTGATAATGCCACAAGCGCTATAACAAAACCGAAAGTTTTAGGAAACATAAAAGAGAAACATATCTGTCAGAGGTTAAGTATTTTAAACAGCGACAAGCTTTTAGTCGAATTAGAGTAAGTGACCACCCCCCTCAGGATCGAAACACGTCGTTACACCAATGAGCTATTAAATATAAAAAAATGCATATTCTGTAATCACGATAGTATCGAAGATGAGTGTCAATGTTACTGTATTGTTCCTTGTGTCAAGATATCCGGAAATCATTCTTCAAAGAAATGAAAAATGTTTATTCAAATTTTACAAATCTATCAGAAACAGAAACACTTACACGTGTTATGAATCCGGAGAGGAGTGTCTCTCACCTCGTTACTAAGTTTTTATAAAGTTGTCTGCAGACGAGACACTTGTATATAAATATGGCATTTGTATGATCTGAGCACCAATAACTCTTTGTGCAAAAGATTAACATTTTTTTTTTCTTTTTCTTTTATAGAGTTTTTATTATTGTATTATATTGTACCATGAGCCCAGTAGAGCATAAAAGGAAATAAAGATTCTGCTATAACAATAGACAAATTAAAACCAGAAAAGGAGATTTGCTTCACAGCAAATCTGTCTGTGTGTTCCAAAAAAAAATCAAGTTTGAAATGTTTCTAACACACAAAACTTGACTATGTGCAAGTTATGCATGCATATATGGCATCATCAAGAAACCCCAAATGTTAAAAGTTGAATTATTGCCTTTTCCACTACGCGGCAGCACTTCCTGATACTCATTCTCATACACCAGATACCACATTCTCACAGCCCTATGGATACCTTTTAGCATCATGTTTGTATCTGTACTAGTTTGGAAGATATTAAGATTTAGATATTTAGATAAATTATGTGCAATGATTCTTAATCGGGTTAAGTTTCTTCTTTCACCTATATTCTTCAATACCAGTAAGTCACTTTCCATTTGAAACTGTGTGTGTATATTGGCAGAATATTTTTTCAGATAATATGACCGGGAACACACAGAAAACAGGCAATTGTATAACTCTTCAAAGTTTAAGCGGAATTCAAGATGTATCACAATGTAGGCACAAAATGACCTTTATATGCGAATCAGGTTTGTAACTTATTACATTTCATCCAAATCAAAGTTTGTTTTTATCCTTTCCTCTTAAAAATGACGTGTGGAGTCGAAAGGGATCTGTTGATTTTACAACTTACGGAGAACAATTAAGCCACATCGGTTGCAGGTAAAATGGACCTTGTGCACTACAATTGCTCTGTAAGCTATCCGTCATAAAGACTCTATTGTAGCATAAGCGAGTAATGTATTGTTATGTATAGGAATGATGATGACGTATGGTTGAAATGGAAGCGACGACCCATTTTTGTTTTAGTATGAACTGCTGTTAAAGCCGACAGTTGCGGGAAAGTGGACGGGTGGGAGAAGATGCGTTACATTTACCTCGCATAGACTTATTTAACTTTTTTGAAGACAGATCACATGGAATTTTTTTGTCTTGTTTTATTTTAACAAAAATAATCAATATTGTTCGTATAAAAATGAAAGTAGAAGAACAAGGGTATGTTTGTATCAGTAAAGGGGTTTGATTTGAGTATTCATTGTTTATGGAAAGTTACTAGGCTAACAACAAGGAAACTTCAATTTTTGTCCTGATTTTTCTTCTGAAGGACCAGTTGTGTCACTGAAGTACAGGGACAGAATATTGACAGCGTATATAAAACCACTGCAATGGATGAACGCCAATTATACATGCGTATCGGCAGGCACAACTTTAGCAACTTTCAATGCACACGACAACATATTTCTGCAGACAGTACACAACAGGTATAACATTAAGAGGATTTGGACCATCACAACTGATAAAGGTAAACACAATTTCAATTGCTGGTGTCTTGCAAAATCCATTACTTCATCGTGAAGTATCGGCGTTTAACCCAACTAGCATTTTGTTTTCGACTCTTAAACTGCTATTTAAGTGCAGAATAGCCTCATTACTTATGATCAAGTTTGGTTTTCAACAGAACATCACCATCATCGTCGTCGTCATCGTCGTCATCATCATCATCATCATCATCATCATCATCATCATCATCGTCGTCGTCGTCGTCATCATCACCATCATCATCATCACTACCCCTTTACAACGGCGAAACAGCGGGCTGGATATGATCCGCTGTGCACCTAAACATACAAATATCAAATGTAAACTAGAAGATATGACTTACTGTATCGCAAATCAGTGGATGCGTCATCAAACCTTTTTGGTATGGCAGTGTACAATGGGTACTTCAAGTACGACAGTGTGTGATATGTACGACAATGTTGCGACAGTGTACAATGGGTACTTCAAGTAAGACAGTGTGTGATATGTACGACAATGTTGCGACAGGGTACAATGGGTACTTCAAGTACGACAGTGTGTGATCTGTACGACAATGTTGCAACAGTTTACAATGGGTACCTCAAGTAAGACAGTGTGTGATATGTACGACAATGTTGCGACAGTGTACAACGGGTATTTCAGTACGACAGTGTGTGATCTGTACGACAGTGTTGCAACAGTTTACAATGGATACCTCAAGTACGACAGTGTGTGATATGTACGACAATGTTGCGACAGTGTACAATGGGTACTTCGAGTACGACAGTATGTGATCTGTACGACAATGTTGTGACAGGGAACAATGGGTACTTCAAGTACGACAGTTTGTGATCTGTACGACAATGTTGCGACAGTGTACAATGGGTACTTCAGTACGACAGTGTGTGATCTGTACGACAATGTTGCGACAGCGTACAATGGGTACCTCAAGTACGACAGTGTGTGATCTGTACGACAATGTTGCGACAGTGTACAATGGGTACTTCAGTACGACAGTGTGTGATCTGTACGACAATGTTGCGACAGTGTACAATGGGTACTTCAAGTACGACAGTGTGTGATCTGTACAACAATGTTGCGACAGTGCACAATGGGTACTTCAGTACGACAGTGTGTGATCTGTACGACAATGTTGCGACAGTGCACAATGGGTACTTCAGTACGACAGTGTGTGATCTGTACGACAATGTTGCGGCAGTGCACAATGGGTACTTCAGTGTGTGATCTGTACGACAATGTTGCAACAGTTTACAATGGGTACCTCAAGTACGAGAGTGTGTGATCTGTACGACAATGTTGCCGCAGTGCACAATGGGTAATTCAGTACGACAGTGTGTGATCTGTACGACAATGCTGCGGTAGTGCACAATGGGTACTTTAAGTACGACAGTGTGTGATATGTACGACAATGGTGCGACAGTGTACAATGGGTACTTCAAGTACGACAGTGTGTGATCTGTACGACAATGTTGCGACAGGGTACAATGGGTACTTCAAGTACGACAGTGTGTGATCTGTACGACAATGTTGCGGCAGTGCACAACGGGTACTTCAAGTATGACAGTGTGTGATCTGTACGACAATGTTGCGACAGTGTAAAATGGGTACTTCCGTTCCACCGTGTATAACGGAAACAACCAGTTCTCGTTATCAACTGGTTTTCAGTAACAATGATGAAACCCACACTTGACACAAAGCAACCTCACTGTAACAATGCCCGGGTCTTACTTCAGTGCGCACAACTTATAACTTGGATAATGGAAAAACTTTTTCAAAATGCCTCAAAGTACTCTAACTCAACTTAAGTTCAACTTACTACATAAACCTCTGTGTAATCCGAGCCGTATGTCTCACTCCGCCCAGCCAAGCTTGTGTGCAAGCCTCTCTGGTGTATGTGATGCAGACACAACCTACAAGTGTGCACACAGAAGTTATACAACTTTTACGCACACTTAGTCGCAACATCTGAAAATAGATCCCTGTCACAGCTGAGGTGGACAACATGTTACTCAAAGCCACACTCTCAATCCTATGTTATGGTTCTACTTTCACCAACATGACAGGTCTGTTGCTCGCTAACTGGCCTTGCCCCAATCTGAGACTAGTAATTCCCAGTCTCAGCTCCAAATCAGATGCAATGCATGTGTTTATACACCCCAAAACTGAATTTGCTTCATTTCACTTCATTTAACGGGATTAATCAGCGACACACAGGAGTTTCTGTGTATAATAATGTCAGAGAAAAGTGTTGGACAAATTCACTGGTAAAAAAGAAAGACAAAGAAAGAAAGAAAGAAGGAAAGAAGGAAAGAAAGAAAGAAAGAAAGAAAGAAAAAAAAGAAAGAAAGAAAGAAAGAAAGAAAGAAAGAAAGAAAGAAAGAAAGAAAGAAAGAAAAGAAAGAAAGAAATCGTTTACTTATACAGTTAAACCTCTCTACAGTGCGCACCCTTGGGACCAGAGAAAAGTCACCCCTGAGACCAGAGAGAAGTGCCCACTCCTTAGAGGGTCAGCCCTTCTGGGCAGTATGGATGAATATATGTGTGCATGTATGTGTACATTATTCATACATGCACATATACATGTACAGTGTATACATATTATAACTCAAGGGGAGGTGAATGCGTGCAATTCAAAACTGTCTTTCTTCCTTTACTACATAAAGAAATTTTAACAGAAGCTGTCAAGAAACTAATTGTTTACGTACCTGTGAACCCAGACAAGCACTTGGCTGGGTCTGGCCAAATAGTCTAAATTTTAATGGAGGGTACACTCAGTCTCGTTCTGCTTAGAAGTGCAGAGGCTGGTTGGTTTCCTTGGGGCTGATAGGCTGGTTCCCTTGGGACTGGTAGGCTCATCAGACTGACATAGCCTCAGGCATAACAGACCAGCTAGAGTAACAGTCTCAGTCATGGTGCACTGACAGCTCATAGCCTGCCTGGTGCATATGACAGCATGGAAAAGATCTGTTCTTGCATGAACAGAAAGAGATTCTCTGTATTTTATTGAGAGCCACATTACACAGTTGTTGGGAATCCCCCCCCCCCCCCCCAATTTGCTATAAGATCCAAACCTAGCACACCATACACCTGCTAGCATGCATGGATAGAAGGCTGCCCATGAGACAAGTTCAAGCTAATTATTTATGGATGCAAAATGGTTGCCTGGTACCATGGAGGTCAAGCACAGGTCAGCAAGCAGTTAAATGCCTGCATTTGTGGATTGGAGAAAAATTCGGTGAATTTTGTATACATTAAAATTCCCCAACTTTTGTTTGCATGCTATCGGATTTGCCAGTTGTTTCAAGCCTACATGTGTAAGTTAGAACTTTGTGTCTATCAATAATATTGTTGAAGATATAGAGCTTATAAAATTGTAATTGCCCCTCATTTGCATAATTTTAATCATCATGACTATTCCACACCAAATGGCAAAATTTCATTGGAAGGTCAGTCAACATAGCAAGTTTAGTGGTTTCAGGAATTCCGGTGTCTTAGAAAATAACCAGACAAATTTGGGTGTCATGGAGCGCGACGAAGAGCAGTATATCTGGGTTTGCACCCAGATATAAAGAAAGAACAGAAATGTGTGTGTTCACACACACACTTTAGCAAGATAGTCATGGATTATTAAAGCGTGAATCGCCAACAAAAGCCAGTTGCATACCAAAACTAGATCGGTGGATTTTGTCTCCGTTTTGACCCCAAAATGTGGTATGTCCAACAATCAATCACAATTGCACTATACAAAGAACCCAATATATATATATATATATATATATATATATATATATATATATATATATATATACGTATTGATACGTTTATGTTGATTCTTTGTAAGATTCATGCTCATTCTGTGTAAGTTCCTCCACAAATCAACACTTATAGTTATCTTACATTATAAAAAACTGTAAAATTTAGTCATCAAAGTTGCATTAACGTACCTCAATTGCAACTTAGTAATGGTTATGTTGTATTTTGACATCAATAGGGGTATGTTGCATTTTACTGTTTCAAATGTCGATTCAGTTTCCTGCAGTGGAACGATGCATATTTGATTTCTCACACCCACTTACAGTGTTATAAAAGAAACTGGTTAGGATTCTTAATTTTATAAAGCCAACTGAACATATTGCATTGATCTTTTAACAGATGCGTATTTTAAACGTGTTAGATATTAATACATTTCAAGTGGGTATTGTATTAGTGTCTTTGTGTATGTTTATGTTTAAAGCAGTTAGCAAGCAGTTACCAGATATATTTGATACTATGAATACTAGTAATAAAATGATTCATAATAGACCTGTTCATAGGACTCGGGTTTATTCGGTTCACTTCGGGAAGCGCACCCTGCTTTGTTTACATTTTGTGCTTGGCCACTCTGGCCGGATTACACGTGGAAGTATAAGAAAGTAAACCACAGGATGTTCATGGATTTAACGAAAAATCAAACCGTCAGCAATCTATAAATGCACGTTTCACCACTGATATGACAATTTGGGTAAAAGATTTGCACTGTTCAACACAATCCACGCTGTTATCACCAGCGTTTGCCGTGGAATCGGTTGTAAACATATGACGGCGTGGGCCCGACTCGGCTGCTTGCTGATTGGACAATCAGGCCAACAATGGAATGCATAATTAATTATGGTCCGGAAAAATTCGGTACAACTCGGTATGAACAGGTCTATTATAACACTAAGTAATCTCAGGACTTACATATGCCAAAATGTAGAATAGATTTTTCGAAAGTTTGTATGTGTTATAGAGGTCCTGAAATTTTTAATTCTTTACCAAATGAACTCAAAAGTATCCAAATTCTAAACAAATTTAAAGTAAAATTAAAATTGCATTTCATTGGTTACTATATTTAAAGTTTCTGATTATCTGATGCAAGTTTTCTTCTTTGTTTTATATTTACAAACGTTATATTACCTTACAATCAGACATATTTCTGCATATGAATACGAGGGCCCATAAGCCCAATCTTCACCATCTCTTCACCCTCTTTGATGTTCATTTATTACAAGTTGTCAAATACTTGTGTATTTATATTATTGGGAATCAACTCTGTTATTATACCTAAATTTTGTGAATTATCTCTCAGATATATAACATTTAAAAAATAAAGCACAAACATTCATCACAACTATGATTTTGAATACAGAAACGTGTGTGTGTGGGGGGGTGGTGGTAGTTTATAGGGCTTTTGTGATAGTATGATGCTGAGTATTGTAGTGGCAATTTGGTTGCAACCAAACCAAAACAGTGATTAGATCTGTATCAGGCCTTGACACTAACTTCCGTGGAATTTGAGAGAGAGAGAGAGAGAGAGAGAGAGAGAGAGAGAGAGAGAGAGAGAGAGAGAGAGAGAGAGAGAGAGAGAGAGAGAGAGAGAGAGAGAGAGAGAGAGAGAGAGAGAGAGAGAGAGAGAGAGAGAGAGAGAGAGAGAGAGAGAGAGAGACTCCTTACTATTACCTACATAGTTTGCAATAAAGAGCGCGCCGATAGCTGGAGTTGTCCCCGCTAAATGTTTTAATTCCTTTCTGTTCACAGACAGAAATATGACATCGTGTTCGGCAATGGAGACGTATCCTGTAAAGACTGACAATTCTGACTGCGAAGAAAAGCTGCCATTCATCTGTGAGATCAGTAAGTCAATGGCACGATCATTTTTGCTTGCACCACCAATACTATGACACTGTTTGGGATTCATGCTGAACAAATACTTTTTGACATTTTCAAAGGTCCTGAATTGCAGCATGACAGGACATGAAGTAGGCATAAAAGGACTAGGTTAAAATAAGAAACACAGATCCTCGGGCAAAGCTGCATATTCAAAAATTTAAAATTTACTTGTATATTTATTCTAGTTCTTGCGAGAGGTTGTCATGCATGGAATATATAGGTGTAACATGTAAGTTGCATGACGATGCCTACGTCTTGACTATCTATTTTGTCAGATGCTATCGAAAACTTGTCTGCAAAAATCCCGTTGTCTGATCCAGAGACGGCTTCGTGTATCTATATTTATAAACAGTTTGTTAGACAATATATATGTATGTATGTGTGTGTGTGTGTGTGTGTGTGTATGTGTGTGTGCCTGTGGTCATTTGAAAATAAATATGTGGTCTTTGTACTGCTTCTAGGTGTAACAACATTTAATCATTCAGAATTTACACCTGCGCCAATATATAAAAGATATTATTCAGGTAAGTTGCTTACGCACAAAGCACTGGCGATAACAAAAAGAATTAATTTGCGCAATGTATTTTTCTCAATATCTTACAAACACATGGGTATATTTGCAATTTGAATCAAAACAACACTTTAATAAATTTTTTTCAGTGCCCACCTCACTGTATATTATCATATAAAACAAAGCTCTGGCCTTCGGAAGGTCCGGCACGTACCATTAAATTGTTAAAAGTTGCAACTGCTGTACTCGCTAGTCACGTACCTCAGGTCAGCTGGAACAGTATATGTCAAACCAATGTCTCATGTCATACTTTTCTTATGCTCTTTACAAACAAAAGATGGCTTATACGCAAATTTACTGCGAGCGTTTCTTTCTTCTAAGACTTCAAAATGGAGACGTTCAACTGGAGGTTTCCATAGGAAATTGAGCGGCAGTTTCGTTTTTTGCCCGCTAGATGGCGATACCACGAAATATCGAAGCATGAACGGGGAGGGGGGGGGGGGAGGGCATGAGGGAATATTCCCATAAAAAGTGAGCAAGCTTTGCAACTTTGGTAGGGCCTTGTACTTGAAATGAATGGAATGACTGCAATACCCTGTCTTAGACAACGAAATAATGTTGCATGAACAAATCCTGGTAAATATGAATGGATGTGCTAAAAGCAATGTTCATTTCCACACATCGCGGCACAGCTGAATTAATTATTAAATGTGTGAATTGTATTAAATTTTGATGAAGGCATATAAGAATGCTATTGACGCTACCCAACCCTTCATGGCGACGCTTGACCGTGGGCTACACCAAGTGCACAAAACACGCACATGTCCTATGTTTGGGATTCAACATCCAATTATGTGTCCGCCCTGAACAAAACAGTTTCAATCGGCACAACACAGGACGTGTCTTGAATAAATTAAACATAGGCCTTGAATCAAACAACAGTGATACGTTTCCACCTACTGTTTGATGGTAGAGGGCGAGCGATTTGACCACGTAAATTTTGTGGTCCATGTGCTGAAATCAGGTCAGCTATCTTGATATGCTCAGGCTGCACAAAATGTCGTGAATGTTGTGAAAACGGCAAACAAATTCACAAATAAATGATATCTGAGCTCTAACACCACCATTGAAGTCCATATCTGTCATACAGTGATGAGGCCAAGAGCTGGTTTTAACAGCTCCTTGTCACGATTTCTGTAATACCGAAGTCTTTTTCGCATCTGTGTCTGTTTTGACTAAGGGTGATCATACACAATGTCTTTGCGCGGACGCAAAAGTGAACACACAATCTTGTCCATGAAGGCGGGAGGGCGGGGGTTTCACTTTCAACATCGCAGAATTTCAAAAGTGTCCAAAATATCTCACCCAAGCTCACAAACATGAATATTTTTACTTCAAGATAAAACTGAGAATAGTTTTGAACAATTCTGCCTTCTGTTGAATGTAAATAAAAAGAGTAATTCTCATAAAACATTAGAAGGAAAAATTGCAGGTTTGGTGATCCCAATTTTTTTAGTATTTATTTTAATTGTAATTATATTCCTGTGTAATTTATATGTCAATTTATCCCCGAACTTTGAATTCCAAGAAGTAAAGTGTCAGATCTTGATCGCGGTCACAAATCTCCCGATACGGGTCGCACAACAGAGTTCAGCGTGTATTCATATGCAATAATGAGTGAATTACGGGCAAGATTTACCACGCCGGTACCACGTACTTTTCCGGCCGTTCATGAATTGCCTCCGTGATATTCTCTGTAATAGATATGTTCTCCATAACAGATTTGTTCCACTCCAACACATCAATGTGACTACGACGATTAAGTTCTAGTTACATGCTTCTTGAAAGATAATGATGTGTCCCCTCTGATCTAATTGGCCTAAGGTAGCGAACACGATCAACACAACGACGTGCATCAACACGGAAACTCTCCCGTTCACGCGCACTGCGTATTACCTTGCCCTCCTTAATTTATTTTCACTCCTGCCTTTATGTAGTGCTTAAGATTTGTTCCTTCGCAGCATTTTCATAAGATTACGTACAAGTTTGGTATCTACGTCCCTTAATTTAGAACGTCTCACGTTTGTCGTCTGGCTGGGACACCAACGAAACCCCTTGCACAGACGGCATGGAATTCCATGCATTTGATCGGACAGTAAACTACACGTGATCAAATCCAACAATGACCAGCATGGATGATTCCGAAAGCCATTGTAATGACGTTTCAGACGACAGGCTATTTTTGGCGGGGTTTCCCTGGAACGTTTTTTCCTAACCAGTAAGACGGCTTGTCATAAAAAGAGTTAAAATCCTGTGCTTTTATCCTGGTAATCGGTAAAAATTCGATCCCACAGAGTACGATTATTTTGCATCAACGGGAAGACTTATTATTATTAAGTACATCATTCTATATCACGAGAAATCGGCAGTTATTAGCCAATACAGGCCTACTTGCGGAGAAAAGTCAAGCAATTCCATATAGGTTGGATCAGTATCATAGGCCCAGCTGTATTATGGTATATAAGGAGTGCTGACCACCTTCCCGATACCAGAACACATCCCTTTTGTTTATATTTGTGCGTCTGTTGGGTCACCTGTTGTCTTGCATGATTTACCATTTTCAGCGGCTTCAATTAGGCTAACACAGGCATTATGCGTCTAGCCATGTTGCCCTGGTGATGTGTGGCTTTTGACAGATTTTGGTCACGACCTGTGTCCATTGTTTCGCACCTTAGGCAAAATGCAGGTCAATAGGTGACCCAACACATACATAAACATAAACTAGGAAAGATGATTTGCTGCATAGCAAATCAGTGTGTGTGTCTGCAAAGCACATTGGTACGGCAATGTACAACTATACCATAACACAGGGGCAGAAGTTGGAATGGCGTCTGTATCTTTTATTGCTTTGAAGTTATTTAAGATTTAAAACTTCTAATGATGCTATTTAGCATAATTTAAATTGCTACAACTTTTATGTTTAATTCATTAGGTACGCAATGGTCAACAACCCCCTACAAGAAATTGGAATGACATCTCTATCTATTATAGTATTTAAGATATTCAAGATTGAAAATTTCAAATACTGCTAATTAGCATAATTTAAATTGCTACAATTTTTGTCATAGATTCATTACATGTGCAATGGTCAACAACCCCCTAATAAAAGTTGAAATGACATCTCTGTCTATAATAGTATTGAAGATATTCAAGTTTTAAAATTTCAAATGCTGCTAATTAGCATAATTTAAATTGCTACAACTTTTGTTTTAGATTCATTACATGCACAATGGTCAATAATCTCCTAGTAGAAGTCAAAATGACATCTCTAGCATTTTTATTAATTTTGAAGATATTCAAGTTTTAAAATGTCAAATGCTGCTAATAAGCATAATTTAAATTGTTACACCTTTTGTTTTAAATTCATTGGAGGCGCACTGATCAATAACCCCCTAGTAGAAGTTGGAATGACATCTCTATCTATTATACTTTTGAAGATATTCAAGATTTAAAATTTCAAATGCTCCTAATTTGCATAATTTTAAACATCTTCATTTCTCTGTGTAAAACGGTCAAACTCCTTGCATGGAGGTACAATCATGCCAAGTTTGGAGTTTCTATGTATAATAGTGTCCGAGAAAAGTGTCGGACAAATTTGCTGGTAAAGAAGAAAGAAGAAAGAAAGAAAGAAAGAAAAGAAAGAAAGAAAGAAAGAAAGAAAGAAAGAAAGAAAGAAAGAAAGAAAGAAAGAAAGAAAGAAAGAAAGAAAGAAAGAAAGAAAGAAAGAAAGAAAGAAAGAAAGAAAGTAAGAACTCGAGGAAAAACAGAAAAGTGTGTGTTGACACACACACACACTTTAATAAAAGGGTTGTGTTCTGATAGCGTTGAGTTCTTCAAATGGTCCCCGGGGCCCGGGGGGAGGGGGGACTCCCTAGATTTTCAAGTAGGTAGGTGCCACCCAGGGTTTGAAATGCAGACCCAACAAGAGCTACGTGAATGAAGAAAAAGAGGGGGTCTTCGGGAGAGAACTATGACAAGTGTCAAAGGCATGCAGTCTGGCGGGGGGATGCCTCCCCATCCACCACCATTTTTTCTTCTCAGTTGACATACAATTTGGTGTATTTCAAGGTTGTAAGACTATACCAGTATACACGGGAAATAGGGGTCTTTCAGAGAGTCTCGAGAGGGTATCGTAAAACAAGGGTCTTCAGAAGCGAGTCGTCCTGTAGCTGAAAATAAGGGGTCTTTCTGGCGGCACCTACCCGTATAGCAATACATAGCGAGTATACCTCCCCCCCCGGGGGGGGGGGGTCCGAAGAACCATACCAGGTACCGTGAGATAGCTGGCCGGTAGTATAATGTAGGCCTATAGCATGGACTAATGCTCCCCATCGAGTCAATGTGAGGGAAATCTATGACATTGCATGCAATGACCATCACCGAGGCGCGCAGCGCTGAGTTCACTGGACCTACACCTGATTCATTGATTGATAAATATCACAGATAACATCTGATGGAGGTCATCTGATTACATCTGACAGAGATCATAGATTCCCACATTGAATTTGCTATGCCTTGATGGGGAGTGTTAAAGTCGATCATCTCATAGGATTTACTTATTGTGGTTTGATATTTTTTAAGGCATAGACCTTTGCACAGATCTGCATGAAGGCCGGTCCAGGCACTCCTGCCAAGCCGCCGATGGCTCTTACATTAAGTCCGTTTCATGTCAAGCCGGTCGATAGGCCTGGATCACAGCTTTGTGAAACATGTAGCCCAGCCCTAGCCTAGTAGGATTGCACTCCACAGAAGTGCGTGCACGTGTGCTAGTGCACCTTTCTTGGCATTTTTAGGTGAAGTGCATCATGCACTTTTCTGCACTTCCTCATGAGTCATGGGCTGGGAGGTGTCAACAACCATAAATTATGTGTGTTTGAACAATGGATGGGGGTCGCGCTCGGGGGGGGGGGGGTACTTCCATGTAGGTTTGTACTGGGTATGTGCCGCGGGAAAGGCCCTGTTTTCGTTGCTCTCAAGATTAGAAGCCCCCAAAATGTACACACCTGGATTAGGATTGGGGTGACAATTAGGATGCAGCAATGTAGCACTCCTTTCAACACGTCATTACAGGGTTAAGAAAGGGTACGTTTTTACATCTGGTGTAGGGTTAAGATAGGGTATTGTATAAAAATGTCCGAGACAGACCTACCCTGATGTTGAGTATGCCCCCCCCCCCCCCCGTCGCGTTTCGAAGGAAACAGTACCGTATGTAATCTTCCTTCAAACTACTCCCAATTGACCCTCATAATAGGCCTATGCACGCCGGGGGGGGGGGGGGAGGGCACAAACTCAACATCAGCGTGTGTTTGTGTGTGTGTGTGCCTCTGACAGTTTTGTTCAATAACCCTAATCCTACACCAGATGTAAAAAAGGTACCCTTTCCTAATCCTGTAATGTGTTGAAAGGAGTGCTGCATTGTGCATCCTGGTGCATTTTGGAGAGCAACATTCCAATTTTAAGCAAGTTTTAGCATATTGTTACTTCCCTATAAAAATACCCCCCCCCCCCGAACTTGCTTATAATACTCTAAAGCTCCAGCCTATATCCAAGATATATACATTGTTTGAAAATGAATAAGACATTCGGTTCACTCAATAGTTGTTACCCCAAGTTATCCAGCTGTGAACATTTTTTTCTTGGGGGGGGGGGGGGGAAGGGGGGAGGGGGGGCTTTTCTAATTCTGGTAGTAATGAAAACAGGGCCTTTTGCGCGGCACACAACCGGTACAATTCTACATGGGAGTACCTCTGCCCCCTACCCGGTATGCACGTCTAGTGAATTCGGGTTATTCATGACCATGCAGTTCTTATTGTAACCGCTGGGTAGGACCTACGACTGCGTTTATCAGAATACAATAGGAATTTCCACATGTAGGCAAGAAAGCGATGTCAGTGAAACGCTTCAAGTCTCTTGCATGATAGTTTTTTCAAAACATTTTAGGTCTATAGGTTTTCTCTGAATAGAAGGCCAATTTAAGCCCATCAGGACAGAAATTTGGGTAGCTTATGTAAGATAACTGGAAATTAAAGCCATGCACTGGATGAACTGAGAAACGAAATAAGCGAGACATTTAAGGTAATATTCTGAGCGCGATATGCACAATGTTTGGGGCTAAGCAAAAATCACAGCTTTTGCTTCCTATAGAATTAATTAAATATTTTATTGTTACTTTTATATTTCTGAACATGCAGTTAATCTATACAATATTAAACAACACACTCTTTTGCTTCTATATAGGCCTAGGCCTACTTTATTTGCATGACTGATGCATTGGTTAATTTAAACGGGTTGCTCTGCATCAACTGCTATAGGCCTAGGCCCTACCTCTAATGCTGCAATCTGATTGAGTGATTCCCTTTACCTACGGTAGAATTTCGTTTTTACAGTACAAGATATCCTGATTGCTGTTCTTGTGACTCTGGTATGTCTGGCTATCGTCATCCTTGTCGTTGTCATAGTGCTACGGTAGGTCAGACTGTCTTGAATTCACAAGTCTCTAGTTCACATGATTCACAAGACTGTCTTTAATTCACAAGTCTCTAGTTCACATGATTCACCAGACGGCTCTACCGGTCAAGCGGGATCACCCGTATGAAATTGTTCTTTTACCGGTTATAGGCCTGCATAAGTTGCGTCACAGACAACCAGACACCGGAACGATTGTAACACCTAAACTCTCTGATTATATGAACCATGATGATTTCAGCACTGTACACACACACACACAGCCCTATATATTACCATCCGGTGTAAATACAGCCCTGCTTATCGTTATTGTTTATTGGGTTGGTGTGGGAGCATAAGCTTTGGTATTTCACAGCAAAGTGGCTCAAAATGAGGCTAAAATCAGCACAAGGGCGCTTTTTCCTTGTATAGCCAATTAGATTTGAGCAGCCACAAGTTCCTAATTATACCTTCGTAAATATCACCTTCAAAATGGTTACTAGGCTTTCAGTTCCTGTACAGCCAATCAGAGAACAGGATACTCACACACACCCTAATTATAAATTCATAAATATCAACCTGAAGATGGATGCCACAAGGTTGATATTTATGGATTTATAATTAGGATGTCTGTGAGAATACTGTTCTTTGATTGGCCGTACAGGAACTGAATGCTCACTAACCAGGGGTGATATGATTATGCGTTTGGCTCTGTTTTGACCAAATTTAAAAGTACGGTATTGGGACGATATCTGGGCGAGGCTGGCTACCCGGGGACTGAGGACCTGCATTCTATAGCATAGGCATATTGTTTACACCGAATGGAAATATAAAGGATATCTCATGGTTGTAGCTGTATTGCCCCTGTATCAGCCCCTGGCATCCGTACCGTCACAGGACCCCCGATACGGGTGCTCGGGGGCTGATACAGGGGGTGATACAGCTACAACCATGTGATGACCTATCTCTCCCTCTCTCTGTATATATAGATATATATATACATATAAGCAAGTGCTGTTATAATGCGTCGTGATGCGCTCCTTTCAAATTCATACTTTTTTCCTGTTGCATAACTATTAACGGCATCATGGGAATCCGCATACTTGAGTATTTGGAATTTTATCATGTGCATTCACATACTTAAGTATTTCAAATTTAATGTCAAGCAATTTCTTCCTTTTAGCCGAAATTTGAGTTTGAAACCTAAGATCCATAAAATTTGCGAATTGACATTCACGCACAAATATATAACTGAATTAATTTTTACATATATATGTGTATATATATATATATTATATATATATATATATATATATATATATATATATATATATATATATATATATATATATTGTGTTATGGTAACACAATGGACGAAAAATGGGTGGTTAAACAGGTATGGATAAAGTAACACATGTCGGATTTACTTATATTTGTTTGACTTGAAGTGAAGATCAGGGTGAGTTTATATATATTAGTGTGAGTGATTCCTAAAAGACACACATTACTAAATTTTGCGTAATTTCGTTTAGCCAGAAAGAATCACAAAATGTTATATTGATAATGTACAAACGGTGAAGAATTTATGTTAAAAACGTTTTGTGGCGTCTGTGCTATATCCTAGTCCAGGCCATATTTGTAAAACAAAAAGAAAAAAAATGTGTGCGTGTCTGTTAACTTGCTGAGGTAATATGGATTTTGTCCTGTACCAAGCAGACATGTTGACTCAATTTCAGTTGTGTGTCAGTGACGGATGACAGGCTTGTTGTGCAACTGATGTTGAGTTTGTGATTGTAAGAGTGGACGGAAAATAAATATATAAAATTTTTGTCTCTAACAGACGCAGCAGGCAACGTCAAGCAAACCTGAAGCATCTTCGAGTACATTACAGACCAGCCGACAGAGGCGTGACAATAAACGATAGCAATCCTTATACGATGTCAAATGAAAACAGCCGTCAGAGAGTGAAGCCACCGACTGTTGACAATCCGTGCTACTCCTCCTCTTCACACTACATGGAACCTGTCAGCCAAACTCCGAATTATTATTCTTATGCCAGCTTCCCCCAGCCTCGCTCTGGTGCACAAGCTAGCGTCACTGGTAATGATAGTACAAATCAGTATGAGGCGATCGGGAAAGGCGCGGATGAAAATGAAATTTATGCAGATATTGATGAAGGAAACATAAGTAAAATGGGAGATGACGTATATTTAACGATACCTGATACAAAAAACAAATGATCAGAATAGTTCTTAAAAATAAAAGGGTATGGCATGCACTTTGTCTCAAATTCTATCATCTACTTTTTATATTTTTTAAGTGTCTATTTTAAGTATTGTAACAATGACTGGAGTCATTGATGTCCAACTGCTATATATTGAATGGAGTTGTACTTTGGATGTATAGATAGCAACAGTTCTATCTGTATTCCAACTCCAAAAGAAGTCATTTGATCTTTCAAATAATCATTGGAAAACCATACATTAGGTAACCCATAAGACCACACCCTAACGAACAAACTCGTCCTGCTCAGATGAGTATGATATGGCAGAAAGTGAGTAAAATGCTTTGTTCACTAAATACTGCAAAAAGCTGATAAAAAGGGTGCTTTTGTGCCAAAAATAACATGCAGTAGACCCCAGCCAATCAAACTAAGGGTGTTTTTTATTGATAAAGAAATCATCAGTGTATCCATAGCAATATTGCGTCGTCAGCAGGTAACTATACCAGATTGAGTAAGCTTGAGAAATATCTAATGGATTAGCATAAGAATTCATGAATTTATAGTAATGGAAACTAAGACTGAAAAACAATTCAAATGGAAGAGTTCTATGGTTTTTGTACGCATGCATTCGAAATATTTCATATCAGAAGCTTTCAAACACGATTCTTCGATAGTTGAATATCTATCTAAACCAAATAAAAATAAAAACCTATTAAGATATACTTGGATTGCCACAAACATTTGACACTTTGGAACATGTAATCGGTGACATCAATAATGAATTCTATATTTATGTTAATTCAATGGCTCTTATTTTTCAGCAAAACAAGAGTTATCATAGTTCAATCTGACCTTTAAATATGACATATACAAAAACGGATACCCCAAATGGATCCTTGAACTATGTGCTTTTGCAAAGCAATATCACTAAACTCCATTGCTAGTCTCACTCGTCAGCCCTAAGAACTCAATGTTACTTACTTGATATATTTGTGATGAAATTGAATTATTTTATCGACTTTGGTAATAAATGTGCAACATGAAAACATTGTTCATGTTGCACAGTGAAATGACAAGATCAGGAAAAGTTGGAATGTACATGACCAGGCCTGGTATCGGCAGTGCAACGTTTCTATAAACTCCACTGTTGGTATTGATTGCAGCACTTTTCGTTATAAAAAACATGACGTTTAAAAATTAATTCTAAAATGATTGCAGATGCATGACTGCGATTGACCAATGACATTGCAGGATTCAGATCACCTGACCAATTTTTACCAGTTTGAGTTAATAATGATTCAGTGGTCTAAAACGTTCTACATATCTAATTGTCACAGACAGACCCATCCCTAATCACTACTGCTGATGCAGAATATTCTGCAATCGATTTGTATTGCTTGTTTTCATTGACGTGATTTTTTGGAAAATTATACACTTTTAGCATATGGGAATTTGAGATGATTAAACAAAGACACATAACAGTCAGTAATCAATCTTGTGTAAATCAACAGAATTTAGGCGCACTGGTTAATTTGCGATCATAACTACAAGATGTCGCTGCAAAACGTATGTGGGGGGTATGCTCAATTTTCAGAACAGCTGAACGAGCGACGAAACATGGACGACACTTTGAGGGTTTTGTGGAAATGGTAGTGAATTTGTGAGGTTTGTGGGAAATATTGAAGGATTTATATGCAGCAACATTTCAGAATCAGCTTCAAAGTGACCCTTTTCTGTTTGGGTTGCAGAATCAAAATCGTTCCGGCAGCCCAAGAAGTCGAGTTTCGCTCTCGATCCCTGTGTTTCAGAATCTTACAAATACAAAAAATACATAATAATAATAATAATAATAATAATAATAATAATAATAATAATAATAATAATAATAATAATAATAATAATTTATTCGGAAAACTACTCCTTTACAGCGGGGGCATCAATGGAACGGGGTTTATTCCATGATGCGTCCAAGTATATTACAATAAGCCGTCTATATTACAAAGTAAGGATTTGTGTAAAGATATTTGTGTAAAGATTTGTATGTGGTAGGGCTGTATCTACGTTCAGCATTGAGCCGTACGTGGAACAGCATCCATTTGCCATTTAAAATTTACTTTTTACATGCGCATGCAACCATCAATAGTCTTCTCATAGCTCCATGTATATATACATATATATTGTCCATTACATTCTTTTGACAAATTAACCTTCCCTTAACACTTATCACACATACATTTTGGATGCTACCTCTTCAAAATACCAAATCGCGAATTCCGCACCCAGTGCCAATGGTTTGTAAATAATAAATAAATAAATACTTTTATTAGGAAAACTACCCCTTTACACCGGGGGCATCGATGGAACATTAGAAATACACGCAAAAAATGTTAAAGATGTGTTGAATAAATCAGAGACCAACAAAGAATTCCCCAAGTATTTCAATGTCGGTAACAAACAAATAACAGACACACAGGACATTGCATCACAATTTAATGCCTTCTTTGTCAATATTGGTGCAACACTAGCTAGAAAAATTGATATCCAAGGGAAAAAATCTTTTCAATCTTATCTAGGAAATATTCATGTAAATTCGACTCTTCACTTTACCGATGTGGACCAGGAACAAATTAAAAAAATCATACGTAACTTAAATCCTTAAAAAAGTGCAGGAGTTGACAATATATTCTTAATTCTCCTTAAACTTTGTTCAGAAGCATTAAACATACCCTTGAGTGCTATCTTCATTAAAATGCTATACAAAAACAGGAATTGACTTGATTAATCTTTCGAATATTCTTCACAACAAAAAGGTTCAATCAATTATCCCACCCTATTTGGACACAAGTGTTCCCACTATATCTTATAAATACACAAAAACAATTTCTTCTTCTATTTTTAATCATGTGAAGAAGGTGTCAGAATTTGAGGTTGATAGGTTTTGTCATAATGAATATCCCTGTGAATGTGGTCAGTCCCCATTTTTATCGACTCATCATGGTCATGTCATTACAGGCAATTTTTCCATTATTTCCAATGAAGCACTTAGAGATTAATTTCAAAAGGTCCTAAATTAAGAGAGCAGAAGGAATATTATTTGTAAACGGTTCTATGTTGATGTAATTGTCAAAGAACTAGGGTTACTGAGCTCTACAGTTAACTCTGCTACCTATCAAAAGGTTAACTTTTCTGTTGAACATTTAGTGGATGGTCACTTTAAATATTTAGATAAGTACAACTTAACTTTCAGTGATAAATTCCGCAACTTACCAAGGATTTTTGCAATTCCAAAATTACATACAAACCCATATAAATTCTGTTTTATTGCTGGATCTAAGTTCTGTTCCACCAAAGAAATTGTCAGTTCTGCTAGCTACAGGATTAGAAAAGGTACAAGAATTTTAGTTTAATTACTGTGAAAGAATTGAATCAACGTCAGGAGTTAATAGGTTTTGGATATTAAAGAATTGTGTAAGTTTGCTTGACGCTTTACAAACAGATAATGTTTCACCTTACAGGCACATATCATCTTGGGATTTTTCTACTCTCTATACTACAATACCTCATGCAGATTTGAAACGTACATTCAAACATTTTTAAAGTTTTTGAGAAAAATAAATTTCAGAAAATTGTAATTGGTCATAAACATGCTTTATTTGGTGATTCTGCTAAGAATGGTCAACATGCATTTGACTATGATGAGTTTATAAAACTGTTTGAATATTTGATAGATAATATTTACATACGTTTTGGTGATAGTGTCTTGAGACAGGCCATAGGAGTTCCCATGGGTACAAATTGTGTGCCACTTTTGGCTAATCTTTATTTATTTTATCACGAGTATAATTTTCTAATGAAAATGGCAAAAGATAAAAATTACCATGCTAGATCATTTAATTTAACTTTCAGATATATAGATGATTTATTAAGTGTCAACAACAAACATTTATAAGATTACATTACATCAATTTATCCTAGTGACCTGGAACTAAAAGAAACCACTGAATCGAACATGACATGCTCGTTTTTAGATCTATTCCTATTCAATTATGGCGATATATTAAAATAAAAAGTGTATTATAAAAGAGATGATTTCAATTTTGATATAGTAAATTATCCATGTATAAGTAGTAATATTCCTATCAATCCTGCTTATGTTGTCTATGTCTCAATACTTATTGCTTTCGCAAGAAACTGTACTGATTTTAAACATTTTGTTGATAGACATAAATAACTTTTTGGAAGACTTATTAAACAGGGGCTTTCTAAAATAAGATTAAAAAAGGTTTTTCTGAACTTTAAAGATAAATATCAATATGTTCTACAGAAATATCATGTTGATTTATATGAACATATTAATAAGGTATTTTCTGAGTGTCAGTTATACACATAGAAATATGTTTATGTAATTTAATGTTGTGGCTGAGATTGTTTTATCCTGAGTTTGATCACAAGTTTCAATACTGGAACATAAAATTTATTGTAATTACAGCAAATATAAAATGAAATAAGGACCATATAAGTTCTCAGGCATCATGTTGAACAATACAGGCCTTCTATTTTCTCATCCTTTTAGATATACTGACAAAATGTAAGGAATGCTTACTCAGCTGATATGAGTCATATTTTCATAACGAATTTTAGGCGTATTGTGCTGTTTTTTCAAGTGAGAAAGAAACATGGAAGAACTTAACCATGTTTCATAATTAATATAATATTAGTATCAAATTTAGTTGTCCTGTGTTCATGTGGAGACCTTTTTTTGGTGTTTTTATTCATATTTTTGAAATGTTACGCAATTCTAATTTTAATATAGTAGTCTGACTTAAAACCCTTAATCGTCCTGTCATTGTTTGGATGATGTCTGTGAACTATGGTCAGGTAATTACCTTTTATAACTGTACATTAACATTAAGGGCTAAATTTGTTTTAGGCCTACTTTTAATGAATGTGAGTGTGCTCCAAAGTGGGAGCATTGGGATCCCGTAAAACTGGTTTAACCCAATTTGTTGGTAACCTGTTCCAAGTCAGGTAGCAGATACTCTCACTTGTTTAAATTTCATAACTGTTGGTCATGGATTCCTCTGACGATGAACACTTGCATGTCCTACTATTTCGTAGATGTACTGGATCTGACGAGGTTAAACTGGTATTCGGTTTGGTCTCATCACTATCATTGAAAACTGTTGTCCGCTTCTCTTTTCACGGAATTTTTATGTATTTGGTAACAATTTTAACACTCAGGCATTTTCTCCACATATTGCAGTGCAGTAAGTGTTCCAAGTGTAGTGAAACTGATGTTGTTTTTTATAATTGCCTGATGAGTATAGTTTGTTATTGTTCAGGTCATGTCAGGTTAGCTCAAAGTGTGTAATGTACTCTCTCTCTCTCTCTCTCTCTCTCTCTCTCTCTCTCTCTCTCTCTCTCTCTCTCTCTCTCTCATATATATGAATAATTAGCATCTAAATCAGCTGACTGACAAGTTGAACTACGTCTGATTATAAATGAAAACATTCAAAACTGTTACAGGAAAACAGTTATACTTACAGCTACCTTTAGGAATTTCAACATGATTCCCCCCCCCTCTCTCTCCCTCTCTCTCTTTTCATAAAACACAATTCTTTCTCTGATAAAGGTAGTAGAATTTTACAATAATTAGGACTGTTTTACATTTTGACCTTTTGAACTTTATAGAACCACGAGTTAGATGTACATTATGCTTGGCTGACTTGCAGATGACTTGAAATGGCATACTACATTTCATTGAATTGTAAATTATAACCCTAACAATTGACTTATTAGATGACTTGTGGGATACTATGGTTTTTGAACATTTAAATTTCCTTTCAAAAATACTTCTGGAAACCAACTTGAAATGTGCCTGCTATCCTTACAAATTTTGGCTATTGTAATGCAATTTTTGACTTCGTTTTTATGGTTTGAGTAATCGTAATGAAACAAATCCAAGTCAATTCCGACCAAAGGCAATGTTCCTTGGTATATATAGTTGAATGACATAAATTTATAGTTTGTCTTTACCCAAAAGAGTCCAAAATGTATGTACAAAGGTCCATAGGGTAAAAAAATGTCTAGTTTTAACATGACGGATTGCAAAAAGGTTTGTTTGAAATTATAGGCCTATTTCAGTAATTTGGCCTGAATAGGTGCATCATTCATGTGCATACAGGACCGTACAATTCATGAAAAGGGACCAGAATTTGCAGCACATCAGAGAATTTGCAAGCACAGGTTCCTGATTTGTTGAAAATGTCAATAAAATTCAGCATTTAAAAAGGTACTAGTTGCAACCACCATCTCAACAATGATCATCATCCATATATGTCCACAAAGTGACACTAACACCAACATCAATCCATCAGAAAAGCCCCCTAGGCCTAAAATGACCATCAACAAGAATCCAAACAATATGATCATACAATTTGATGTGTTTCAGACATGCAGTTAAAGGCATGATGTTGTTTTAAAATAGATAAACTAAGAGTATTTCAAAAAGAAAAGTGTTTGAATGAGCAAATATAGTGATGAAAAGTCAATTCTCAGTCAGAGTTTACAAGTACACTTGTTCAAATGTTAAACTTCAGCCAGAAACAAGTGACATCAGGCCTCAAATCATAAAACCGCAGTCAAAAATTGCATTACAATAGCCAAAATTTGTATGCCTAGCAGTCACATGTTAAGTATGGTTTCCAGAAGTATTTTTGACAGGAAATTTAAATATTCAAGAAAGCATAGAATCCCACAAGTCATCTAATAAGTCATTTATTAAGGTAATAATTTAGAATTTGAAAAATGTAGTATGCCATTGCACGTCATCTGCAAATCAGCCAAGCATAATGTACATCGAATTCATGGTTCTATAAAGTCCAAAAGGTCAAAATATAAAACAGTCCTAATTATTGTAAAATTCTACAACATTTATCAGAGAAATAATTAGGTTTTATGAAAAGAAAGAACGAAAGAGAGAGAGAGAAACCATGTTGAAATTCCTTAATGTAACGGTAAGTATAGCTGTTTTCCATGTAACAGTTATAAATATTTCATTGACAATCAGACATACTTCAACTTGTCAGTCAGCTGATTGAGATGCTAATTATTTATAAGAGAGAGAGAGAGAGGGAGAGAGAGAGAGAGAGAGAGAGAGAGAGAGAGAGAGAGAGAGAGAGAGAGAGAGAGAGAGAGAAAAGTGCATAAATTTACCCATTTGTTGAAAGCAACCATGTATCAGCTGTACATTAAATTAAAATTAAACACCTTGAGCTAACCTGACATGACCTTAACAATAACAAACTATATTTATCAGACAATTATAAAAAACAACATCAGTCCCACTACACTTGGAACACTTACTGCACTGCAATATGAGCAGAAAATGGCTGAATGTTCAAATTGTTACCAAGTATATAAAAGTTCCATGCAAAGAGAAGCGGACAACAGTTTTCAATGATAGTGATGAGACCAAACGGGATACCATGTGACAATCCTATTTTAAGCCCCACCCATGCCAATACTCTTCACAAATACTAATTTAATCGATTGTTTTTTAGACATAAAATACCAGACTTATATAATGAAAATTATTTATCTGAGATAGTCATGACAGAGTCCACTCCCGTTCTTTTGAAAGTTTTTCACAGAATAAGAATTATATTGTTAACAATTATGAGACCAACTGCAACATTGTTAACTGTCATACATGTAATAATCGATCATCGATTTAATTTTATACATTTGTCTCGTCACTTGGTATCAAAATTTACTTTGCCTACAGTGTATGAATTATTTTTAAGTATTGTAACCTAACTTTATGTATCTTTAGGGTGGCCTGCATGATAGCCACTCTCTGGAGTCTTTCTGCAGAGTTTCCTCGGTTTAAATATGATACCTAATTATATTTATATTACGTACATGATTTATGTTCAGACCAAGCAAAGCTCAACTGTCAACAGCTGCCCAAAGGATTTCGAATATGCGACCAAAACCTCAACCTAATACCACTATTATATTGTTTATAGCACTTTGTCACAAAAAGAGCGGCGAAAAAAATCTCATGATGATGATGATGATGATGATGATGATGATGATGATGATGACGAGAATAATAATAATACCCCCCCCCCGTTTGGGGAAATTAAGACTGGCATATCGAGATACTAAAACAAATGAGCCACAATTACATTATCATGACCACCACACACTTCTCCTGAGAGTAATGACCTTAAACATTTGAAGTCTACATACCAATAACGATTATATGCCTGGTACGGCCATGGCCAGAAGGCACTGCCAGCGCTCACCGAGGCATGACGCATGTAGCGGCATGACTCAGAGGACGCCCGGACCAGCAACGAGATACTAAAATATATGAGACACAATTAGATGATCATGACCACCACACATTGCTTCTGAGAGTGATGACCTTAAGATATAGTAAGTCTACATATTAAAATAGTAATATTATGCCCGGGGCGGCCACGGCCAGCAGGCACCGCCAGCGGACGTTGAGGCATGACGCATGCACAGGCAGCACCATGACCCAGTGGACGCCCACACCAACTGCCCGTGACCACCCCGTGCACACGTACACTAATAATAATAATAATAATAATAATAATAATAATAATAATAATAATAATAATAATAATAATAATAATAATAATAATAATAATTTATTTAAGCCTCATGCTTGGGGAAATTAAGACCGGTGCTTTGACACATTAAAAATATATGTGACAAAAGCACATAACCATGGCCACGACACAATGACCCTTAGAGTCATAACCTCAGATTATTTGGAGTCCACCACATACAAGAATAAAATGTCATGGGCAGCCACGACCGGAAGGCACTGGCAGCGCACACTGAAACATGACGCGTGCATAGACAGTGGCATGATTCAGTAGGCACCAAGACCAACTAGCCACGACCCCCCCCCCCCCCCCCCTTTCACGGACATTGCTAACTCAGGGCATTAAAAACGCTCCAGTTAGCAACCTAGTGAGCACATGCTAATGGCTCCAAGGTTTACAAAAATTCCCTTGCCTAATTACACATCTCAGTGAGTCCACAGCACCATCTTAATGAAAATTTCACCGTATAATTTACTAACTTAATGAGTTGAAACGCTCTGGTTAGCAACTTATTAGTGAGCACATGCTCATGGCTCAAAGGTTTAATAAAATTTTCTTGCATGATTAAATATCTCAGTGAGTCCACAACACCATCCGAATGAGAATTTCTCTGTATACAACACCGATCTATGGCAGCGTGCACTGGAGAAACGCCTGCATTGATAACCCTGTCTAATAGTGATCCCAGGACCCTTTGTCCATATAATATATAATTTGCCAACATGTTATCGGTTAGAGTCCTAAGAGGACTGTCCACACGAAATATACGATTATAAAAAAAAAGTAATGTATCCTGCTGCATTGTGTCCTGGACTTGGGAGATATTTTATTGACAAGATATTTGCAATACTTTGAGAAATGAAAACTCTCACGAAATCAATGATTATGATGAGAATCAATATACATGGCTGGTATTTATCGTTGTCTTTAGATGTCACAGTCTTGCACACATCTCAACCTCTTTCTATTTAATACAAAGAGAAACTTAACAAACCTAATTCTGTAAGCCCATGTACCGTTTGAACACTATCAAGTCCGATATTCTAAGAGCAAAGTCCTATTCCGTACCATTCACTGAAAAACTGTATTGTTCTAAATCATAATAGCAAATCAATTTATGAAAGGAACAAATCATATTCATAAAATTTAAAATTTAGAAGAAAGTTTTAGGCATTATTAGCCTTTAAAAATTATGTTAGAACAGGACCGAGGATGACAAACAGCTCCTTGGGGGTGGATTTAGGGTCAAGACGATATATTTTAAGTGAAGCAAATGAATGTTAAGCTGACGCACTGATTTTCGGTGTTTTGGTGTAGCTCTGAATGAAAAAAAAACTGGATATGTAATTGAAACATTTTCAACAAATACATATTTATATTTTTTATCATCACAGCTTTGTCTGTTTGTCTGTCTTGTTAGTTTATCAATGTAAATATTCATTGTTTTATACAGGTTAGGCTTGCACAGATATGTCTAGTAGCTAAACTCAAAGACATATTTGTCAGGGAAAGGGGCTATAGAACGGGCTAGTTTCTCTAGTACATCGCAAATCACTGTTGAGGGCATGTGGGAAATGTTGGTGAACACATTCCATATTCTGAATTAATCTCAGGATTAGTCAGTGAAGCACGTTTTCACTGGAAATTTACAAAAACATATTTGAATAAAACTAAACTGAAATACTACGACATTAGGGTAGACGAAACAAGATGGCGGTGTAGACGTGCGTCTTTCGTTTTCGCGCTCCCGCAAATTTCACCATCTGACTGTTCATTGAGGGAAGTTTTTCACCTACGATGGTGGACATGTTTTGGATGTGCTTGTGATCGTCACTGTACCCAGGGTTTACGCAAAATGTGAGTTTACATGGATAATTTTATATGATCTTGCAAACCATTATATTCGTGCTTCACCTTCAGTGACTTTTTGAACTGGTCGAACCCTAGTATACTACCCTGGACTGACATTTATAAGTATACCATGGACCTGTCTACTGTTATACGGAAATCACTCGAAGTGATATATTCTGATGCTTCGGGGGGACTCAGCTGGTCTCGAGAATGATGGTGAGGTTGATAAAACATCTGGGGGGACTGATAGCCAAGGGAAACCCAGAGAAAAAAGGAGACGGGAGCCATCATCGCCTTCCCCGTCCACTCAAACCATTGACCAGTTTCAGCTCAGAAGTGTGATACACAAATCTCTGATAGAAGTATTGTGTTCCGCTCAGTTCGCTAAATCCCTTGAAACTGCCATACAAACAGCAATCCTGGCGCGTTTTTGATAACGCTTTGCAGGGGTTTTCAGAAACCATTTGTGAGACTAACGAGGCAAAATCAGCCAAGCTGAGAAACATGGACAAAGAACTTAATGAGCTTAAAGAAAATCAGAAGTCTTTAAGCGATGCCCTTGAAAAGAAAAACAAAGAGATTGATGATCTTAAGAAAACATGTGCAGATCTCAGAAAGGTGGCGCCACCTATAGACAGAACTGCAGGTGCTTTGGAATCCAGCCGATTTTATATGCAGATTTACTCAATTTCCACAGCAGAGTGACAAATGAAAAGTTTGGAGTAGTTTTATAAGGTATCAGAGACTCTGTTGAGTTGGTTTTCTGTTACTTTTGGGACATTTTCACTTTGTAACGATTTGGGGCTTCTGTCAAGCCAGCCCTGTACATGGTTGAAGTGTGCTAGAGCGTGACCACCCTGACCTCGAGCAATTGTTTACACTGGTCCCAGGTGCATGAACTCAGGTGTCAACATGGCCGGAGATGAGACGAAAGAAAAAGAGACTCTTCCGCCTGAGGATCCTAACCAGTCAGACATTGCTATTACCAGGATTGAGGACCTGGCTACTATTGCCAAAGAGGATTATATCAAAGTGTTTTTGACCAATATGGAAAAAATCTTCCGATTTAATTGTAAGGATATCCAGAAACAGATTGATCAGGAGGACATGGCGATAATACAGGAGTTGCGAAAGCAGCTGTTGGACATTTTTCAGGGTAAGTTTGCCCAGTATAAGGACAAATTCGCCATCAACCGCATGGTAAAACACAAGTTTGTTGCGGACATCTACCATCTTGGGTACAGTGTTGTGTGTAAAAATCCTACCAAAGACTCTGAAAAGATATTCAAAGAAAACACTGTGGTTTCGGCCAATAGCGTCACTGACGCGTCTGAACTGGCAGAGTTGTTGAATGTACTCTCTGATTTAACTGCTCGTGTAACAGAGGTTGAGAAAGAACTTAGATCACAGAAAGCAGATAACGAGCAGTTGAGAAAACAAATAGTTGCCCTGACTGACACTAATGATATAGTACAGGGAGATGGTACTTTACACAAAACTCCTATCACGGATGTTCCACATGTCTCTAAGCCATCTGCTCCATGTGGTAAAAGTAAACAAGTGAATAAGAATACAGCTCAGGTGAACACAATTGTGTGCGTGAGTGATGTCGCAATTGATAGTGGAAGTGAAATGTCTGCTGATAGTGACAATTTTCAGCTCACCCCAAGACAACGGAAAAGAGCTCATCGCAAGGCCAGAAAACAGAATAAGGCTAGCCATAATCATATGCCTGATACAGGGAACCCTTGCGATAACGAGCCTACTGCTAATGGAAGTATTTGGTGCCGTAATGTGCAACCCGCTGCACCTGTAAAGTCATTCCACCTATCTTCACAATTGCGGGGTAGTACAGGCGGGGCAGCGATTCAGGCTGCACCTAGCTCACAAATTAAAGCAGCATCTAAAACAAACGTCCAGATGAAAGACTTATATATAGGGGGAGTGGACCCAAAGTGTACTGTTTCGGACTTACGCAAGCATATCGCTGGTATTACAAACTCCATGAGTATTGATAACATGGAGATTAGCACACTGACAAGAAAGTCTGATTGGGCCTCCTTCCGCGTACGTGTTAACATCACTGATGCCGATAAATTACTTGATTCACACAATTGGCCTTCTGGTATTATTGTGCGGCCATTTCGTCGATCCAGTAGTCAAAAAGGGAATGTACAATCCTATGGAAAATACAAAAGTTCCACACAGTCGACATACAGGTACTGGGGTGACTCAAAACGCCAAAGTGGGAGCTATAACTCAGGATCCCGACGTTATAACCAGCAAAGTGGGAGCTATAACTCAGGATCCCGACGTTGTAACCAGCAAAGTGGGAGCTATGACTCAGGATCCCGACGTTATAACCAGCAAAGCTCCTCCTACCAATCAAACAGCTACTATTAAAAATGATGAGAACGTTTCAGTGAAATTAAAAACACCTAATCTCACCACAGTGAAACTGAAATGTGACACTTTTAACTGTAAAGGTTATAAGCAGTCAATTGATTACATTGGTGATAGGCTTCTTGAATGTGATATATTATGCCTTTGTGAGACCTGGCTCAAGCCTCATGAACTTGATGTACTTTCCACGACTCTCAATAACTGGTCTAAATTAAAAAATGACAGTTTCTCATGTTTTGCCAAGTCTGGAATGGTTGATCTGGACCCAGACTATAGAGGTCGTCCATTTGGTGGGGTGGCCATAATTTGCAAAAACCGGCATTCCCTATCTTTTCATGAACTGGAAACCGGCAGTGAACGGGTTGTTGCAGTATCAGTGAATGACCCGTCGGGTAAAAGATTACAAACAATAGTGTGTGTATACATGCCCTTTTTTCAGGGTGGCAACAAGGATCAAACTGAAGCATTTATTAATACCATCGATGCTCTTCAGGCTGTTATGGACAACTATTCAATGTTGGCGCCAGTGAAGTTACTGGGTGACTTCAATTGTCAGCTCCCTAAATGCAGCAAACTTCACAGAAAGTGGTATACTGAGCCGGGTTTTAATATGCATAGTAACATTCTTTATAATTTTCTACAAGCCAATGATCTTATTGCTGTTGATTTCATGTTCCCCCAGGCTCAGAAATATACATATTTTTGTCACACTCTGGGAAACTTTTCATGGATAGACCATATTTTCACTTCAGAATATGCACGGAACTCTATTCAAATGTGTACTATTTTACAACACGATGCTTCAAACGTCAGTGATCACCTGTGTGTCAGCTGTGATTTTACTATTCAAATATCGCCAACCTGCACAAATGACCAGACAAGTAGCTCGGGTCATAAAGGTCAATATGGTCCACTGTGGTTTTGCCCAGCCAATTGGGGAAATGGAGTACGTAATGAACAATATAAGCTTGCCTTAGCACGTGAGCTTACTGACCTAGACATGCTTGACCTTAACTCTTTACCCCCAGACACTATTCAAGCGCAAACAGAACATTACATTTCAGGGCTAAATAAATGCATTCACGATGCGGCCAAGTCTGCTGGCTGTGTCCCCAAGAGAACTTTTCGACCTAAACCCTATTGGTGCCCGAATCTAGCCCGATTACGTGATAAAAAGCGATTTTGGTACCACTTGTGGACTTCTAATGGGAGTCCTAGGCAAGGTGTAGTATTTGAGTGCTACAAAGGAATAAAGAAAATGTTCAGACAGCTGTCCAGACAGTGTGTTTCTGCCCTGGCTCGAGATCAGTTTTATCGCCTTAATAACCTGTATCATGACAGAAAAATCACAGCGTTTTGGAATGTACTGAAAACACATCGACGGAAGCGTGTGAATTCATCTCTTAAGGCAAATGAGTTTGCTAATTATTACAGCAATATTATGTGTGACAATAATGACCTAACCAGCGCACAACAGGAGATACATGATAATGTAGAATTATACCATGTCAGTGACAGTGACAGCACTGTTTCTCCCATCACTGCAGATGCAGTTAGTGATATCATTGACTCGATGAAGCGGAATACGTCACCTGGCTGTGATGGAGTTACACCTGAGCATTTATTTTATGGCAAATCTGAGATTTTATGCAATCATTTGGCTACATTTTACAACATGATAATAGATTACAATGTGATACCGTCGATTTTACGTTTGGGTGTAATTGTACCCATACTGAAAAAACCTTCTTTGAACCCTCACACTGTGAGCAACTATAGACCAATTACAATCAGCTCTGTACACGCCAAAATAATAGAACAGTGTTTACTTCCATCAGCTGAAGTGTCGGATAATCAATTCGGATTTCGAGAAGGATACGGTACCTCCATGGCCTGTGCAATGGTCAATGAACTTGTTTCCTATTTTGGTTTAAACATATTTTATTCGAAAAACAATCGGTCAACAGGCACAATGCCTATATTAAGACCTCTTGTACATAAAGTGACAATACATACATACAATGTTGGACTGCCAGATAACATATAAATACACGCACAGTACGTTACAGACAGCAGACAGTGAAAGGGAGAAGGAGAAGAGGCTATTGGGCGAGCACGTGTTAATTTGCTTGTCCATATCTTAAACTGGCGACGAGATCTGTATAAATGTAAATTATAGTGAGAGGTACCTGCTTGAAAGCTTTACTGAGGTTGACTAATCTTTGAATCTTTCCGTAGATTTAATATAACAATGTACTGATCGAAAAATGTCATAATTTGCGTTTTTGTTGCCACCTGATATTCCGTAAAGTAATGTTTTTAGGTTGAAAGGTGCCAAAGATACAATTTCAGTTTGAAGTTTGTCCCTTTGGATGGTATATTTGCTGCACTGAAAAAAATAGTGGAAGTAATCCTCAACAGAATGACCACAGGAACAAAGTGGTGACATTATCAAGCCCATTTTGTACAAGTCAGAATTCATCTGGCTACAACCCATTCTTATCCTGGCATGTATAATGGCAATTTTTCTTTCTCCAAAGTAAAATAATTCATTTCTTTTCGGTGTACTTTTGCTTAATTTCCGTTTGAAGTCAACATTTTCCGAATTTTTTGTTGATCTTGAAAGAAGATTCCATTCACGGATAGTAGATGGGAGAAAGGAGTTGTAATGTATGTTTTTTCTAGCAATAAGGGGTGTTATGGTTTGTCTGGATCTTATGTTATATGCATTTCTTTCTCCCGCTGTCTGGGGAACTAGGTCACAGAGGTAGGCAGGAGCAAAACCATTTACTATTTTGAACATGAGAACTAATTTTTGTTTACGTCTTCTTTCGGAAAGTGTTTCCCAGCCCGTTTCTTCATATATTTTACTGTGACTTGTTCGACTCATTGCTCCTGTTACAACCCGGGCTGCAGCCAGTTGAATACTTTCCAGGAGATCCCTGTCCGATTGTGTGCATCCATCCCAGACCACGCTGGCATATTCTAAACAGGGCAGAATGAAAGAGAAGTATAAAGATTCCAGCGCCCGTCTGTTCAATTTGTATTGGAGGCTTTTTAGAATACCTACTAATTTCCTTGACTTTACAGCAATCAAATTTATGTGTGATGCCCACGAGAGGTCGGCAGAAAAGATGATGCCAAGGTGCTTATGATGTTCAACATTTTCAATATTTGTTTCTTGGAACATTAAGTCAGGGTGATCAACAGGTCTCTTTTTACGAGTAAAAAGTAATGATTTGGTCTTTGCTGGGTTGAAACTGACCAGCCATTGTTTTGCCCAATCAGACATGGAGGAAAGATCGTGAGTTAAAGTGTTTGCCCCTTCGGCTGGATTATCTACTTGGATATATAGTGTTGTATCGTCTGCAAAAAGACGAATTTCTGACTTGACTATATCTACAATGTCATTTACATAGATCAAAAACATGAGTGGGCCTAGTACTGAGCCTTGTGGGACGCCTGCTTCGATACTGCCCCAAGTAGACGCCTGACCTTGGATAACTACGCGCTGACACCTGTCATGAAGATAATTTTCGACCCATTTTAATAGATTGCCATGAATCCCTGCTTTCTTCATCTTGTAAACCAAACCCGGATGATGTACTTTGTCGAAAGCTTTTGTTATGTCACAAAAGACTACACGAACTTCTTTTTCCAAATCAACAGCTTTGGTAAACTCGTTATATAGAAAAACCAGTTGGTTAACAGTTCCGTCACCAGGAATAAAACCAGATTGTTTATCGGAAAGGACGCAGTTGTCCCGGAAAAAATTGAACATATGCTTGAAGACTGCTCGTTCAAACACTTTGCCTACACAACTTAGGAGCGAAATGGGTCTGTAATTTTTACAATGTTCTGGTGATCCATTTTTCAAGATCGGTGACACGTGGGCTTTTTTCCATTCTGACGGAAATCTAGAATTACTGAGAGAAAAGTTAAACAATTTAGTAAGGGAGGGAGTGATGCTAGATGCAGCCTCTTTTAATAATAAAGGACTTATGCCGTCTGGTCCACAAGCCTTATCAACTTTCAGAGATTTCAAGATGTCAAAAACTGTTTGTTCTTCTAACTCTACTTGTTCTAAAACATTTTCCTGATCAAGAATATCATGCCCATCCAGTGTAAAGGCCGAGGAATCGACACGACATTGTTCAAGGAAAAAGTCATTAAAAATGTTTGCTTTTGTAGTATTATCGGAGGTGACTGTATTATCTGAAATAATTGCAGGAATCGATGATTTAGATTCTCCAGAGATAAGGTATTTCACCATTTTCCACCAATTTTTGCTTTTGAATTTACCCTCATTAACAACTTTACACTGCTTTTTGTGATACTCCTCTTCAGCTGTTCGCAAGTCACTTATATAAGCATTACGCAAGTCACGAAAATATCGCCATATGTGATGATTTTCATTTGATACCTTTGCTTTTTTATGTATTCTTTCCACTTTCCTCTTTTGAGTGCGCAATTTGGACGTGTACCATGGTGCATCATTTGCACGTATAGTCACGTTTCTGTTGGGTATACAAGCTTGTGCAACAGACAAGAAGTACTGGGTCCACATGTTGCAGGCCGTGTTAATACAATCAGTATCGAAGCAGGCATCCCAATCAGCCTCATTCAGTTTTTGCCGGAAAATATCAAAATCAGCTCTAGAGTAATCCCATATGTGTCGGTCGAATTTTCCTATTTTAAGGCTGAACAGTCACCTGTATTTTTATGCTCGCTCGACGCTGAACGATGTTTTGACTCTGTTTGGCATGCAGGATTATTTTTTAAACTGAAAAATTTTTTACCGTTTGGCCATTGGAAATTTTTATATACCTGGTACAAAAACCTATTGGGTGTTGTAAAATGGAATAGTTCGCACAGTAGTATCTTCAGTATCACTAGAGGTACCCGACAAGGAAGTTGTTTGTCGCCGCTATTCTTCAATATATTTTTAGATGGTTTACTGGAAAAACTCAATAGAACAGAACTTGGACTACGTTTTAACACAGAATGTATTGGTTCTCTGGCCTATGCAGACGATGTTACCCTGCTTAGTGCCACGGGACCCGACCTTCAAGCACAAATCAACATTTGCACGGAATATGCAGATACCTGGAGATTTTCGTTTGGCTTGAAAAAATCCAAATGTATGGTGGTTGGTGGCAGTGTGTTTAATACGCTTCCAACTTGGAATCTAAAGGGCCTTCCCATAGAAACAGTCACATCGCTAGAAATCCTCGGTACAGTATTTGACGCCTCCTGGTCCAGTAAGAGCCACGTGAAAAACCGTATGCAGAACTGTCGTCGCATTTATTATGGTCTTAATAACGTAGGAATGCATTACCCGGGTCTCCATACCGATGTTAAAATGTACCTGTGGAAAACTGTGTGCTTACCTGTTCTTACTTACGGTGCTGATTGCCTTAGTCTTCCGGAGCACGAAATACGAGATTTGGACTCTTTGCAAGCTACTCTCATTAAACAGTCGTTGGGACTAAGCAAACGGTCGCACCATAGTAATCTGTTACATGCTCTAAACTTGCCTCTTGTTCACACTGTAATTAAGCAACGAACTGTCTCTCTGTTTTACAAAATATTCAAGACTATCTCACCACTACGTAATTTGATTTTGCTTCAACTTGCCAACTTTATTTTACACGGTACCCTATACCCTGGATCCTTAATTGCGCGCATCGTATCATTTAACGTATCTCCTCTGTTCATAGCCTTCAGTGACACTTGTCCTAGACTTTTTAGTGGTTGCTCCGCGGACACTACTACCCCTGATGGACTGGTGGACTCGCTCAAATTTTTAATTTATTCTGATAACTATTTTAAGCCATGGTCCGCGGAGCACATTCTCACCGGCCTCCTCACCAGAGCTTTTTAATTTAATTTGAATTCATATGCTTGGCCGCTTTTATGTACATATGTATATTTTACTTTCTCCCAAGTGGAGGTTTTAATAAAAATTATTATTATTATTATTATTAAAGGACCACGACGCTTTAGAGCAGTATGGTTGGAGATGGAGTCTTCGTTTTTATGGTATCGACGAACCAACTGACGGTGATGACAACGACGATACTGATGAGAAGATCCTTGCTTTCTGTAAGGACCAGTTGGGCATCAGCTTGAGTCTTCACAATATTCAACGGAGCCACCGTGTTGGTCGGGTGTCTTCACCATGGTCACATAACAGCACTTCCTCGAGGGCAACGCCGAGAGCGATTATTGCACGGTTTGACAGTTACCGGACCAGGGCTATGGTCTTCAGAGCCAAAACCCGCCTGAAAGGAACATCTTTCCTGGTCACTGAAGATCTGACCAAACACCGATCAACCCTAGCGTACAAGGCAAGATGCCTGAAGAGAGCTGGCAAAATTATAGACACTTGGACAAACGATGGGAGAATAAAAATTAAAGTCAAATTACCCAACAGTTCAGTTGTAAGAGTGTTACAAGTCTACAGCGAAGCCGAGCTCTTGCCATATTCAGAGCTGTGAACATAAACTCTCTTTCAATCATTGACTTGCCTTTGCAAAAACAATTTGACATATTGTCCCGAAACCACTGTCTTATATTTGGTCCTATGTTTGATCACGTATTATACAGACTCTTGCCTACTTGCTTTCAATTTAGTTTCGCTTTGGTTAGGGTCATTCTTCCTATACCCATCTTTATTGTAACCCAGTTCCTGTGGTAAATATATATTACCCAGTACAGTAATAAGATGATTATAATTCACTGAAGCTGTATTCTGTGCTAAGTAATGTTTTAAAATGTTCCTAAACCCATGTCTGTATATGTGTGCTGCAAGCGCATATTCACATTATGTTTACTGTCCCTACATTATATTTGCTATCAAACTGCTGACTCGCATTCGCACTCGCTTTCGTAAACATAACTTGGGTGAAACTAAAAGTACAGTAATTCACAATACAGTAGGAGAAAGTTTAGGATACATTGTGATGCATATTATCCTAAAGTAATGCTTTATGTACTACTTTGGGATATTACTGCAGATCCGCTATAACAATGCGTTTGAAATATGTTACTTTTAAAAGTTGTGAGTCTCGGTTCAAATCACGTGCACGTTGCTCCACCATCTCCTATTTTTACTTTACCTGATGGGCAGACTTGCGCACGTGTATTCCTGATCTCACTAATTGAAAAGGAATACGTGAAGTATCTCGATGTTTAATTAGGAAGTGAGGTTATAAGTACATATTCCATGTTAGCATTATTAATTTTGCTCGAAAGTATCACGAGAAAGCATCAAGCTACTACTGATGGAATCTACAGCAGCTTAACCACTGTACAGTGCACATGTAATATCAATTAAATATGCGGAGTCATGACTCAATAGCTTTCGCGCGACCAGCTCTTATTTTTGCCTGCTAAGTAGATGTGCACCTACATCTGGAAGTCTCACTAAGTTACAAGGTATACGCAAACTGTTTTTGGTCACGTTGAATAATATGCAACTGAAATGAATCCCTAATGACTATATTGCAGTCGACATTTATATTATATTATATTATGTTATGTTATGTTGTGTTATGTCATGTCATGTCGTGTCATGTCATGTCGTGTCATGTCATGTCATGTCATGTCATGTCATGTCATGTCATATTATTTTATATTGTGATCTTGATTATTTATCTTCCATCTCAGACAGGCCGGGCCCTGTGTGGTTCATGCTCCGGGAGCGGAATAGGGCCGGAGAGGGCCTGGTTTGGTCCGAATCTTTTTCGGACCAATGATCAGGGGTTCACTGCCGGAATGTCTCGCGCATCTGGACTTGTAATCGTTTATTCCGTCATATCTATTTGACTGGTTCATAATGCCTGTGTTCTAAACGTGTGCGAAGTTTCCAATGAAGTAAGTCATGTGGTAAGATGTAAGTACCCATAAATATATTTGTGCTTGATGTAGATTACTTTTAACATCTGCGTTCTAACAGTTCTGACACAATTTTGCTATTCATATATTCCTTATAGCATTCTTCTCTCTCTCTTTCCCTTTGTCTCCTTGCCTTCTTGGTCTTTGTTTCGGTAACACGGCGCGGATGGCGCGGGACGTCGTGAGGTACTATAATGGTGATGAGTTTAAGCTTATGTGACTAGCATATCATAAATGGTTGTATGTGAAAGATTTGTACTTCGTTACCCTGGGTAACATTCAAACCTGCACATCATGTTGCACGTTAGTGCTTTTTGTACATATATATTTCATACATGTTTACATGTCTTCATGTCTGTGTTTTGTGTTTCTTTTGGAGTACAGGTCCTCGAAAACACCTGTTATTTGATAGCGTACAACTTTGCATTGCTGTTGTTCTTTTGTGATATGTCAAAGGAGGTGTCTACTTTATACCATTGTACCGTAAAATTGATATATCAATACCGTATTTATGTACTGCAAGTGTTGCTTTGGAAATCATGCAAACTCACGTATAATGCTCTGTTGCTAATGATACCTGGTTTTATATGCCTGATTATCCGGACTGAGAGTGTACCCGGTATCCATCTTTTATTTATTCAGGAGGTCTTGGCAAGTGACCGGGCCGGTCACCCCGTCGCACCATTAATACTCTTAATATTCAAATTTGCCTTATGGCAGGACTATTTGTGCGAGGTTAGGGCTCTGCTAGCTTTCCTCTGCTTTACTTATGTAACAATTTCATTTGTGATTTTAAACATATTCCATGGATGCTTAGACAGCATGATTCTGCATTGTGTAGACATAATAGAAGTTTACGAGGCAAGTTCAAGTTCTGTTCAGTTTCATGTATCATGTATTATATTGGGTAGCTCGTTGCTGCTCTTAACCCTTATTCTTTACTGTTTATCTACTACTATTACTCCTGATACCGGGCATGTGTGCCTGGCTACACAATACAATATTCATTTGTACCACAAACAGTTCGATGATGTGCTTGACTTTTTGTTGTACGTGGTTGCTCTACTGATGCTGATTTCTGGTGATGTACATCCAAACCCGGGCCACATTACTTCATTTGCAGATTTAACAATTTGTCACGCTAATATCCGTAGTTTGTCAGACGACAAACTAAGATGTATCAAAACCTCTTTGGTCGACGATTTTGACATTATTGCCCTCTCTGAAACCTTTCTTCACCCTGCAAGTCCATGTCGTAATTTAGACTTACCAGGTTTTAACCCCATTTTCAGGCGAGACAGAACTACCGGTATGGGGGGCGGTGTCGCTGTCTTTACCTCAAGAGCACTGGTTACCAAAAGACGAGCTGATCTTGAGAGTCAATACATAGAGTTACTTTGGGTTGAAGTCCGACTACACAATAACAAGTTCTTGTTTGGTGTAGTCTATCGACCACCTAATGCATCCGTTAGTTTCTGGGACTATTTTCAGGACTGTGTAGATAAAGCAGGAAATTCTGGTGTGGACAAAATCGTAATTATGGGTGATATAAATGCAGATCATAATACAAACGATGGCAGGAAACTGTTCGACTTTTGTATGACCAATAATCTAAATATGCACGTCAATACACCAACCAGGGTCACTGAAACATCTTCAACCTGCCTTGACCAAATAATCACAAACATTCCTAATTATGTCTCTAATGTCAAGGTATCTCCTCCTTTGGCTAACTGTGACCACTCGGTAATTAGTGCAAATTTGTTATTCAGACGAAAGAAAAGTCCATGTTTTACTCGGTTTGTTTGGAATTATGATCGAGCAAACTTTGAATTATTTAGAGAGAAATTATATCAGTATGACTGGGGGTCCTGCTTCGACTCGGACGATTTTAACACTCAGTGTTCTAAATGGACGAGTTCTGTCCTTTCTGTTGCAAAAGAGTGTATCCCAAATGATAGTGTAATGATTAGACCTAATGATTCTCCGTGGTATACTAATATTCTTCGTGCTGCTAAGAGAAAGGTAGAACGTATACATAAAAGAGCCAAAAAGAATCCGTCTTTGTGGCCTTATTTCAGGCAATTGCGTAACAAGTACATAGAAGATTTGAGATTAGCCGAGCAGACCTACTACAAACGCCTTGACGACTCTGTTAATAATACGCAACATCGAAAGAAAAGTTGGTGGCACACCGTAAAATCCTTTTTAAACAAGAGCCAATCTCCTGAGGTACCGGCAATCATTCACAACGATCGTACTTATACTGACAACGAAATTAAGGCACCTATCTTTAATGATGTTTTTCTAAACAACTGCAGTGTAGATGATACAAACTTTACCCCACCTACAAATTCCCAGGGGTTTCAACCTCCCACTGATTTTTTAAGTTTTATTTCAGTCAGAAGTAACGAAGTATTTTTCATTCTAAAATCCCTAGATACTACAAAGGCCAATGGACCAGATGGAATCAGTGCACGTCTTCTTAAGGAAGCTGCTCCTGCAATTTCCGAGCCGCTTACTAGAATTTTCAACAACTCACTGTCAAAAAGATCCTTTCCCAGTGAGTGGAAAAAGGCCAACGTTGTTCCGATTTTGAAAAAAGGATCCCCCAATGACTGTAGCAATTACAGACCTATCTCCCTTTTCAGCTGTGTTTCCAAAGTCTTTGAAGGAGTCATTTTCAAACATGTTTTTAACTTCTTCCGTGACAAACAGGCGATTTCCGACTGTCAGTCCGGTTTCACACCTGGTGACAATACTGTCAACCAATTGTTATTCTTATATAATCATTTTTGTCAAGCTGTTGATTTGCAAAAAGAGGTCAGAATAGTATTCTGCGACATCTCTAAAGCTTTTGACAGAGTGTATCATCCTGGGCTGTTACATAAATTGGAAAAGGCTGGGATCACTGGGCCATTATTAATGTGGTTTAACGACTACCTAAGTAACCGTCTTCAAAGAGTTGTTATCCAGGGTGGCACTTCTTCTTGGGGCCGAGTCGAGGCAGGTGTCCCCCAGGGCTCTGTTTTGGGTCCTTTATTGTTTTTAATTTTCATAAATGATATTGTAAATGTAGTACGATCACCCATACGATTATTTGCAGATGATACCACTTTATTTATAACTGTAAATGAGCCTGCTGCAGCAGCGGCTTCTCTTAACTCTGATCTGCAGGAAATCGAGACTTGGGCTGAACAGTGGCTGGTTGTATTCAATCCTTCAAAGACAAAATCTATGATCATTTCGAGAAAGAGAATACCTAGAACACACCCTAATCTTGTATTCATGGATCAAACTTTGCAAAACGAAACTGAACACAAACATCTTGGACTCATATTACGATCAGATCTGACATGGTCCAGTCAGATAAACGAAATTATTAATAAAGGTATAAAAATAGTTAATATTTTGAAACATTCACAAATGCGTCTCAGTAGAAAATCCCTAGAAATCTTGTATCTCTCTTTCATTCGCCCAATTCTTGAATATGGATCTGCTGTCTGGGATGGATGTACATCATCGGAATCTGAACGATTAGAGAATGTGCAGCAAGCAGCAGCACGAGTTATAACAGGTGCAACTAGAGGTACCAATCACCAACTAATTTATGAAGAGGCAGGTTTAGAAAAATTATCGGAACGTCGAACCAAAAGTAAATTGATTTTATTCTACAAAATTGTGCATGGATTGGCTCCTTTTTATTTACAAAATCTACTCCCGAACTATGTTCATGATAGAAATTGCTATGAAGTACGATAAAATCGGAATTTTTCTTCAGTACGCACTCGAACCAATCTCTTTGATGTATCCTTCTTCCCATCCACAGTCAAACTTTGGAACAGTCTACCTATTCATGTACGAAATTCTGAAAATGTTGATGAGTTCAAATCCAGGCTCAATAAGAACACAAAGAAATGTAATAAATTGTATTATTTGGGGGAGAGGAGAGTGACAGTCCTTCACGCACGCTTGCGAATGAAATGTAGTATACTTCGGTCAGATTTGTTCAATAACGGTGTTGTGGACTCTCCGGGGTGTGCCTGTGGCACGGCGAACGAGGACACGTTTCATTATTTTTCTGAGTGTATGAAATATAGAATTCATCGTGACGAACTTCAAAATTCTGTCTTGCCTCTCGCATCTTTCACTGTCAAAACACTTTTATTTGGGTCTAAAAACTGTACTTTCAAAGAAAATGAAGATATTTTTAAAGCTGTTCATACATATATTATCAAAACAGCTAGATTTGACACCTGATTATATTTGATATTTATTTAATGTTATATGCAAGTACATGGTTACATAATTAGAGGACCAACTCCAACCACCCTCTCTCTATCTGTGAACACGTATCGTGCTGTGTTATTCTTCCAGTCGTGTGGCTTGCCACCCTATCTGTCATTGTTACTGTGGCGTTTTTCTTTGCATCAGTCCTAAGTGTTGTCAATCGTCTTCTCTAATTTCTCTCTTATGTGTGCAAGAAGGATTGATATAGGGCACCGCCCTGTTTCCTAATTGCTTTAATAAAATATGTTTAAACCAAATACTACGCTAGGCCTTTTCAAATCATTTAGACCCCCCCCCCCCCCCATTTATTGAAACATTGAGGCAGCTGCTGCAATCTTATCTATGAAACATGTTTTGGTAGAAAAATGCAGATGGCATGATATTGTCATATTTTCACTCTCTGGTAACGTTGAATATAAAAATAGCAATCAGAATTGAGAGTTAACTCAGTCCATACTATGGTGACATGCATTGGTCAGTAGTGTCGGTACTGCCTGGTAAGTCATGCTGCAGCTGCCCTTGCTTGCCAGTCAGTCGGTGCCAGAACCACAGACTTAAGACTGTAGGCATGTTGGTACTTGAATGAAATTAGACAGTGTCATTACCATATCCAAACCGTAGTCGTAACGAAACAAATCCAAGTCAATTCCGACCAAAGGCAATGTTCCTTGGTATGTATAGCTGAAACATATAAATATATACCAAAGGCAATGTTCCTTGGTATGTATAGCTGAAACATATAAATTTATAGTTCGTATTTACCCAAAAGAGACCAAAACGTAAGTGCAAAGGTCCATATGGGGAAAAAACCTTATCTAGTTTTCACATGACAGAATGCAAAAAGTTTTGTTTGAAATTATTGGCCTATTTCACTAAATTGGCTTGAACACTTGCATCATTCATGCACAAACAGGGCCATACAATGTATGAAAGGGACCAAAATTTGCAGCACATCAGAGAATTTGTAAGCGGAGGTTCTTAACTTGTTGAAAATGTCAATAAAATTCATTATTTAAAAGGTACTACTTGCAACCACCATCTCAACAATGATCATCATCCATATAAGTCCACAAAGCGACACCAACACCAACATCAATCCATCAGAAAAGCCCTCTAGGCCTAAAATGACCATCAATAAGAATCTAAACAACATGATTATATAATTCGATGTGTTTTAGGCATGTAGTTAAAGACATGATGTACGCCGGACCGTGCATCCAGATATGTGACAAATCAAATAGTTATTACAGACCTTCTTTAGAGGAGGGGATAATTTTATCATATCAAAATACACTAGAGAGGTCGCCTTGGCTTAAGCGTTATCAGTTGCGGCTTCTTTATATATATATATATATATAAAATTATTATTTCGTACCCATAAGGCACACATAAATGAAGAGAAAAATAAAGTCACATCAGTCTAATACAATGAGGAAATATCACCATTGCTGGGTAATAATGTATGAGATACAATCATTGTTCAACTGAATAACATGACTGATAAGAAATAAGTCTCATTAATATGTCTTGGTTGTGGACAGGAATTCGGTTGTTTTATTCAGCTGTTGCGGGTACAGTGACTGTAATTTGGTATCTCTGGCCAGGCAAAGTTCTTTTATAAAGGCTCCAACATGACTGTAATTACCACGTGTGTCCTGACTACCTGAAAAGGAAAGGTTATGTAAAATACATGGCAGGTTTTCATTAATTAAGGTACATTTGTTCACACAATACTTAGAACCAATAAAATTAAGGGAGTTACAGCCACTCTAATCTAGAGAAAGGAAGCCACAAAATCTAACCAAGTCATAATTGCATGTTATAATGTTGTAAAAAAAAGGGGAACCTCTAATATAACTATATAACTGTAATTCTAACGGTTTGTCATCACATATTAAAGGTATTAAAAGGTAATAATTGGCTGTAACTTCAATACGGATGGTGTTATTTTAGTCGGCTATCTCTGTGATAATAATTTTCACCTGTTGTGTCCTACTGGCAACAAGTTTACTTCCTAAAACATTTGTTGAATCAGCAGACCTTCAGACCTTCAGACCTTTGGCTCTCGTACTCAATTACATTCATTGCCAGAAAACCAGCCAATCAGAGAAATAAAACTTTAAGCTTGAGAAATGACGTGTACATGCTGGGCCGCTTCAACATGTCGTGATCGAAATTAAGTTGTCTGCATATAACTGGGTCCTCTTAAGCGTTGGGACCACGAGCGCACTGTACGCTTTAAAAGGTCAACTAACACTGACCCAATGCACTATGCAGAGTATCAGTGCCGGCCACTAGCGCCCTGCACTTTGACAGGAATACTAATCATATTAGATTTAACTACTGGAGTGTTAAGTCTTGTGTCTGTGTCAGTTGCAGCGGGCCCCTCGCAAAACCGGTCCTTCCAGCAGTGCCGGATATAGATCTGCCCTTTTTGTTCTTTTTGATGTGCATGGGATAACCATCACGATTTAACTATTAGCTTTCCAACTGTTAGCACGTCCGCAGTCTTTAGTGTATTGGTCGGCTATAACTTTACGTGGGATCTTTACCCGGAAAAAAAAGGAAACAATTTCAACGCATGATAGCTTTACAAATTGCCCATTGTGATGAAAATATAAACACAATCAAGTGTTTTCAGAAAACCTTTGAAGTTGCTAGGATTTAATAATAATAATAATAATAATAATTTTTATTAAAACCTCCACGAATGGAGAAATTAAAAGATACATCGGGATTATAATCATATGAAAACACAAGTACAAAAAATATTACACAGTGACCAGCAGATGACAACATCGAGATGACATATCACAATTATTGAAATTATACATCACAGATATTAATAATACAAACTATAATCAAACATGAAAATTATAAAGAGTTCGTACTGTGACACATATGACATTATTCGGTCATGAGAGGGCGTGGTACCCGATTATAACACTTATGAAGGGACAGCCGTCTGCTCTGAAGTCAATTAAATTGCAAAATTGTTCACCTCTCTGTATAATCCTCAGGGCAGCCAGGCTTAAACTGTTTGCTATACGGTCATTTCCGAGTTTTCCTATATATGTGTAAATTTTATCAATTGTGTTAACTTTATTTTTGAGTTTTGTTGGACTTGTCCGTGTGGAACTAGGTATTCTGAGAATCCCGAGTGGTCTTTGTTATATACATTGACAAATTATCGAAGAGAGCCATTTTCTTGAATCTGTACATATATTTTATGATGAAAATATTTAGGGACATTTATCAAAAAGCAAGCAGCGGACAAAAGTCATTCTTTCTCACCCAAAAAACTGGCCCTTTCAACATTTTTTTTCAAAATAATAATAAGGTCCTCCCACGAAAAGTTGGTAAATACACGTGTTGACTCTTAAAATTCCTCATCTTCACTTGCTATAATCACTGATGCTACGCTGCGTATCCTCGTAAGTAAAGTGTTGTATTGTATATTGTCAAAAGTCTACAGCAAAGCAAGTGATGCAGGTGGGTTGAGAGCAAAAACGCTGAACTCATCCCACCCTAGTGACGCTTTTTCCCGCTAAAATCTAAATGTCGTGTGCTAATTTTATTTACTAATTCAGGGATTATTTTTGAAAGTTTTGGATGAAACTGACATTGAAGATCATTCAAATTATAGCCCATGGTCAACAGCTTTCCTTGGCGCGCTCTGGGCGCATTGTCCCCCAGAGGGCGCCAAGGAAATCCGTTGACTCGGTCTTCTATCAGGGTGGAATCAGTTGAAGAACCTGTCTGTCTTATTACTTCATCGGTATGCAGGGTTATAAATTTTTCACTTTCAAAATAAATTTTTCCATCGAAATGGGAAAAAAGCAATTGTGACTATATTTTGTACAAGTTGGAAACAGTAAAGGAATTATAACACCAGCAGTCTTGCACACCAAGTCCCTGTTTAAAATAAACATTGTTACAACACCAGAATATGACTGTAGCACAGATTATGATGTAGCTTTTAATTAATTTTTAAAGTGTCCTCGGTATACTATGCAACGGAATTCTTCACACAACAAATTAACACACCATGCTTGTCCTCGGGTTAAAACTTAGTTACACGGACCAGAAAACTGTCAACTTGCAATCCGTCTCGCTCAAATTAAATAACTACAAGGAAAGAAATGTATTTTTTAAAATTATTTTAACTGCATTATCTTGTATGTTGCAACTGTACATTGACCTGGTTGCCATCGCATGGGAACGGTATTGGGACACCATTATCCCTGACCCACTTACAAAGGGCCTACCTGAACATCAAAACCAAGCGAAAGGATATCCTCAACTATTACCAAAGGCGAATCTCATGGTTTGCAGTTCCAGTCTGTTGGCAATTTTGTCAGACAATTCTGATGTGTTGGCAATTTCGTCTCATGATTTGTCTGTTGGGAATTTCCTCTACCAGTCATGGTCTGTCGACAGATTTGTTAATCAACTTAAGTCTGTTCACCGTGATCTGCAGCAATCGTTGGAGAGGGAATTAATTCTATAGCACCAAATTCATACTTTAGATCCCACTTTTCTTGACCGGGCCCAAGAGGTTAAAAAAAAACTTCAAAAAACAACTTTACTTTTAGAGTTGCTGTTCATTTACTGCACAATCAGTAATTGCACCCGTGTAAAATGGAATATCTAGTGTTGTTTAGTCTGGCGAGATGGGTTTTTTTGGGGGGGAGGGGGGAATTTTTTTGTTTTGTTTATTTTTGTGAAGCGGCAAAAGGAATTCCCATAATCGTGATTTTGTGCGTGGAAAAAGAATTCCTTTAATACTTACCATGTTTCATATGTTTTACATGATGTTTATGGACGCAGACAACATTTAATAGCTTTCTCTGAATGGATTATTTTTCTTGATATTTGTTTCAGAACAGTAATGTTTATATATTGTCTACGAAAAGTAACACAGTTGGGGTGGGTTGGGTTGTGGAAGGTGGTTTCTCTGCCTTCAAGTGTTTTCAATTTTACAGAATTTTTTTTTCTCCAAACCACCAACTATATCTTGGTTTCCTATATAACAATACTTCAGTCATGAAACAAAACTCCAGGAATTTGTTTCAGGGGAGGCTTTCCTCGTGATTATTACAAGATATATTTACAGTTTAATGTGACTAATAAAGTTTCTTTCCTTTTCAGTGTGGGCCACCTGCCACTGCCAACGAGGTCGGTGCACGGGCAGACCGGTTTAGACTCGCGAGCCTCTGCACAACCGTGAAGAGAGGCGCGAGACAAAGCTCGACGCCGTGCCCGACATCTTTCTGTGATATCAACTTGCTGGCTATGCCAGAAAACTCAGGGTAAGTTCTTTTTATTTCATGGCCCAACGTAATCAGCCTTAATGTAGTTGAATAAATGGTCAGCATGCGCAGCGTTGATGGTGACACTGTTAGGGTTATTGGTTGGCTGATATTAGCAATTTTAGCTGTCACTTTCGTAATGTAATATGTGGTGTATATATTGTCTTCTATATATTTTCATGACTACGGATCTATATGTAACCATGAGCCCATTAGGGCAAAAAAAGGTCAATAAAATTGTCAGTTTGGTCGTGGATATCAGGCACGGTCAGCGGCTAGTTGACAGTCGCATCTGCATCTTGGTTGGATGAATTAAATGCAACAATTGAATAGTAGTCCAGTTTGATTGAGTGATATTAAGCCTCCGTTTACAGGGAAAAATTACAAAATTACAAAATGGCGAAGCACACGGGTAAAATATGTACAATTTACAAACAGGAAAACATGCTATAAAATGAGAACAACTTTATTCTCCCCTGTAGGTAAAATGTTTGATAGGATGGTGGGTGCGACCCACAACAGCAAGTGGACAGGGCTAAACCTACAGTGCCCATGCGACATCACTCACTGCCCCCCACGTCATACCCACACAGGAGATTAATCCTGGATGCTTGCACATGAAGATTGCAATTTGTCACCTGCAAGCCGTTGCTTGCATTTTTTTTTCAATCTTTTGTGTCCATGGTCATCGTATCGCCAAAAAGGTGGAGCCATTAACTTGTCCAGGACTTGTCCTGGAAAACACTTAGTATCATCCCAATGTGTCCCAGTAACTCTCTATTTGTCTACAAAAAGGGAATAAATTAATAAATATTTGTGCAAAGTATTCATCAAACTTTCCGTTTCATACCTCTTTGTCGATGATTTTATCTCTGCAATTACATACGATCCCTGTTCTATTACTGAACAGTATTTCTTTCTTTTTTCTATGCATGCCATCTGGTACTATAAAACCAGGATTTCTTAACAACGTCCTACAATATGTGATTCAAACTTTGATATTCAGAACTTCATTTCCTGTTCTCTTGAAACCCAACTTTCAAACACAGAAAGGTATGAATTCTTGCAAAATGTCAAAAGGTTTTGAGAAAAAACTGGAAAGTGTGTGGCATTTATGATGTCATGATAAAGTCTGTTGGTGTTCTATCACCCTGGGCTCTTCCTAAGAATTTTAGCTTTACGATGTGCCCTCAGTAACTATTTTTGCGAGTAGGATAGTTGTTGCCTGAGTTATACAACTGGACCGATTACAGATAAGTTTCTCTACATTGGTATAAATGAGGGCATGTCCGTTGTTTGATATGCATTAAAGCTGAAAAATTCGAAATGACGAAATTTGATTTTCGTTCAATGTAAATAAATTGATAAATAAATAAATGAATTAATGAATAAATAAGTAAATAAATACATACATGAATGAATGAATGAAGGAAGGAAAATAAATGAATAAATAAATAAATAAATGAATGAATGAATGAATGAATGAATGGATAAATGAATAAATAAATAAATAAATAAATAAATAAATAAATAAATAAATAAATAAATAAATAAATAAATAAATAAATTCCCTACTTGACTACTTTTACTACAATCGAGGACTTGACAGACATGTCAGACATGTCAGACATTTTTTGTACATTTGTCAAATAAACGAACGTTGACTAAAGATATGAAATTTGAGGGCTGGTACTGCAATTATTTAAACATTTTATTTGGTTTCTACACATCTTTCTAGAATAGAAATAGATGCTGACAGATTTGGCAAAATATCTTAATTAGGAGAAAAATCAACATAAATACGCTCTGGCAGAACAAAATGCGGTGATGCAAAGGACTCGCATACAATTTGTACTGTGTAGAGTATAACATTATGGTTTACTTGGAAGAGATAAACTAATGTTGATTCCGTAGTCGTCGAAAAATCTTGCCAATCAGGTTTAAATTTGAATTAGAAATAGCAAGTGGCAGATTTGGATCTAACACATGACAAGAATATGTGCAATAATTTCATGGGTCGGTTGGAATAGATATCTAGCAAATGGCAGACTCAAATCGTACGCGTGACGGGAACATGAGCAACAATTTGGTGGTCGGTGGGCGTTGCGATAATGTTGTCCGGTTACGGTCGATGATTAATTCATGTTTGATGTGATCATGTTTTTTGAGGTTTACACGTTATATACTACAGCGGGACCTGTCTTTAGGGACCACTCAGAGGACCTGTGAGAGTGGTCCTTTCTGACAGGTGGTCCCTAACAGCAGGTAAAATTAAACTGAAATATGCTAATGGGGATGTTGTGTCCTGTCCTTTAGCACAGGTGGTACCTTAGTAGAGGTGGGCTCACAGCCAGGTTCTACTGTACTTTTGATGTGACAAGCTTGCTTACCCAAGAGTAAATTTGGCTTGTAATCTGAATTGATGGCATCTGCATGTGAGCAACTCTTGATCTGCTGGTGAAGAATCACGGTCCAGATTTTATCGAAGTTATCACTTCAACAGTTAGATACAGTCACTTTTCCACAAAATAAGCTGATTAATCCTGGTAAATGCCGGGAACATATTCTATTGAAGTATTTTTCAAACGATTGGGACAGCTCTCGGCTGTGCTTAATCGGAATAAAGAGAAATGGGGAGTATTCGTTTGCCAAGAAACAAACCAGGCCAGATACTGCTAATACATTTTAGAGATGTTTTCTCTCTTTAGGGACCACCAGACCATTTCATCTCGTTTTGTTACAACCCCTTGAGCATTAAGTGAAATTATGTAATAATTGCCGAAAGAATTACTTCTGCACACATCTCTACTCTCTTTAGGGACTACATATACATTTACCCTTTCATTCATTCTGACTCAATCACTCATTCATTCATAGTTATTAATCTCTTAATACCTAAAACCTGTGTATCTTTTTGTTTATGTTCAGTTATGTACCCCTATTTCGATGAATACATTTTCCCTCTGTATTACAGGGGTTTAATGAATAATAATAATAATAATAATAATAATAATAATAATAATAATAATAATAATAATAATAATAATAATAATAATAATAATAATAATAATAATAATAATAATAATATGTATGCCCTCATGCTGGCGGATTTTCTTGAACAGGGCCACAGCAGCAAAGTTTCCACCATCGATCAACTTTTACACCGCTTTTTCTGAGTAGTGCTTCATCCGGTTCCTTAAAGCTGACGTGGCCGATGCCACATGTCGTCAACGCTGCGAAGGCATTGTTTCTGATTCCAATGTCGTGTCATCAATTTCATCGCAAACCAATATTTTCATGGCCACTGCAAAAACCCTATGAATAACATTTCAGCGTTATGGCTTAATCTTAATTTGATCCAGACTTAGATCCAGATTTATCTTGGATCATACTAAGTTTGATTTAATACAACAGAAACCTTAAAACAAAGTTGATATCATATCCAAGAACATTGAGTGTTTAACTGATTCCATACTATGGTGACAGGCCTTGGTCAGTGGTTCTGGCACTCCCTGGCAAGTCATGGTGCAGCTGCCGCAAGGGCAGCTGCAGCATGACTTGCCAGGCAGTACCAAAACCACTGACTTGAGACTATAGGCATGTAGGCATGTTTAATTAAGATTAAATAAAAGAAACCTGTTGTCTATAGGTATACAGTTCTTAACTTTTGGTACTTATTAACTAAATAGTTATACAAATGCACACAGAGTTCTAGTGCTATCAGCATGCATTTTCCCATCCTCACAAGTGTTCATTTCATATTGATCTTTCCAGGTAAATGGAAGTGATAAAAAGCTTTACCTGCCTACCTGGCTCCAGGAAGAAGTGTGTTGCTATACATGTTTTCTTTCTATTTTTCTAAATATGTATCATATTCATGTGTGTTCTGTTGAGAATCACACCATACAGTACACCCACATGTACTAATTCTTTGGCATGCTGTTGAGAGTGACATATTTCTTTGAAGTATTCCTGTCTTGTGGAGAAAAGGAATGTGATTTTCTGCAGTTCATTGGTTTGAACATACTTCAATTGCCTTTCGATCCTTCATTGTGCTTTATCCTTATGCTATTCTTTATCTTTACATATGTCAATGTGCGTCGTCCAGCCTAAGTTCTACAAATTCAGTGGGCATGCGCCAGGTTTAACTCTACCCAGCCCAAATTTTACACACCTATTCATTTTCACTAAATCTTCTTCAGATAATGCAAGATAATTTTGCACAATGAAACTTGTCAACAAATTGTGTGGCCAGTTTGATGACTATCCCTGTGTTGACCTTCAATTTGTGAGTTTATCTTGGTATTATCAGGTCTTGCTCTGACCTGACGTCTTCAACCACTCATAGTAACTGATCCAGCATGTTGGATTGTCCCTTCCATCATTAAAACATTCTCACTGTCCCCGCATATGAAATACCAGTAAGTTTTACCAGCTCTGGCAAATCAACGTTTGTATGTCCCATGTACTTACTTGGGGCTATCAGGTAAAGGCCCCCTGCTGGATTTAAAGCAAACAAGAAGGTCCTACATCCACAGCACTGTTGTGGGGATTATTTTCATTCATGGTTCCGCTGATGAATTCATTATTCTTCCATATGACTTTGTGTCCTTTTCAGACAGTTTTGTTTTTTTCTGTTCATCTTTCTTGTTGTCTTTTCTATATCGATTAAATCGAGAATGAAAATTACTCAAACTATCGAATTTTGTAGTAAATTACACAAAATAGACAACCTTAAATGATGACAAGACCTTTGACGTGAGTTTTACTGTATTTCATCTCTCTCTCTCTCTCTCTCTCTCTCTCTCTCTCTCTCTCTCTCTCTCTCTCTCTCTCTCTCTCTCTCTCTCTTTATATATATATATATATATATATATATATATATCGTTTCAATTTTATTTGTTGTCATCTTTAATGGTATGGCCTAAATTTACAATCTTGTTTACCCATGACAGTAAAAATTAAAATGGCCACCAATATTTTGGATTTTCTGGGAAAGTTTTCAAACTTTCATCCATATTTCACAGACATGTTTAAAAAGTTTCTGTTTGGTTTGCTAATTGCCACACCATTTCTTCTATTTAATATGATCAGCGTTTGTAATTTGATTTTTTTCAAACACCCTTAAACCTTCCCTGGCATGGTCAAGTTTTCACTTGTTATTGCAAATAGAGGTCGCCACTGAATCTTGCCTTGTTCTTATAATTAAAAAAATTAAGTAAACAAAAGAACCTTACTTATTTTCATCGGTGCACATTTGCATTATAATTTTTAAAATGCACGCATACAGCTAAAATTTCAATCTTTCGCCAATATCACATCAACACATAAGCGTAAAAAGTGTTAACTTTATGAACATAATGATACCATCATTTTAACACTTCAAATTTTCAAAATTTCTTGGTTTGGGCTTGCATATAATCAAACCACGAATTTTATCTGTTAAGAAGGTCTTACCAACATTAAGATATTTAATATTTGCTCACAAAATCAGATTGTTTCCCTAACATGCCCACTCCTTTCATTCATGCCCATGTGTCTGATTGATATCCATTAAATAGGGTATGGCTATTGATGACACAATAATTATGACTATGTGCAACAATTCATATACTTGGATGTTTTGTGTATTCTATAATGTTTATATAGCTCGTAACGGTTCTGGGTTTCTCCACAGAACCTATCGAAACCCGCAGAGAAGCAGCTGACATTGGGCTGGTTGTTGATGCATCTGGAAGCATTGGAAACAACTGGGCACAGTTCTAGACTTCTTAAAACGACTAATAAACAGCCTTCAAATTAGCCAGGATAATATTCGAGTTGGTGCTGTCAAGTTTGCAGAGTTTGTGCGAACAGAATGGATGCTGAACCGATATTAAACCAGGGCAGCTCTGATATCTGCTATCAACAGAATGACGAGAAAAGATGCATCCACCAACACACAAGGTGCCCTGGAGAGGCTGCGAACAGAACTGTTCCAGGTGGTCAATGGCGACAGCCCCAATATTGGTATTGTTCTTACGGATGGTCAAAGTAATATCAACCACCAACAAACCATTCCACAAGCTAACCTGATTAAAACAAGGAGTCAAAGACCATCTAGACTCATTGTCATTGGAGTTGGGCCAGAGACATCCAAACCGGAATTTCAAGCTGAACTAAAAGGCATAGCATCTGACCCAGACGACCATAACCTATTTCAGGTTGGAACATTCGGTGCCTTGAACAATATCTTGAAGGAGCTGAACATGCAAATCTGCACTGCAGTTCAAAAGCCTGGTAATTTATCTTCATTGATAGGTTTCTTGATTGTCATTCAGTGGTTTGTTAGTTGGTAAAATATAGTGAATATGCACAATTACGTCGATAGTAACACTGAGAACTTAGGCGATATTAGGATGAAAAAAACTTATGTCAGATTTAAAAGACCTATTTTCTGACTGTAAGTGTTTAACTCCATCCAATAGCACAAAGATAAGCCAGGGGGACACTGATATAATATTCTTCTGAATGAGACAGAAACTACATGTCTTCACCAGCTATACCATATGACCAGAAATTAACTTGAAAGGTAAAATCATGATAAAAAAAATGAGTAAAATTTGTAATATATATTAGGAGATCTGTGAATGTTTAACAGTAGTTTGTTCAAGTGTTTGTTCCTTTTGTGCAATTATCAAGATGCACTGTTAAAACGACGAGGAGATTTCATTCCAAAAGCACTCATGCACCACACTGGACTTTACACCCCAAAAATGTCATGAACATGTAAACGAAATAGAATATGCATGCTGTTCACAAGTATATGCTTCAAAAAGTTTGGAATTTGATGACTTTGTAGTCAGACTATAATAGAAATGTACACGAAATTCTTGTCCTGTCAGCATCAATTTTCTTATGTTCACAAGTGTCTGTCCCACAATTACCACTCCCCTCAGCTGGATATGACAAAATGCTTTGTCTGCCTGGCTCCAGGAATGAGTGAGTTGCTACACATGTTTAATTTCTACTTGTCTAAATATGTATCGTTTCCATGTGTGTTCTGTTTATGAATCATACTATGCAGTACACAGGCATATACTGACTGTTTAGTATGCTGTTGAGACTGACACATTTCCATGAAGTACTCATTTGTTTTCGAGACTAAGAATGTCATTTTCTGCATTTCAACAGTTTGAACATACTTTGTCTTTTCATACATTAACTATGCTGTATCTGCATGTTATGCTTTGTTTCTATTTAATCTCTTGGTGCATCTTCTTAGCCAGAGATCCATCTACAAGATAATGCCATGTGCATTCACCATTATAAACACATATCTTTTACATGGTTTGTGAAAGTAGCCTGGACCACAATAATTGACTTTCCATGGCACAGATGTCAGCGTATCTGATCAGAAGGCCCCAACATTGACAAAGTACTTTACATTTGCTCTGATAGTCTAAATTTCTTCTTCCTATACCATGTCCACACCTGTTAATGGTCAATGTAATATCAACCACCAACAAACCATACCACAAGCTAACCTGATTAAAACAAGGAGTCAAAGACCAGCTAGACTCATTGTCATTGGAGTTGAGCCAGAGACATCCAAACCGGCATTTCAAGCTGAACTAAAAGGCATAGCATCTGACCCAGACGACCATAACCTATTTCAGGTTGGAACATTCGGTGCCCTGAACAATATCTTGAAGGAGTTGAACACGTGAATCTGCACTGCGTTCCAAAAACCTGGGAATTCATGTTACAGATTATTGGTTCAAATGTATTTTAAGTCTTTTTCTGTATGTGAATTATGCTTTATCTGTATGCAATCTATGTGTGTCCTACCTGTTCCGCATCCGCAACCTAATTTTGTGGGCTTGCACCATGATAAGTCTTGGCTCAACGTTATACATCTAGTCATTCTCACTAAATGTTCCACCAATTTTGCAATGTAATTTTGTAAAATGCAACTTGGCATCAAATCATGCTGTAGATTTGATGACTAGCTATCATTTTCGTGTGTTGGCTGATCTGACTTCTTCAATCCCTTACAATTACTGATTCAGGCATGTTGGATGGTCCCTTCCATTCTTCACACGTTTTCAAAGCCCACTTTGCATAAATGCAGTTGGTCATACTACTTCAGCAAACTCCACACTTGAATGCCCTGTGCCCGGACTTGGGTCCAACAGGCATAGTTGTTCTGTCCAATGTACAACTAAATAGAATAGGGCAGCCTTCACAGTGTAGGGAGAGGGACATTTTCAGTCATGTTTGTTCCAATGTATTCATTATCATCACCAGATGCCACTTCATTCAGCTTTGTACCTTGTAGTTAGCTTTCTATGGGTCCTTACTTCATCGATCAAATCCCGGATGATAATTAACCAAATTATGGAGTTGTGGTGAATGAAAAATAATGGACAACCTGAGATGTTGATATCATCCTTGAAACAGCTGTATTTTATTTTATCTATGATTGTATCCATGTGTCCGCTCATCTATCTATCTATCTATCTATCTATCTATCTATCTATCTATCTATCTATCTATCTATCTATCTATCTATCTATCTATCTGTCTGTCTGTCTGTCTGTCTGTCTGTCTGTCTGTCTGTCTGTCTGTCTGTCCGTCTGTCTATCTATCGATAAACACGCACCCTTTCATGCATACTTCGATCCATCATCCATCCATCCTTTCATGCATACTTCGATCCATCATCCATCCATCCCTTCATCCACCCTTCCATCTACTATTTAAATATCATTTGTATGCTTTATGTATGATATGGTATGGACTATATCCAATGTTCTTTTTCTTTTTTTTTCTTTTTTTTTGCCAATGGCACTGAAAATATATCTGGCATTAATATTTTGGATTTTTTGTGGAAAATATTTATTGCCAAGTTTTGTGACTGTGTTCCAAGTGGTTTAAATTCGAAAGTTTATATTTGACTTACCCACTCTCAAAGTACTTTAAACATTAGTTCTCTTTTTTTGAACTTTTTTTTCAAAATAAAAGATAAGGGTTTAGTCTGTTCATCTCAAACAATATTAATTCATTCCACCCAAATGACGCTTTTCCCTGCTAATATGTAAATGTCGTCTGCTAATTGTATTTTACTAATTAGGGATTATTTTTCAAAATTTTGGATGAAACCTGCATGGAAGGTCATTCCAAATTATATGCCCATGGTCAACAGCTTTCCTTGGCACACTCTGGGTGCAATGTGCCCAGAGCGTGCCAGGAAATTTGTTGAGTCGGTCTTCTATGAGGGTGGAATGAGTTAAAACATTCCCATTGGCTTGTTCTAGATAGATAGATAGATAGATAGATAGATAGATAGATAGATAGATAGATAGATAGATAGATAGATAGATAGATAGATAGATAGATAGATAGATAGATAGATAGATAGATAGATAGATAGATAGATAGATAGATAGATAGATAGATAGATAGATAGATAGATAGATAGATAGATAGATAGATAGATAGATAGATAGATAGATAGATAGATAGGAGCCCCGTAACCCATGCTTTTTTCCTATAGCTAGGAACATGATGCAGCCCTTATTTCCCCTTCTGAGTTCCTAGCATGGTCACATTTATGCTATCTTTTGCCCATTAGGCATACTGCTAAGCTATCAATCTTTCAGCAAGTATCACCTCTATAAATGTGTGTTAAAATATGCCATTTTTTGCCAGTATGAATGTCCAATTTACTTGGTTTTGATTTAAATGCTGTGGATAATAAATGCTCCCTTTTCAAACTGCTCCAACAACAATGTGAATTTTAGATTTAGTTACAGGACAGAAATGTTCCTTTGCTTGCATCCGTACATCATATGTCATGCTTATGCATTTTTCTTGATGTCCATGAAATAAACCATATGGCTATTTATGGCGAACGATGTCTATGGGCAATAACACAGGTACTTGTATGTGGTTCTAGTGTATCATGTTGATGTGACTAGTAATGGCTCTGGATTTCTCCACAGAGGTAATCGAAACCTGCAGAGGAGCAGCTGACATTGGGCTGGTTGTTGATGCATCCGGAAGCATCGGAAACAACTGGGCAACAATTCTAGACTTCTTAAAGAAACTTGTTAACAATCTTCAAATTGGCCAGAGTAACATTCGAGTCAGTGCTGTCAAGTTTGCAGAGTTTGTAACAACTGAATGGAAACTGAACCGATATTGTACGAGGTCAGATTTAACCTCAGCCATCGACAGAATGACGAGAACAGACTCATCCACCAACACACAAGGTGCTTTGGAGAGGCTGCGACTAGAACTGTTCCAGGTGGCTAATGGGGACAGAGCCGGGGTGCCCAATATTGGTATTGTTCTCACTGATGGTCGAAGTAATATCAACCCACAACAAACCATACCACAAGCTAACCTCACGAAATCAAGGAGGCAACGACCTGCTAGACTCATTGTCATTGGAGCTGGGCCAGAGACATCCAAACCTGCCTTTCAAGCTGAACTTAAGGGCATAGCGTCTGACCGGGACGACCATAACCTATTTCAGGTTGGAACATTTGGCGCTTTGAACAACATCTTGAAGGAGTTGAACACGCGAATCTGCACTACAGTCCAAAGCCTGGTAATTTATATTGATTGATATATTGATAGGTTATCATTAATTGGTTGGTTGGTTGATTGTTTGTTGAAATATGAAAAATTTTCATTGTATTTACTCTCGTGAATATGTACTGTTTGCATGTATGTACTGTTTGTGAATAATAACATTTTGCAGTACAGCTATGTGTTTGAATTTTTTGCCATGCTTGCATGTTTAATGCCTGAATGTGCATGAAATATATTAACTTGTCGATCTTGCGAACCGCTCGCACATATTATTATTATTATCATCACCATTATTGTGTTGCCGCACAAATGATCACAAAAAAAAAAAAAAAACAACACTACTAATGCATAATTGTGATACCTTGTGTAACATTAGAGTTAATTTGTGAGGTTAGAGTCAATTATTTATTATCCCCATTATCCTGATTATTGGCAAGATTGTTAGAATTGTGAAGTTGTAACCTTTTTGAGGCTGTATCATCTTTTAGTTTTCATGTTAACTGTACTGATGTATGGTTTACATAAGCATTGACAGGTAAGTAAATTTCGCATATAAAAATTCCCAAAATAAGGTTTTGGAGCAAAATCTGAGAATTACTCTTCAGATACATTTTAAAGTTTCAGTAAAAAAAGTAAGATACCATTTTGCATTCGGAAATGTATCTTGGAGTACTAAGCTTGAAAATCCAAACGGCAGGGTACCACTCCTGAAAGGGGACTTGATGTGAAGAGCATTCAGTGAATTCTGAAGCGGCCAAAACGCATTTTTCTCCCAGGTGCAGATTTAGGCAAAGCAAATGTCATTTTCGTCTGTGACAATGACAAACTGTTGCCTGTGACAATGACGAACTGAATTTTTCTATCTTTTTAAAAGATATATGTTTTGACTGAACCTATTTTTTGACATGATGTTTTACTAAGTATGTTTTAGGGCTTTGTTGACTCTGGTTTGCAAACATAATGAATGAATGGAGGAAGGAATAACAGAAAGAAAACAGAAAGGAAAAATAACCAACCAGCAAACAAATTGTAATTGTACTGATAAGGAAGTCACCTAGATAGCGTATGTAGACACTGACGGTAATGCAATAATTCAACACTTTGGAAACCACAATGTCACATTACGCCTTTCCTGGACAGGAAGGTATTAGTCCAACATTTGTTCTTGGTGTGGATTTGGTGCCATCTGTTTACATAGGATATATTTTCCTTTTGTAATGAAATGACAAAAAGTGCCCGGATGTAAATTGTCGTCTGTTTAATTGTTAGTCAAAACATTTTTCCTAAACATTGTAGATAAGACCTCTATGACAGCATGTCCCACATAATAATGTTCCTTTTAGATGCACCCAGCCCATGCGAAGGAACAAAGAAAGGTATAGACTTAGTCTTATTCCGGCCAGACAAGGCTTAATCTGAAGGGTTAAATCTGGAATTACCATTCTAGTGGACAAGAAATCAGAAAAAAATATAAGAAAAATTAAAGATTATTTTTTTGAGTGGGTGGGTAATAAACATCAACTTATATCTATTCCGTTGGCATAGACAATAAAGACTTGTGTATTTAAGGGGCAACAAAAAAAAAGAATATGCTTAAAGACATGCTCTATATCGTGTCCATGTTTACTGCAGTTGTTGGACCTCCAGGACCCCCAGGTCCTACTGGTGCCACCGGAGTTCCTGGAGGCAGTGGACCACCAGGAAGGCCAGGACCCGGAGGACGCCCAGGGCGCCCAGGTACCAGTGGCCCACCGGGCGGGAGAGGACCACCAGGACCAGCTGGACCTCCCGGTATGTGCACTCTCTCTGCCAAATCTTATTGGGACTTTTTTAGATCCGACGCAGCATAATGCACGTCTTGCACTTTTATGTTTTGGGTTACATTCTTTGACCCTCTGACATTTGTCAACCTCAAAATTAGATTATAGACCTGAGAAAGTCACCTACTGATGTTTTTTATTTTCTAACCAAATAATGTTTTTTATTTTCTATACTGGAGAACTTTGAGAGGTTTATGCTCGCAATTGAATGGGACTTCCTTCGATGCCTGTTGTGGAACCATGATCAGGATTTCCATTGGCATCGTTTATGACGTCAATATGACAAAGTCAACCTGATGACGTTAGCCTGGTGATATGAACTTAGAAAGAACCTCTTCACAGACAAATGTGCAACACCAAAATAGTTGGAGTTTGTTCTCTTGTCTCCACATTAGTGTATCAGCAAACACCCTTCATTCCGACCTTCAATTTCCGTAGTAAAAATGCCCTGCCATTATTTTCTTAAAATATAAAGTGTAGATCTGTTTAAGCACAAGTTTTTAATTGTAGTACAATATTCCGATAAACCCAAACAATGGACTGTTCTTAGATATCAGCTCATGGAGGAAGAGATTCTCAATTAACCTGTGTCCACAGCATGGGTCACTTCTTTCCTACTGACTCTTAAACAAATGACCCTGAAACGAAGATAAATCGTCTAATGATCTCATACACCAGAATGTCCTTAACACTGTGCCTCGAAAAACATAATTGGCTCTTGTTCGCAGGTCCAGCAGGCCCAGCAGGTCCTCAAGGGGGTTCAGGAGAGCCTGGTCCACCAGGGCAAAGAGGTCCCGCAGGACCCAGAGGTCCCACAGGACCAAGAGGTCCAGGTGGATGAGATGGGCCATCAGGGGCGACAGGACCAACCGGTCCAAGAGGACCAACAGGTCAATCAGGTCCTCCTGGAGGTTCTGGAGCTACAGGTGAGAGAGGAGAAACTGGACGAACAGGACCACCAGGACCAAGAGGAACCCCAGGTGAGCGTGGAGATCCTGGACCCCAGGGTGGTGCAGGTCGACCAGGACCTACAGGACAGACCGGACCTAGAGGGCCAGGTGGTACACCTGGATCTAAAGGTGAAATAGGTGAACCAGGGAGAAATGGACAAGTAGGTCCATGTGGCAGCAGAGGGCAGCCTGGAGAGGCAGGAGTAACTGGCTTTACTGGTGAACCAGGACCAAAAGGAAGACAAGGCCCCACAGGTCAAAGAGGACCTGTTGGCTTGACTGGGCCGACTGGTGAAACAGGACCAACCGGTAGGACTGGACAACGAGGCCCCACAGGTCAAACTGGACCTGCTGGAGAGACAGGTGCAAAAGGATCAGTTAGCGAGCCTGGACCTGCTGGACCAAGGGGACCACGAGGTCCCACAGGTGAGGGTGGTCCAACTGGAGCAACAGGGCAGCAAGGCAGACGAGGTAACAGGGGTCCAGATGGACCAAGGGGTGCAATTGGAGAGACCGGAGGGATGGGACCCACGGGAGCTACTGGTCCCACAGGACAAAGGAGTCCTGGTGGACCAACAGGACCAGTAGGTGCAACAGGCCCAGCTGGAGATAGAGGATTTGAAGGTCGAACAGGCCCAAGAGGACCAGATGGGGCTATAGGCTTCACAGGAGGAGTAGGGGGACTGGCTTCCAAGGACCACGAGGAGGACAGTCTGGTCCACCTGGATCTCCCAGAATTAATGGAGGTACTAGACGCCCCGGCCCAACGGGACCACGAGGTAAGTAATCTAGAAGATAAAAATTTCCAGCAGAAGATTAATCATTATATACTGTGCCATACTCATATGGCCTGCATGGGAAATTAGTTACAGGGTTTTTTGACACTTTTAGTTGGGCATTTCAAAGCAAAAAAAAGACAAAGTTTAGAAAAATAATAATTGTTTCACATAGCAGCCACGACGGGCACTGTGATCAAATAGACTTCATGTCACAGGAAACGTGAGGAATATAGAACAGCTGTTAACCCTTAAAATGTTAATCACTGCTCAAGTTGCTTTCTCATTGCCATTAAATATATAATGAGTAAAAGAGTCAAATTCTTCATGAAGATATTTAAGGTAAGGAAGGTTGCATTCAGCGCTCTATTGCCCCATCTTTTGACAGCATGTACACGTGCAAACCACGAAAATATACATTTCTCACATTAACAGTTGGTAAGAAAGCAGGTTCTGGATTGTGGTTGGGTTTAACTGGCAAAAAACTTCAGTGAACAAGGAAAAACTTTAGAGATTCAAACAGTGTGGCGTCAGACAAGATTGCCCCATTGTAAACATGTGGATATGGACATAAATGTGGCTCCATCAGTCTCATCGCATAAAAGGAAGTGCTGGAAGGATTAACCAATGCTTCTTACTATAATTAAGGCTCGGTATTTTGCCACGCATCTCCATTGAATGAGGATTTGTAAGGTCAAAAATGATACGCAGAAGGAATGAACAGTATAGAAAACATTTGAAAAAGCAGCACAACATGTAATATATATATATATATATATATATATATATATATATATATATACATTTTGTGCTGTCCATATGAATGGAAATTATATATGTACATATGTATATCTCTCTCTGTCTGTCTGTCTGTCTGTCTCTCTCCATATATATATATATATATATGTATATGTATATATATATATATATATATATATATATATATATATATATATATATATATATATATATATATATATATATATATACATATATAATTTCCACTCATATGGCAATATATGACAAAATACGTCCTTGTACACCGGCTTTTCTGATTTTAAGTAACAAAAATACAATATGTGCGCTAAATGCAGCACTACAACCTGAACATAAATGACAATGTAAAAACTGAAAGGCACGCTGAATAACACAATAGCTGAAACGATTATGAATGACTTGAGTGCAGTCACAATGAACAATCAGATAGGATCAATTCTTAGTACTTGAGATATAAGCAGTTCCCTTGGTCATGAGAATATTGCTAAATATGTGGTTGATAATGTCTTGATGTTGAGCAACGCAAAGTGTGAACACCCACTTAAATTTTCATAACAATTTTCAAATGTCAGCAAAACTGACTTAAAACTTGCATCAAGCGAGTTAAATGAAAGTAATGTTCAGTGCATGTATGCCAAACCATTTACACTTGAAGGACCTGCTGGACCAGCAGGAGGACAAGGTGAGAGGGGTGAAATTGGACCATTAGGCCCTACAGGTCAAAGCGGACCAGCAGGGCCACCAGGGCCACCAGGGCCACAAGGGCCTAAGGGTTCAATTGGAGAAGCTGGACCCCGTGGACCCCAAGGACGAACAGGACCAACAGGACCAGCTGGTACAGGTGGGGAGCCAGGAGGTATAGGGGCAACCGGACAAACTGGACCAAGTGGACCAGTTGGCCCCAGTGGGCCTACAGGACCAGCTGGGGGAATTGGATTCACAGGTCCATTTGGGGCTATTGGTTTTTCTGGACCTACAGGACCTGCAGGTGAAGGTGGACCACCTGGACCTGCTGGTGGGCCTGGTGACAGAGGGCCAACTGGACCAGGAGGACCTGCTGGGCAACCAGGCATAACAGGACGTACAGGTGCAAATGGACAAACGGGGCCTGCAGGCCCAAGGGGACCAACAGGGCCTGCTGGACCGACTGGAGGCATTGGTCGCACTGGAGCTACAGGGCAATCAGGACCAAGAGGTCCTGCTGGTCCAAATGGTCCAGCAGGTGCAACAGGTGAAGTTGGAAGAAGGGGTGATACAGGACCGCGAGGGCCGCCCGGAGCAACTGGTCCGTCAGGTATGTACTGCTTGATCGGAAGACTTCTGGTGAAGGAACACGCTAACTGTCGATAGGGCAGAAGTACTTAAAACCCCTTACCAGTTTCTAAAATTCATACTGAACCAGCGTCTCACATTAAACGGCGCTACAAATTGATCTCGACCTCGACTTTTATCTGAATTTAATGCAGAGTGTTCATGCAACTCATAAACCCATACTATCCCCCAAAAATATACACTTAGCACATCTTGATACTCTTCAAATGATTTGAGTAATTCCAGAATGTGCATTGACGTTTCACCTAAAAGAGGGAACAATGAACCACGTATATTAACCCTCCCCTGTACATGGATAGTGACGTCATGAGGCCCCATCATATGACATTTTAGACTACATGGCAGTAATCTATATTATATAATGTTGACGAAATAAGGGATACTACTCTTGAATGCACACAAATTGATGAAGATATGATGCCATTCCCATTGATTTGGTGTTATCATGCTTATCTACAAATGAAGCCACTCGTTAATTCTTACATGCACTTCGATAGTGACATTATGGCACCACTCCTGTTGACAACGAGTCATAAATAGCTACCGTTAAAATTCTGTTAAATTTACAAACTGTAATTTATGTGCCAATGTTTACATATAGGTGAACAGTATAGATGTTAAATATTGTGTTCCCCCCTGTCTTTAAGTTTGTGTGCAAGTGACATAAGATTGTAAAACGAATACTTCTACTATCAAGTTGAGAGTACAGATCATGTTTTTCCAACAATCTAATGAATATTAACTTTAATCAACAGGACCAATTGGCCCAGTGGGAGAAACTGGACGAGTAGGTAATACTGGGCTGCAAGGTCCGAGAGGTGAGGCAGGTCAGACAGGACCTACTGGACCCACAGGGCTTACCGGTCCAGCTGGCAGTGCAGGCCGGGCGGGTCCAGATGGGCCCGCTGGTCCAACTGGAGAGTTTGGAAGAACAGGACCAACAGGCGCCACAGGCCAGACAGGACCCAGAGGATCTGCTGGGCCAGCAGGTCCACCTGGACCTGCTGGTCAAGGAGGGCAAAGGGGAGACACTGGCCAACGTGGTTTTACTGGACCAACTGGGGAGAGAGGCATAACAGGAGCTACTGGTCCCCCAGGGCGAACAGGACCTTCAGGACCAGCTGGCCCATCAGGTCCACGTGGAGAAACTGGTGAAGCAGGGCCAACAGGAGCAACGGGTCCTACTGGCCGGACAGGTAAAAATGGATTGATTTTTTTTCGCAAGAATAAGCGTTTCTTGAGATTGCATATAAATGTATCAAACTTTACATGTAATAAACTATCATATCCACATTTTTTGTTACAAAAATGTCTAACCCAGAACATTCCCAGTTCTAATGCACGAATATCCTCAGCATAATGCAAGTTCGAATTCTTATTCCTTTGCAAAACAACAATTATACTTCAGAGTTAGTGTATTAACCCCTTCCTCCTTGAATTAAGACTGAGTAAACAGCTTTCCTTACCATATGATTTTGATACGTCTTATCTAAAATTCTCAGTCAAATTATTTTTCATTACTCTTGAAATTAGTTGAAAACACTGAAGCGGACAATATTTGACCACCAGCTGGTTTTGTATGGTTAAAGGGGGAAAAAGGGTTAATGTAAAAAAAAAGGGTCAATGAGAGTACCGTAGATACTAACCCTGTCATCATTACCCCTGTCATTGTTACCCCTGCCATAGTTACCGCTGTCATTGCTACCCCTGCCATTGTTACCCCTGTCTTCATTACCCCTGTCATCATTTCCCTCGTCATCGTTACCCTTGTCATCGTGCGCTTGGCAACTTAACCCTGTGAACACCTGTTCTCGGTTTGAATCGACCACATTGCATCCAAAGTGCAAAGAGAAAAGCTCTTGGCTTGAATCGACCACATTGCATCCAAAGTGCAAAGAGAAAAGCTCTTGGCTTGAACCGTTCCTTCTGCTTACTTGCAATTTAATGAAAGGTCCCTTTATGGAGAATTTGAACTTGCAACTGTTGTCTTAAATATTGGTGTGCTCTGATTGGGCATAACGGTGCTTGATTCGTATAGGTTTAAACATATGTTGTAATGCTACAATGTGGATTCCTATTTTCTGTCAACTGATCATTCAAGTACCAGCAGGTACCTTCAACAGTTTATCTTGGTACGGTCTGACTGTAATGCAAGATAAGCAGTTGAATTAGTTTAAACTTGTTATTGAAGTTAATGAAGAAATCGTTTTGTATATTGTTTATTACATGAGACTGGTTGGTTTCAACGTAACTTGTTGTCTTTTATTATCTTTTTCATTATCTTTTGTAGAAAAGAGCATTGTTTTGTAGAATTGGAAAAGTACAGGTTTTTAGCTTTTTATGTATAACTATTTAAAATCACCTATTACCTAATTTAACTATGCATATATGAATAATCGATGATTTTTTTTTTGTTCAGGCAGAAAATCATTTTATTCAGATCTGGTGTAAAAAAAGATTATTATTTTGTGGGAAATGAAATTAATCCACAGTGCTTGTGGTGTTAATTGAAATTTGTTTTTGAAAAGGACCTCCTGGACCAACTGGGTCGTCAGGCGCCAAAGGAGAGACAGGTGAGACGGGCCCTGCAGGTTCTGACGGACGAAGAGGACCAAGGGGCCCACGTGACCCAGCAGGACCAACTGGAGCCACAGGGCCAGGTGGACCTGATGGGCGGCCCGGAGCAACAGGACAGGCTGGCCCAGCTGGTCCAGCTGGAGAGGCTGGACAGACAGGCCCACCTGGTAGACAAGGTGACACTGGTCCCCGGGGACCTGCTGGCACACCTGGAGAGGCTGGACCAACAGGGGCTACAGGGCAGACCGGCCCGTTAGGGCCTGCTGGACCCACTGGACCGACAGGAGAACGCGGAGAGACGGGAGTAGTAGGACCCACAGTCTGACACAAATAGACATAACATTGCTTGTGACGTAGAGATCGTTATTGTTATGTAATTCTTGCCAAATTGGCAAAGGAGTGTGACGGAAGATGATCAAAAATGTTTCTTGTTTGTGTCTATTTTGCTTCATACTCGTACTCTGAGTCCTAGATTTTAGAAAGCCACGGCCGACATTATGTCCATGGGGCATTGTAGCTAAGTATTTACTGGTTCACTGTGTATGATAAAGTCCCAGCACTGGATAGCGAAAAAAAACTAATTATTTTTGATACAGAATCTACACTTATAAATATCCCAAACATAATTTGGACACACTGTGGCGTCTAACGTGTATGTATATTATTGGTGATTCTGAGTTTGCACTAAAATAAAGACGAAGGCTTTCTAACATTGACAGTGTTTTGTTGTCGATGGGGTTCACCGAAGTGAAATATTTGAACCTATTTCCCCCTGAACAAAAAAGAAGTTACTAGAGGAGAAAGACGCACGTATATCCAGATGGTTTTCTTGGAGGTTGCAGTGAAAATAGGCCTCTTCAATGGTTTTTAAAGCGCATAGTCTGTTTTGTTAAAGGCAATGTAGACACCAGTTTGGTCACAATTTTGTCCCATTTCCAATTCCCCTAATTTCGGCAGAAAGCTAAATGGTATATAAATTTCGAAACTTGAAAGTTTCAAACCTGGCAAAACTTATTAAAAATAAATAAATAAATAAAGAAGCCTTTAATGTCCTTTCCTTTCAATTTATGTTATCAATAATTACGAATCGAAAATAACAAGAGTACATATATCTTACGATATATCTTGTACAGATCACGACCATCTCTGAATTGTGTTGAAACTGATTCGAAAGAAACCTTTATGCGCCCAAGGCAAACACACACACAATTTCTCTCACAAAAAAATCTTGTTCATTTCATAATTCTAAATTTCCCCAGTCACGAACAATAACTGGAACCTTGTAATTGTGATATGTTTATATAATAATGTGCATGTAAATAATAAAGCACAATGTGGCCATGTAATGTTTTTAATGTGTTCACATTATCCTGTGATGGATACATTTGCATGGCAAAGGGTTAATATATATATATATATATATATATATATATATATATATATATATATATATATATATATATATATATATATATATATATATATATATATATATATATACAAATACATATATGTGTGTGTGTGTGTGTACGTGTGTGTATGTGTATGTGTGGGGGGGGGGGCATCTGTGCCTGTCCAAGCTCATTCTGTTGTCTGAAAATCCCCTAATAAACATGGGAAGCTACCACGGACTCAATTTCATACGTGGGTATATCTATAAAAATTATCGTTAGATGTCAATAATACTCAGAATAATCTATTTGTGAAACAAATCTGTGAATTTTTATGGATTTCTTTGTGCGAGAAATACATAATTGAGCAAGGGAGTTGTTTTAACAACCCATTATGTGCTGACCTACATATAATCTGTCAAATGAGGTTCAACTTCAGCTTTAGCTAGAACAGAGCTACAGTAAACAATAAGGAGCTGCGTTGGACCGAGCTGTACTCCACACTTACTGTATATGGATATCAGTGATCAAGCAACTTAGCAAACACACATTTTAAACCTAGTAGAGAATGAATCATCATAAAATAGTTTTTTAAAAATCATAATGCCGCCTGTTGAACAAGTTTTAAGAACTGGGGGAACCAAGACGTTTCCCTCTACATTGTTAAAGCCGATGGAAACGCAATCTCAGACAAGATTATAACACCCACCCATCCCCACCCCCGAAAAATGTACTCAATGTTAATAAATACAGAATGTCACCGAAACTTGATCCATTGAAGACCACTGGATAGTCTTGGAGGAGATCCACCAGGATATAGCTGAAGCAGGTTTGAAGTGCAGCTGGTTAAAAATTTTGGAGACAAACAAACATATACATGCATGTAAACTGGTAGATCTATATAATAATCATGCTACGTGCATGTAAACTGGTAGATCTATATAATAATCATGCTACGTGCATGTAAACTGGTAGCTGTATATACTAATCATGCTACGTGCATGTAAACTTGTAGCTCTATATACTAATCATGCTACGTGCATGTAAACTGGTAGCTGTATATACTAATCATGCTACGTGCATGTAAACTGGTAGCTGTATATACTAATCATGCTACGTGCATGTAAACTGATTACTACTTATATGAAATATGTTAAATTGCAGTTACCAATACTAGCGCAGATTCGGAAATTCGTTTAATATAGAAAACGTCAGAATTAGCTCTCAGGTGGGTATTCGCCCCAATACACAACTGAATACAGAAACATTTGTTAAGCAAGAACTGTGTATTCCCATTAGTTTTGTATGTTGAAACAACTTTCAATAAACCAGTCATCTTTGTAGCTGTGGTTATATGATTATTATGAGGTATTTAGTTGTGCATCTAAATTTACTGTCTGAAATTTGGTATTTCCATGTCAAGTAGTTTCCAAGTTCTTAAGTTGCAAATTACAACGTAATGTAATGTGAATACACTACCCTAGCCATCCACTGACTGCAGTGCCTTCTTTTAAGCAGTTCTTGAACATTCTGTTCTTGCCCTTGTCTATTTGGAATTAGAAGGAACAAGTGGAAAGAATTTGGTGATGATCGAGTCAAACCACGCACAAATTATATTACAACAGAGCAAGGTCAGTTTGTGAAGTGTCAAAAATTACACAAATACCCATAAATGTTATTGAGAGAAGGAAAAAATCCATGTATAAGCAAAATCTGTTGTCTGCGTAGATAGACTGTGCCCACATCACTTTCACAACAGCAATACTGTACAGGTCAACAGCTTTCCTCGGCATGGGTTGGGCATTTAACCCTTTCCCTCTCAAACCAGCCAAAACTGCCTGGTGGTCAAATGTCGTCTGCTTCAGTGTTTTCAACAAATTTCAACAGTAATGAAAAACAACTTGACTGAGAATTGTAGATGAGACCTATCAAGATCACATGCCCCAGGTCAACAGCTTTCCTTGTCATGGGTTGGGCACTTAGTGCCCCACCCATACCAAGGAAAGCTGTTGACTCAGTCTCAATTCAAGGGGGAAAGAGATATTCATCAATAATCTTATACACGTGCGGTAAACTTTTCAGTGCCCACAGCAAACCCATCCTTCCACCCTGACTCTTGGGCTTGAATACAGTGAAACCTGTTTTGAGAGACCACCCGTAGGGTAGGCTAAAAAGTGGTCACATAAGGCAGGTGGACTCTCAATGGAGGTGCTATAACATGGGGAAGATAGCAACTGACACTTTGGAAATATAGTGTTAAAAGGCAGGTGGTCTTTTTTAATTACAGTGGTCTCTCAAAACAGGTTTCACTGCACTGATAACGTTTGGTATTGTTTGTATATCTTTAAAGGATTCTACACGAAACTTGGCCTTATGCTGATGTAACGGTCATTACGTTTATAGTGGGAATTCCTGATATAGCATGTTTTTCGTTTGCCTAATTTAGTTTTTCGTAACTGTCTCCAATTCGTAATTTTCTAACAAATTTTCAGGAAATGTTTTGAAAAAGAAAAAAAAACGAAGAAAAAAAAACACACACACAAAAAAGTGACAGCTTTACAGAAAATAATTTACATCTATATATGAGGCTACTTTGCGGAAAATTTGCGGCTCCTTTGCTGAAAACCATTACCTTGATCTGTGAGCAAATGGGGTCATTTTTACCGGTTTATCGGTATGATTCAAAAGCAAGGCCACAAAAGATGGTGTTTTCTCAAAACTGAGCTTGACCTCCACATCCAAATTAATCACACGGATTCTGCCGTTTTCTCACTGAACCTTTCACTTTGGCATTGAAATCATCCAGGCAGTGAGCAACTCAAGATACTTGCAACTGAACTTTTTCTTGGCAAAATGTTTCTTGACACTTCCACACGTTAAGCTGGAATGTTACATTGTGTTGATATACTGCAGATATGTGATTATTTCTACCTTAAATTTGTGGTTAAATTAGATCATTTGAACGACCTCATTTTGAACTTAATCGATAAACATCGTGTCTGTTGGAATTGAATACAAGTACCATACCCAGGGGTCTTCGAATCTAGCACTACCGTCCTCAACAACACTCGGCTCGCGTGTACACGTGTGCAGAGATGGGCTCAGTGTATACACGTGTGCAGAGATGGGCTCAGTGTATACACGTGTGTAGAGATGGGCTCAGTGTATACACGTGTGCAGAGATGGGCTCAGTGTATACACGTGTGTAGAGATGGGCTCAGTGTATACACGTGTGTAGAGATGGGCTCAGTGTATACACGTGTGTGGAGATGGGCTCAGTGTGTACACGTGTGTAGAGATGGGCTCAGTGTGTGTGAGCGCCAGGCAAGCGATGTTTGGTGTTCAATCCTTTGCAGAGGGGACCAAGTGCATTGATTTTGTTTGTTGTTTGTGTGACGTGGCAAACCAATGTGGTTTATTATATTTTACATTTAGAGTGCTGCTATCCAGTGGCAAAAAGTCTAAGTGTATACCCAGTTACAGGCACGCTAGTTGGGCTCTTTTGCCTTTCTTTGCCTCATTATACATACTTGTGACCAGTTGAGCTGAAATTGCTTAATTTGGCTGATGGTGTATAACACTTGTTCACTATTTCAAGTTATGAACTTTGAAATTTAATGAGATATTCTCGCAGAAATTCAAAAAATGATGCTGGTCCGTAACACAGTGCTACCTGCATTTGATAATTATGCTGATGTTGTCATCGCCCTGTATCTTTCACTTAGTGGGGGAGACTTTATGCCTTCGAGTTTGTGGGAAAAGATACAGGCTAATAAAGTTGATAGTTTTTCTGTTTGTTTATTGTTACTGCACATCGTCACATAATGTGAGACAGTTTGACATAGAGGTTGGGAGTGCCTGTAAAGCTTGTCAAGTACTTGGAATTAAGCATGCTGGAATAAGTACTTGGAATCAGAGTTGTTACTACTTATTGTGAACTTCAAAAGTTTCTTATTTGTTTGTTTGTTTGTTTGTGTGTTTTTTTTAAATTTTCATCTATATTTTCTGTACTTGTAATTTTCAGGTTCACTCCAGGTTACCAATAAATATATTATTGCCAACCAGCTATTTCGGGTTTTCTGCGCTACATTTGTTTGTCTATTTATTCATTCATCAGTCAGTCAGTCAGTCAGTCAGTCAGTCAGTCAGTCAGTCAGTTAGTCAGTCCTTCTCTCATTCATTCCTTAATCTAATCTATCCATATATATCTACCAATCTATTTAGTACATTTAGACTGGGTAACCCAATCAGCAGAGCTGTTCTTCCTTGGGGCCCAGTAACATTATATTCACATATGTACAATAAATGACAAAGCAATAATGCAAAAACAAATGATCTCAAAATACAATAAAATGTATGAAAGCCCATACAAGAAAATAAAATGTAGCTGTCCAGCGGGAGACCAAATTGCATGCTGACCCATTGAAATATGTTTCTTGGACTTAATTTTTAAGTCAAGTAAATCTTCAGCCTTTGTTGTATGATCTGGAAGCTTTTGCAAACTACTGCTCCTTTTTAGCAAAAAGATCTTTTGAGATCTGCTTGGTTGATGGCATGTACGACATCAACAGGCGGCGCACTGCGGGTATTGTGAGTACTAATTTTGGACAAAAGAGTAACCTGGTGGGAAAGACAATCAGGAGCCGAACCATAGATACATCTGTGCATTAGACAATGTGTATAATCATTTTTCTTTCTTTCAAAGTCTTACAGCCTTAAGATTTTACCAGGTCCTCGGCTTTAAAGTAAATACAACAACAAAATTAGAGATTATTCTGGCACGCATAATTCTCTACACATGTTTCTATCGACCGGCACCACACGAAGCCCAGACAGTGTGAACACAGTCAAGATTAGGCAAAATAAGGTTTGAAAGATGCGAATTAACAAAGTAGAATTTAAAAAAACATTTAACCTCCGAAGCACAGAATTTGGCATTGACATTGGCTTTTCTCGGACAAGAAACTTTGTGGACGTACCAGTCTAACACATCATCGATAACAACTCTATAATATTTGGTCGATTTCAACTGATGTAAATTTTTATCATATATAGAAATATTCAATTTATCGCTGAGTTTGGTTTTACCAGGATTAATTACTAATTATCATTAATACATTGGCCTCTTTTTTGGCTTAGCATAAAGTCTGTTACCTTTGACCAAGTTATCATACAGATTACACCATCCCTCAGTTATAAATTTAAGAGTGTATTATCAGCATACAGAGTACACAAACCCTCAATAACATATAACAGTGTATCACCAGCGTAGAGAGTACACAAACCCTTAATAACATATAACAGTGTATCACCAGCGTAGAGAGTACACAAACCCTTAATAACATATAACAGTGTATCACCAGCGTAGAGAGTACACAAACCCTTAATAACATATAACAGTGTATCACCAGCGTAGAGAGTACACAAACCCTAAATAACATATAACAGTGTTTCACCAGCGTAAAGTGTATCATCAGCATACAGATTACATCAATCTTCAGTAACATATAACAGTGTATCATCAACACACAGATTGCACCAATCCTCAGTAACACAAAGGAGTGTATTATCAGGACACAGATTAGACCAACCCTGAGTGAGATATTGAATGACATCATCAATAAATAAAATGAACAAAATTGGACAAATTACAAATCCATGAGGCAAACCATTGGTGATGTTACGTAAAAGAAACAGTCAACAGTAGCACTTAAATTCTTGCGATCGATATGATAAAAGTTGAACCTACTTGATTCAATACCTTTTATTTCCTACTTTTTAACTCATTCAGAAGAAGGTTGTGGGTAATATAGTCGAAACACTTTTGCGTTGGGGCAGACAAATACTAATATGTAAACATGCATTTACATTACGAAGGCAATGGTTGGTCATTTAATGTCAAGAAGCTTTGGTGGAGTGTCTAGGAAGACATGCAGATTGGTCGGGGATTGTGAATATATGCCAATTAAACAATATAATACTTGAGTTTGTACCTGCTTTTTTTCACGCCTTTGATAACATGAGAGACAACAGATGCAGATCTGTAATTTGATTTGTCATATTTCGTAGCAAAATGTTTGAAAGTAAGCCGCTGTACAGTGCCTCGTTCCCAACAATAGCTATATAATAATGCGAAAGCAACAAATTGAAAATATGAACTAAAGACAATGCGAGTATAGCAGATGGAAGGTTAAATATCCATGCCAAGATTTTTTTTTTTTCAACTGAAGTAGGCTTATACTTAACTGATGTCAGTCATTTGATTCATGAGCCTGATCGCAAAACAGGTATAACGAATTTGTGTACCCTTTTGGTGATCAAGTCCAAAACGAGGCATAATTATGTATAACCCTGATGGTGCTCATTAGTTTCCATTAGCCTGATCAGCCGCAAAAACAGGAATACATAATTCATATACCTGTTTGGTGATCAGGAAGTATACCAAAGAGGGAGTACGGGGAAATCTCTCGTATTTTTAAACCAATCAGCAAACGTAAATTTCAACTATTACAGGACAAAATCATTTACCTGTGTAGGACAAAAACTTGTAATCAGCTAGTTGGGGGCAAGGTTTTAAAGTTATCTGATAGGCTAGCCCTTCAGAATTTCATCGTGACACGATATGAAGACCATCCAATATAATTTCATTTCAGGAACTACTTTCAATAGTAAAACTATAGCAGCCACGTGACTACTATGGAATTCCTTTCATTTAAAACACTGTAAATAACGGACGACATTGTTAACATGCAAACAAAATGGCGTGGTGCGGTATTTCATTTGATCAGTAGTCGGATTTATTTTCTGAATCACGAGATCAAATTCAGAATCAACCACAGAGATTCATTCCAATTAATAATGAGGCAGTGACGAACCGTGTGAAGCAAAATGAGAATCCAACACAGTGAGAAAGACTAAAGCACACGTAAAGTTGCAGCACGATTACCTGCTTAGCAATGGAGAAACCACGAACATCTTCGACATGTCTCCTGGAGTGTTAGACTCTTGGCTATGTCGTTTCTACACACATATACGCAACAAACAAGGGCAAGGGTATGCGCCAAGCACACTGCGCCGTATGGAGGGCAACTTTGAAGTGGATGTGGTTCTCCGTGAAAATTATCATGGTCCAGGTATTATCACGGCAGTGGAGTTCACTAAATCCAGAGCTGAGTTAAAGAGCAAACAGAAAGCACTGAAAGCTCAAGGAAAGTGTAATTTGACAATGAAAGCTGACCTCATCACAGATCATAAAATAAACATTTTGTTTTATAAGCATCATCAACAGTCTCTGGTGTAACAACACCACTCAGCTTGGTCTGCGCCGTGGATCCAACGAGCATCGCCAGGTATGGTGGGGTGACATGCAGCTGAAAACTGACAGTGATGACAAGTAGTAGGGGGGCACGGGCACTTACCGAACACTTCATGCTATATTTTGTTTCCCTCCAGAATATGAATTATAGCATCATAGTCTCTTAGCATCCAGAGGGCAACCTTCTCAAATCAGCGTACCTCATGCTGTAATCAGCCCTTTCCATACATGACATATTACAATTTTTTCAAAAGCTGAATATTCACCGATACCTCCTCCTGTGACTCATCTGTGAGTTAAAAGTTATATTAAAGGTGACTAAAATGATGGAACAAAGTTGTATTGGTGTTATAGGCTTCCCAAGATATGATTCTGGTTTAATAATAGTTAAAATGAGTCAAAATATGGTGCCTTTAGGGAGACAATGCTTTAGAATTCAGCGTATCATTTTCAATTAACTTGTTGTTTCAACACTATACTTGTTGCTGCTCAAACATATGGTAGCTAACCAAGCTGACCCCCCAAAATAGTAATGGAATAGCTGTAAAACTTTACAGATGGTTATTTTTGTACTGGTTTTACCCCTACTTCCTTAACGTAAAAAAATGCGCCAATGTAACGACAATGTACATTGTGTTCTACATTAAGCAATAGTAATAACAGTTGAACAGATTACCATATTGACTTCTCAAATCACGTATTTTTAATTTTTAAATACAGTCCAAGGGTGACTGTGGACCTCAGGTTGATCCTGTAAATTGACCCCACCCGGGCTAACCTTTCAAATTTTATTTTCTAGTTTCAGTTTCAGTTTCTATCTCAGTGCAGCAGCTTTTCATTAATTTTGAACACACTTTGAGCAGCTAGTGCAGGATACTGTCTGTGTCAAACATCTGTAAACCAATTATTCCACATCTCCCCACTGGGAAGGTATATTTACAAATATATTGAGCTCAAAGTGTAACTAAATAGTGATACAATGTAAGTGCAAAAGTACTAAACAGATTATATACTTGCAAAGGACTTTGTAACAATCTTACCGAAAAATACGTTTTTAAAGACAATTTATATATTTAGCAATTATGACAGGATGTAGGTTCAAATGCTCAGTTGCAGTTTGTGGGAAGTTAGCTTGCAGAATCAAATGCTGAATCTAGTTGTGACGTAAGTTTCTATTTTCTTGAGTCAAGAGGTACTTTGGGTCAGAATAAATACAATCACACCATTTTAAACAATCAAATCAATATTTACGCCTGTCTGAGAATAGACAGAACCTAAAGTAGTTTCCAGATTTTAAACAATACCAGTTAAAACTTCATATTGACTGTTGAAATCAGGCTAAATTTTAATTTCTCTTAACACTGTAAAGATGGAGAAAATATAAATTTTGTTCGCCTTTGTGAAATTAGTTATCACTTCGTCCATATTTTCCTAGAACACTAAATATCAAAATAAAATTACTCAAAATATATAGGTAAACAAAGTTGGAGCTCCGTAACCCTTTGCGCTAAAATCGCTCAAACGCACACAGGTGTAAAATATCGTCTGCAACAGTTCTTCACTTCAGGTTCTTTTCTTTTTCTTTTGGTTAGAAAATATTTTGAATTGTATGGAGTCATATTATCATAGCAACCCCCAAGTCAACAGAATTTCTGGACTCAGTTTGGATCTAGGATAAGATCAATTTTGAGAAGTTAATTCTACCCGACACTCATTTGTTTAGGCAAGAGCATTGGGTACGAGCAATGATGCCACAATGTATGATGTCACAATGTATGATGTCACAATGCAAGCTTGTCTTTGCAACGGAGTGTCTGCCCGCTTAAATACAAGACCATTCATGCCTATAGAAGCTCACCAGAATGGAGATCTAAAATTTATTGACAAATGACCCCAAGTATCAAAGACTCGAAAAAGCAGTGCTCCATGCACGCTTTTTACTGCAGAAACAGCTTAAACCTAAATGAATGTAATGAAAATTATATTGATTTGATGTGTTGATTACTTTATTAATATATATATATATATATATATATACGTGTGTGTGTGTGTGTGTGTGTGTGTGTGTGTGTGTGTGTGTGTGTATACCTGGGGGGGGTCACTCCCATTATTAAGCGTTACAGATAGGCTCCATGGGAAAGACTCCCTTTTGGACCGCTTATCACTCTCAGCGCAAAAAAAACATTTAAGACCCCCGTTTTTCAAACCAATGATCCTAAAGGCCCCATGTTTATATATATATACTGTTTTCTTCAAAATCATGCATGCAAGATCTAACATATCCTGATTCTAAAACGTCCTGTGACTCACATATCCAAATCAAGAAATACAGCAGCTATACAAAACGCGCGGCCAAGTGGCCAAAGGAATAAATTAATGTTTACCTCGCCCATACACCTTATTATCAAATCAACACAATACGTTTTATAAGCGGGTTTCCTTGATCTGTTTAGGCATGGGCAATACAGGAATCCACGGATACATGTTCTGTCTTATGTCTTTCTGTACCGATGGCTTATTATTATCCCATCACCATATTTTTTTTGGTTATTGTCACATGGACCAACCCAGTGTAAAGTGTACGTAAAAGATCAATAGGAAAGGCGTTGAGTATGTTCTTATACATATTTTGATTGTTCTATCACTTATGATAATTAAGTTTTCATATTCCAAAATAGCCAAAAAACACATAAAATTGGCGAAACAGTAAGACTACCAAAAAAGAGCCGTCAAAACCAAAAAAGCGAAAACAAAAGCGCAAACAAAACATTTAAAAAAAAAACAATCAATAAAAAACGCATAAAAAAGCCTATGTAAATACTCTTCCCTCATTTGTGTTTGCCATTCAACCCAAAAAAATGGCACCCCGTCCTAAGGGTACCCTGCAATTTCAAAACCCAGTGGTCAAGCAAGTGTGTGGGGGGTTTTTTTGGTTTTTTTCTTTTTTTTTTTTTTTTTTTTTTTTGTTTTTTTGTTTGGTTTTTTTGTTTTTGCTTTTTTTTTCGTTTTTTTTTGTTTTTTGTGTTTGTTTTTGTTTTGTGTTTTTTTTTTTTTTTTTTTTGGGGGGTCGATTTTTTGTTTGTGTTTTTTGTTTACTTTTTAATTCATCTTTTTTTTTTTACTTTTCCTCTCAAATGCACATAAAATATAATGTTTGATTAAGTTTCCCTAAGTACGGAAAATACACTGTATATTTTGTTTGATATGCCCAGGTGCTGCTGCGCAGCCTTGTCATGAAGATCCATAGATTCATTTAACTAAATGTCATTGTGGCAGCATATGTGTAAATATGAGGAGGTCTGGAGACATCATTGTAACTTTCGCAACCTAAAACCATATTTCACCATACCCTTAAAGATATATTAGATTTAAATTGGCTGCTTTTGGAGAAGTAAACAATGAGGAACCAAATGAAGAGCTTAACACTGAATCTAGAAATCTTCTGATGGCAGCGTATGGTGGGCAACAATTCTCCTCCCTTGCTGCATTGAGGGCACATTTGTTTGTTAGCAATGAGTCCGGGAATATAAATTGTCTTCCCCCCACCGAACATTCTTTTCGACTCCATTTACAAAGATCCCTCATCGCTACTCTAGAGCAAAACCGAGCCCCCTTGGTTAATCCAAATCTTCCGGCGCCCACACTGTTTGGCGGGAAAGAAGAAAACAGAATCCTCAGTCCACGTGCCATTGGTATTTTATGCTTTCCATACTCCATGCAAACTCTTACGAGCTGCAAATGCTCAAAGAGTCGCTGTACGAGAAACTGCTCCTGCAAGAAGGCTTAGCTTCCATGTGGCGTAGCCTCCAAATGTGAAAGAAAGGCAGACAAATGTGGACAATCTCTTAACGAAGACTCATCAAGTAGTTCTGATGAGTAATCAGGCTATGAATAATGCACCAATTAAACGTTTTTTTAAAATTGAGTGCATTACTGAATTAACTATTTTAGTGACAGAAATCTTAGTTTTACATGTCAAAAGTTTGCAGATATTGTATAAACTTTGTTCACTCACACTGTCAGTGCAAACCAAATGGACAATTTTTCCTATGACTTGCATAATGTTGCAACTTTAAATTTTACTGTTTTTCTTAAGGGGTAGGTGTTGCATTTAAAGTTTGGTATCACTTTATGTGTAGGTAAAATGCTTACTAAATTGTGTTCAAACACTCCTATATCTATCTAAGGGACATATGGATAGATACTAAAAAAAAGTTTCAAATGGATGTTTGATATCAGTGCACCAAACATTGTACGCAACATGCCGAAAATTATACCATAAAATATGCATTATTTTCCCTCAAAAATAGAGAACACTATGTTTTGAAACATATTTATGCTTAATTTGTCATACTGGATACATAAAATATCCAAACTAAAAGTTTAACCGTTTTGTGGGGGTTTTAATAGCATACCTTGAAGAAATATTGATAAAAGTGCTTGGAAACTTAGTCGCTCTGAACCCACCAATGTACCCAGAAATAATGCCGATTTTCATGGTGAGCTACACTGATCTGAAAGGGTTGCCCTGTGGATTCGGATCAGCCATCATGTCTAATTTATGGAAAAAGGGCCAGACCAAAAATAGCATGAAGTGTCCACCTACCCCAAAAATGGGCCCTGTGCCCCCCGACTAAAGGAGTGTCTTGAGCTAAATGAACGGCAAACCAAGACCAGAACACGGAAAAACATAATTAACTGGTGTCCGCACTGTCACTCCGAAAATGTGGTCGATCGCAGAGGACCTACATTCCACTGCTCCGTGTTTCTGTACAAACTGTGCGCGATTGGACGTCCCGTTCACTTTTCTGGTCGAGAACACCCCGTCTATTTGGTTACCAATACTCGCAACAGGAGTCCTGGTGAGGGTGATACTTGATTTATCAGTCAACCCACTGGCATCAATAAACTTAGTCAACTCATGCCCCGCAAGGCGAAGCATGTCGGCCTAAGTACTGACAAAAGCATCACTAACCATTCAACCCGTATATATATGATCAGATTCAGATTCAGAATGCTTTATTCGACCAATTATTACATGATATGTAAGTTGTATACATTGATGTAGATGGTCTGGGAGACCCACGATATGACATAGAAAATGTCACTCACACATGGGCCACCCTGAGATGCAGTTGAAGATATACATACTGAACAGAATGCTATAATTGTGTACCATGTACAATAATATGGCAGACTGAGCATCTGAAGAAGCATTTATGACTAAAAAAAGTGCTTATATGTCAATTTGGGTGATGTATAGTTTCTTAAAGTCTTATACTCGACCTGCTGTATGATGGTAACTATAATGTGCCAGCTATGAAATAAATGGATTTTGGAACCATTTTTAGTCAGCTGACTTGTCAGTCAGCTGAGCTTATATTATGGTCCTCCGTTCGTCGTCGTCGTCGTCGTCGTCGTCCATCCGGCCGGCGTCAACAATTCACATTTTCGACTTCTTTTCCAAAACCGTCAGCCAGATCCACTTCACACTTGGTGGGGAATTGGCTTGGTTGGGTGTATACTAAGTTTGTACAAATGGTCATGGTCCAGTGATTTTGAATTTTTAATGATTTTTTGTTCATTTTTTGGGCAGATCTTAAAAATTCTTCTCCGAAACCGCTCACCCAATTGCTTTGATATACCGTAGGAACACTTCATGGGACTCCTAGTTCTTAATTCGTTCACCAGAGGACGCTGCAATTTTTTCCCCTATTTTTTTTATGATTTTTTGTGTGTTCTTGCTATTTTCGAATTTTTCTCCAGAACCGTCACTCAGATTAAGCTGAGACTTGGTGGATATGTTCCTTGTAGAAGGGTAAAACAAAGATGTTCACTTCGCAAAATGACAAATGATTTAAAGAACTTAACTGCACTTAAATATGCGGAATTTATTGATGCTCTAAGTTCTAAAGTGCATGAAAATCCTAAAAGATTCTGGTCTTTCTTTAGAGCCAAAACTAAAAGCAAAAACCTTCCAAACATTATAAAAGGATTTGATCAGGAATATTCATCCCCTGAAGAGAAAGCTAGTGTTTTTAGTCGCTTTTTTTACTCTGTTTTTAATCATAGATGCCAAGATCTCCCCTTGCCTGGAGTCATTTCTTCATTAGACCCTAGACTCTCGACCTGCACGTTCTCAGCTGAAGAAATACAAAAAGTTCTCCAAAATTTGGATCCTACTAAAGCTATTGGCCCAGATAATCTCTCAGGAAGGATCCTTAAAGAATGTGCAGCAGAGTTGGCCCCCTCACTCAAATATCTCTTCTCTAAATCTATGTACAGTGGTAAACTTCCCTCACAATGGAAGGATGCTAATGTTATTCCTGTACACAAGAAAGGCAATAGAGAAGATGTCGAAAACTATAGACCTATTTCTTTGCTATGTATAGTTAGTAAAGTGATGGAGAGGTGCATTTTGAATCAAATACTTCCAGCGCTCAAGAACTCTCTCCACCCCTTTCAACATGGTTTTATGAAGGGGAAATCTTGTGCAACACAAATGGTAGACTTTATACATACTCTGGGCAAAAACCTAGACAACAAAGTACAGATAGATGTTCTTTACTTGGACTTTTCCAAAGCATTTGACTCTGTGCCTCATCACCTTCTTCTACATAAACTGAAAGGCTTTGGAATAAATGGTCAATTGTACAATTGGTTCACTAACTACTTATCAGAGAGACGTCAATGTGTACTAGTGGAAGGTCAAAAAAGTGAATTTAAACCTGTAATATCTGGAGTTCCGCAGGGCTCCATCTTAGGGCCCTTCCTATTTCTGTTATATATTAACGATCTCCCCACATCACTGTCAAGTGAAACTACAATGTTTTTATTTGCAGACGACTCCAAGTGCTTCAGGAAAATTCACTCAGATGCTGATGCATCGTCTCTCCAAGACGACATAGACAAATTGTTAACATGGAGTAAAACTTGGGGAATGAATTTTAATGCCGATAAGTGTTCTGTACTTAGTGTTAGTAGAAACCCCGTCGTCTTTGATTACAACATGAACAATACACCCCTCTTACACGTGTCCTCCCAAAATGATCTTGGTTTTGAGTTAAGCTCTTGCCTCGACTGGTCTAACCACATAACAAAATGCTGTACGAAAGCCAATCGTGCACTTGGGATCATCAAACGTACATGTGGATACCAAGCACCTCCTGAAACTACCAAGAGGTTATATATTTCAATGGTACGAAGCCATTTAGAGTACGGCAGTGTTGTGTGGAGTGTCGGCACAAAGAAAAACCTAAAGGCTTTAGAATCTATCCAGCGTAGGGCAACTAAGTATATTTTGGGAGTACATTGCGATGACACCTACAAAGCACGACTTATTAAGTGTAATCTTCATCCTCTATCCTATAGGCGTGAAATTCTGGATTTAGTATTCTTATACAAATGTCTACATGGATACTATTCAGTAAATTTACAAGATTTATTTCCACTCCAAACCTATACTTCCGAGCTACGAAATTCCAACAATACTATCCGTTTTGAGGCCACCCGTTGCGACACAGAAACATTCAGACACTCATATGTCAATCGCACAATCTACAGGTGGAACAACTTGCCACATAACATAAAAGCTTCCACTACAATTGGCATGTTCAAATCCAGACTAAAGCAGCATTACAATAATTTGAGAAACAATTATTTTGATGATTCTAATACATGCACATGGAGAAGTAAATGCTTCTGTGCTAAATGCAGAGGGTAATTTGTGACAGCTTTTATGTACAGTGACAGTATGTATCTGGTGCTACTACAGTGTGTCTATCCAAATATGTGTTTTATTTTTTAACCAATATGTTATCAACTGTGGAGTAAAACCAGCAGAGCCGGTGTCTGCTGCGGTGCTCAAGGAACACCTGCGCGGCTTTGTCCCCCGTCACTCTGCTGGGGGTCCCCAATCTAACCCACTCCACTAGTTGTAATCTGACACACCATCCAAATGATATTAATTGACTATTTTAAGTGGTGCTTTTCTATATATTGTAAAGTTCAGATTTTATCATGCCTTTCCAGACATTTTATACATCATTCTAGTGTAGTAAATTGGTTTTATCTCCATGAACATCGTTATTACACAGCACTAGCTGTACTCATTTCTTTCATTAGATCACCAACGGGGAGTCAACTTGTATAGGTGTGTTCACCTGTTTGACTCTTCCTAATTGGCAGTATGTTTTATGCAGCAAACATTTTATTGTATCTTATGTCATTTTATGTACTACTGCTGATTGAAGCTTAATAAATAAATAAAAAATAAAATAAATAAAACTAAGTGGCACCGCTGTGGATTCCTGATTTTTAACGATTTTTTCAATTCAGGTACTTGTCGGTCAATGCAGTTTTCCTATTGATTACTATGTAAGTCAACGGACATTCTAATGACTATTCACATTTTTGACTTCTCCAAAACCGTCATCCAGATTGACTTCAAACGTGGTAGCAATGTACCTTGGGTGGATTTCTACCAGGTTTATTCAAATGGTCATGCTCCAATGATTTTTGGATTTTTAATATTTTTTTTGTTCATTTTTGGGGGCCATTTTAAAATATCTTTTTCTCCAAAACTGCTTGGCAAATTACTTTGACATTGTATACGGACACTTCAGGGGACCCTCAGACCTTAATTTGTTCAACAAGTGGCGCTGCAATTTTTTTTCTCTATTTTTTTATGAATTTTTGTACGTTTTTGCTATTTTCGACTTCTTGTCCAACACAATCTCTCAGATGGTGGTGAAACGTAGTGGATATGTTCTTTGTGGAAGGGTCACACAAGGCTGTTCATCAGGTGGCGTTGCTGTGGATCCCTGATTTTTAACGAATTTTTCAATTCGGGTACTTGTTGGTCAGTGCATACATTCCTATTGTTTACAAAGTAAGTCAATGGGAATTGCAACGGTAATTCACATTTTCGACCTCATTTCCAGAACCGCTAACCAGATTCACTTCAAACTTGGTGGGGATGTGTCTTGAGTGGGTCTCTACCAAGTTTATTCAAATGGTCATGGTCCAGTGATTTGTAGATTTTGAATGAATTATTTTGTTCATTTTTTTCGGGGGGGGGGGGGGGGCGGGGATCTTAAAAAATCTTCTCCGAAACCGCGTTGATAATTACTTTGAAATTGAATAGGGACACTTCTGGGGACCTTGTGGAAGGGTCACACAAGGTTGTTCACCAGGTGGCATTGCTGTGGATCCCTGATTTTTATCGAATTTTTCAATTTGGGTACTTGATGGTCAATGCATACATTTCTGTTGTTTACTATGTAAGTCAATGGGAATTGCAATGATAGTTTACATTTTAAACCTCATCTCAAAACCGTTAACCAGATTCACTTAAAACTTGGTGGGGAAGTGTGTTGGGTGGGTTTCTACCAAGTTCATTACAATATTCACGGTCCAGTGACCTTGGGGTTATTTAGGAATTTTCTTGTTGATTTTACATGCCTATTGATTACCATGCAAGTCAGTGGGGATTGCAAAGTCATTAGGGTTTGCAATGCTAATTGACAATTTTTGACTTCTTCTGTGAAACCATCAGCTAGATTCACTTCAAACTTGGTGGGGGTGTTTCTTGGGTGGGCATCTACCAAGTTTGTTCAAATGGTCACAGTCCAATGAGTTTTGGATTTTTTAATGATTTTATGTTCATTTTTTGGCCAAATCTTCAAAAGTCTCTATCCTTGTATATACTCAGCCAAATGCTTTGAAATTGCATAGGGACACTTCTGGGTATGAGGGTGATACAAGTACAGTAGGTGAGTAACCTTGACCTCATTTCCAAGGTCACAAGGCAAGAAGCATGAAATTCACTGTTTACAGGGTAACTTGAGAGCTATTACGGGTAGGACATTTATATTGCACATGCTAGTTGTCCTTAATAAGGGCCAGACTTAGACAGTAGACGAGTGACCTTGACCCCAAGGTCCTACCTGTAAAAGGTAGGACCTTGCTGATGGTCCTCTATTTAGTAAAGATTGATACTGTATATTAGTGACCTTGACCTCATTCTCAAGGTCACATGGCCACTAACATGGATTTTACTGGCCGCGTGATAACCTGAGCAGTATTTGTACTGTGACTTTGATCTTGCACATGGGGATGGCCTTCTATGAAAGTTAGATTTAGAATAGGTCAGTGACCTTGACCTCATTTCCAAGGTCAAAGGGTAAGTTAGTGAGCTGAGCACAGGACTGTCACAGTCCTCTTGTTTTTTATTTAAGTTGTTATTACTCTGACACACATAACAATTCAATATCTGGTAGTTCTTAAAAAGTTCAGTTTTAACATAGTTACTAAAGCCCTGTAAAGTGTTAGTAAGAAGTTTATGTGCATATTTTTGTTGTATTATTTACAACCACAGGGATTTCATACTTCAAACTTTGTTTCCCAAGAGTTGTGTTTGCTCAACTGACATATAATTTACCACTTCCTCTAGTAATACGGCTGTGTGTCTCTTGCCTTGATTAAAATGACAGGGATAAAAGTTTGCTTGGAAGATTTTTTTGTGAATCTGTGATAAAATTTTAGTTTCATTTGAGTAAAAATATCCATAATTTTCAATAATTTAACTCTATGAACAAAGGTTCTGTGTGGGCATTATAATTAATGTTATCCACTTCAAAGCTTTCTTTTACAAATTTTCTATTCTTCTTGGTTGGAAACCCCAATTTAAGATTCCGAAATCAACACGTGGGAGTATTAACGAATTGTAAATCACAAGCTTTGTGTGAGAGGGCAAAAGTACTAAAGTTTGTTTAAAATTCCAGCTGCCTAGGAGATTTTAACTGAAACTTTTGTAAGATGGACTTCCCAATTAATATTTAGACCTAAAAAACTAAAACTGTTGATGGCATCAACACTGATACCATCCATGAAAACATCAGGTAAGTCTATACTCTTTCCAGCATGGTGGAAAATCACAAATTTAGACTTCGTAGCATTTAGAGATAGTTCGTTCACTTTCAGCCAATCACTTATATTTTTCAGTTCATCATTAATATGATTGGTGCTATTGAACATGTAAAAATTAGCTGATAGAGTGGTGTCATCAGCGTATATAGAATAAATTTGAAAATCTGACTGGCCATTGAAACAGAAACATTCATGTAAATAATAAAGGGAAGAGGACCAAGAATGGATTGATCCTTGTGGAACCCCTGTTTTAATGTCTTAAAGTCCAGATTTGATTCCATTGAGGTCGACATATTGTTTCTTGTTTGCCAGATTACTTTTTAGCAGCTTTGAAGAGGTATCCTTGATAGCGTAGTATTTGAGTTTTTCCTTCAAAATTCTATGATTCAGGGTAAAATAAATCCAATTTGTCAAAATAATCACACGGCTGAAGGAAGATCACTTTTTCAAAGACCTTTGCAATTGAGGTAATAAGGAAATTGGTCGATGGTTTGTGAATACAGTTTTATCATCGGAAGAAGCGAGGAAGTAAACTAGTCCATAGAGGAGCAACCCAGGCTCTTAATGGAAGTGGAAATTCGCTTTGATGCAATAATTATGATTCAATTTTGTAGGCCTAATCATGAGTGTCAGGTGTAGACTTATTATTTATAAAAGTAGTTTCATTATATTTATGTGATGTGGGCAACATTTTTAAGTAGGCCTATTAACAAAGGAGCGTCAATTTCTCTTTATTCCTTAGCACATCGGCTCGGGATGTTTGTGATTGGAAATGCAGACATGGTGCCGCCAGTTAGGAGAATGACTTGTCCGGGGATTAATGGCACCGAAACATGTCTTCCGCGCTCATGACCCGATTTTAGAAAGGCAAATAATGCCTAAAACTTTCTTCTAAATTTCAACTTTTATTACTATGATATGTTCAGTTTTCAGGTGAAGCAGTGGAAGTTTGTTTTTAACCAATTGTTATAAATTTGTCAGTCTGGATATGTTCTATAACATGCAAATTTTGAATTAAAGATAAATATCTTTAAAGGTTGCAATGTTTTGTTTGTTGTCAAATTGTGTGGGTGTTTTATGCTTGTGCAATATTGTTTTCTTTCTCCCAGGCTTTCTGGCGGCGCCTGTTGTGAACTTGTGGATGTATAGGCTGGCCCATCATTTATTAATTGTTCTTTACAAAGATTCTCGGGGCATAAAGTACATGCTCTCAAGTCCCTTGGCCTAATAATTGCGCTGTCTTTCTCACGCAATCCACATATGTTTAATGTATGCGTTCTCTCTCTCTCTCTCTCTCTCTCTCTCTCTCTCTCTCTCTCTCTCTCTCTCTCTTGCTTGCTCTTTCTTTCTTTCTTTCTTTCTTTCTCTCTCTTTCTCTTTCTCCTCTTTCTCTTTCTCTCGGTCTTTCTTTCTCTCTCTCATTCTCCCTCTTTCTTGCCTATCTTTCTCTCCTTTCTTCCATTCTCTCCTTTCTTTCCTTCTTTCTCTCTTTATTGCTTTATGAATACAGTACATACCTATTGATTAGGCCTACTATGTAAGTCAAAAGGGATTGCGATTGTAATTCACCTTTTTTACATCTTCAAAACAATTAGAAACATCCATTTCAAACTTGGTACGCATGTACCTTGTAGCGTTCTATACTCTAATAGAATCTTAGCAATATTTATACAACGAAGATGTTTGGATTTTTTAAGTTTTTTTGCGAGGGGATCCTTTTTGGACAAATTATAGTACTCTCTTAAACCGTTGATCACATTGCTTTAAATTGAACAGGGACACTTCTCCGTATGACTATGAATGTAATGCTATTGCATTACATGGGTGACATTAACTCCATCCGCTAGGTCACAAGTCTACCTGCATGCAGTTTATTTTTCACTTGCTAGACATTTTATGTCAACTTATTTTTATGTATTGTTGATTAAATTTTTTTTCAGAGGGTTGGGTTACAACAGGAGCCTTTATCAGGAAAAGGGGGGGGGGGTCACAATACATCTGTATCCATTCATAAATTATATGCTCACATCTGGCTGTACTCTTAAAAGTTTTGGGGTCATAAAAGCACGGAAGGGTCATTCCAATTTTATGACTTCCCATCCTCCCATCCCACCCACCCCCAATAAATAATGGTCAGCCCCTTCATACATTCATATACAAGAAAATAAAAGCTAAAAATTCGATAATACTGGTTATTTTATTGTCCAACGCAGCAGAAAATTAAAATAATTATTTTCATTTCAAGAGGGAAATAAAAAATAAAACATTTGTATTATATATATATGTATACGGGACCTGACATTTTGTATATACATTTTCATGATTAGAAGGGAAGAAAACATCTTATTGGCAGGTAAGTGTCCTGTAATTCGTATTTTCTTCCTGGCCATTATGGAAAAATGAAAACAAAACATTCATGATCTCTGCCCTGTTCTTGTTAGCAGAAGACGCGTAATTGAAGTAGACATATCTACAAAAATTATGTATTTTTAGTTAAAACGAATACGGGTGGGTATTTTTTTCTATGTAAAATATCGTAAAGAGTATTATCACACTACAGGGTGAAGTCGTCTGTCATTAGAGGGAAAAATCACTTAAATCCACAATTTCAAAATCTTAAAAGGTGCGAAAAATAGGTAGGCCTACATCTTACATTATCTTATGAAAAGTCATACTTCGCGATTTCAACAAAATAATTATATTATTATGATCATAATTTAGACACTGTAAAAAAATCCAACAATTGGGAAATATATGATTGTAATCTTTACAAATATTAATTAAATCGTTAATCAATTTGATCATAATCATTAAAATTTACCAAGAGATGGCGGCAGCATATGACAGCGGGAACATTTTCGTGAGAAGTGGGGAGCAAATGCTCCGAAACAAAATTTAATAAGGGGATTATTTGGGATACTGATGCGTTGACTCGAAAAACTTTTTTTGTGAATTTGCACAGAGAGTGACTCCCCTATTGATCTATTCTGCAATCGAGGTGTGTCGCAACAACAGCTCGTTTCAAAGCAAAACAGACTTCACTTGTGCGCGCGCTCTGTGACTGGATTTACAAAAGGAATCGTTTTGAATGAGGTCATCATATTATCATTTTCATATTACAATAATGTTTCGTGTGATCAGGGAGAAGGAGTTTACCATCAATGCTCCTGACATCTGGAAGAAACCTAACTTAATTGTGTTGGCCTCATCACCGCCACCGGTTGGAAAGTTTATTTGATGGGTATCCATCACAGCTACCAAACAAATTGTCACTGTACGGGAAGTAGAACTTTGGGAAATGTGGAGGACCTTGCCGACAAGGGACTGAAAATATCCTGAAAAATTTGTCACTGTCCGGGAAGTAAACTTTGGGAAATGTGGAGGACCTCTCCCACAAGTTACTGGGAAGATCCTGAGCTGATGCGAAATACCTCAGGGGCACTAAAATTTGTAACAGTGGGGGCAGGGCATTTGATCTATTCGTCTGATGTCCCAAGGCATCCTCGATTTCGCCGGCAATATGGAGAATGGTTTCCGGTCTGAACCGGTTGGCGGTAGAAATGCCGGGTGGGGCCTTTGCATGTTCAGCGGGTTTGTCCTATCTAGGCCTACATCATACATGATCTACGAGTGGTCTTTCCAGCATAAGACCTATAGCAGTCGACGCCGCCAGCGTCTGTGGAGCCCTAGCACGGCCGCCATTTTGTCGCCTCAAAATTCGACTTAAGCAAGGTACAAATCGGACTTGAAAATTAAACTCAACAAACTCGACTTAAGGTGAAAATCGATTCTTTATTTCTTCGTGAATGCCAACAAAACTGAACTTAAGTTCAATTCTGAAGATAAGGTGGTTTTTTGAACTTAAGTCCAAAATTATTTCTTTGTGAATACGGCCCCAGGACATTTTCTCCCATCGTCGCTGGCTGGCCGTCCAATATGTTTGTCCCTGACCGCTCTCCACCAGCACAGCTGGTCGTGCTGCTGTTTTCCCAGAAGTGCGACATGTATCCTGCCGTCAACATCAGCAATACCAGTGGGCCTACTATAGACTGCCGTTGACACCGCTTCACCAGCTGGTTCAGTCCAGCGTTTTATCCAGTAATTATAGCTGTATCTTCCAGAAAAGCTGGAGGATACAGACTGGGTGATAACCCTGTCCCTATCACCACAGTGCAAAGGTCAATGAGAACTACTTTGCCCCCATATTTGGAGAGTCTGCAAGGTCAAAGGTCAGACCTTTGCTTTGTTCTGCAGGCGACATTTCTCACCATGGACCTGCCTTTCTCCATTCTTGAAGAAATTCCGTGGCAAGGTATGTTTACTTCAAATTTCTGATGTGAAATTGTTTTCAAAATTAAATGATTACAATTTTGGGAAGTTCAGAACAAATTTGGAGACGTTTCTAAGCACGGAATTGGACATTTTTTCCCCCAAATTTATTGCAGGTGATGCCGCTGTTTTTTCTGAGCACACCATGTCGGCAGACGAAGAACTGGTTAACTTCATATTGTCACACGAAAATGGATCTGCAAGTACAAGTGCACACCTTGCCACGGAAAATTTTATTGCTGATGTCCCTGCCTCAGAAATATCAACTGCATGCCTTTGATGTTACCGTCCCCGATGCGGCAGGCTTTGACTACAGGCGCCATCCCTCGGTGACCCAAGCAGACGACATCAGTGCCACTCGAGACAGAGTAAGCCAGTTACCCAGCCCGATGTCAACATTCATCAGAATAAAAATCCATGTGCATCAGAAACATTGCCCAAATCCGAAACGATTAGAGAGTACATCAACTCAAACAGAAACAAAAATACTGGAAGAAAAACCGAGTCATCTTTCAGTCGATTTCAGCGCTGGTTAGTGGCGCTATCTCGTGGAGAAAAACGAAACGTAGTTGATATTCCGCCTGTTGAAATGGATTTGTACATTTCTAGCTTCTTGGTTGACATTAAGAAACAGAATGGGACTGATTATGAACCAGACACTTTAACATCAATCCATCGTGCGATAGGCAGAAAGCTTGATGACATGGGTTACAAGTATTCTCTTTTAAAGAGTAGTCAGTTTGAAACCAGTAAAAAGGTGCTTTCTACACGGCGTAAAGAATTAAAACAATCTGGCAGGGGGAATAAACCCAACAAGGCTGACTGTTTAACAGATGCCGATGAAGAAATACTCTGGCAGTCTGGGCAATTAGGCACACAAACGCCGTTGTCTTTCATTAACACCGTGTGGTTTTTCATAACCAAATGCTTCGGCTTTCGCGGAAGCCATGAAAGCCGTCAGCAAGAGTGGGGCGACATCAAAATTGTCGATGATGACAGTAACCATGGTCGTTACTTGGTTTTCAATGAAAGAAAAACCAAAACGAGAACGGGAAACACAACTCACCTCAGGCAATTTGCTCCAAAAATATTTGAAAACGAATCCAATCCTGAAAGATGTCCAGTTCTTGCCTTTGAGCTGTACTCTCAAAAACGACCAATTGAAATGAATTTTGATGGCGCCCCATTCTTCCTTGCTGTTATACAAAATCCGAGTTCAGATTCACCTTGGTTTAAGAGACAACCAATGGGTTGTCACAGAATTGAACAAATGATGCCCCGCATGGCAAAAGCTGTTGGTTTATCTGGACACAAGACCAATCACAGTGTCCGGCGGACCATGTGCACACAGCTGTTGCAATCTGGCGTGGCTCCCAATATGATCGCTCAGTTGAGTGGTCACAAGAACCTAGAATCCATTAACAATTATGTCGTAGCCAGCTTAGATCAACAGAAACAGATGTGTGAAGTGCTGCAGGGAAGGAAACGAGTGGTATCTGCCAGTACTGCAGACTGCGCAGTTGACAGGGCATCTGGGCGAGCCGTTGACGTTGTGGAACTTGTGGTTGCCACCAGTCAGCAGACACTCGTTGGCGTGGATCAAACACAACGCAGCGTGTTCGCGGGAGCTAATTTCTATGGTACTGTGAACATCTATGTGTCAGATCAAAAGTAAACTGACCGTGTTCCTGTATGGTGTACAAAGTCCCACTTGTCCACGGGTTGTACATCGGTTTTCGGGTGATATTCCTTATAAATTCTTGTAGTTAGCGCACGTCAAGCATGTGATGATGTAGTTTTCAAATGACCCAATTACTTGATCCTGCGTTACAGTAATTCATACGCAAAACTATGCAAAGCCTTGTTTGATAAAATAAACGTTGAAACTGTTTTTAATTGTCTTTTTTTTTTTGTATTTAACGATGAAAATATAATTACAGCTATAATTACTGGATAAAAGTAAAACCAGCCGCGTGGAGGAGACTCGTAGCAGACTGGCCTCGTTCCCGCGGCGGATCACTCCTCGTGCAAGCACTCGGAGTGATCCGCCGCGGGAACGAGGCCAGTCTGCTGACTCGTCTCCTCCACTTGGCTGGTTTTACTATTCTATCAATATCAGCAAACACAGGAAGTGACCTGTGTTGCGATTGCACCATCACGAATGTCTACATTAATAATTACAATGATCTTTCTGTTCGTATGCGGCGACGTATATGTAGACCCATTATTGAGCCAACCAGTGACAGCCAGTAGGGCAGTAGGCCTAGATTGTACTGTAATAAACAATCCACCCACGCACTTCAAAGTTGACAAAGTTCCATAGTCCATACTAATTTCGGAACAACAGCACCAACTTTTGTTTCCCGAATTGCATTGACAATGACAAACCGTGAACTTTTGAACTTGTTTCCTGTTTTGCTAAAGTGTATGAATTATATTTATTGCGCGGAATAACATTACTGGTACAGCGCATCAATATAGACGTAAATTGTCTCCGCGTATGAAAATGTGTACATCTTTTAGATTATTCGCCTAAAAAAAAGAGCGACCAGAGTTGGAAACTTCTCGCTTCTGATTTATTTTCTGCTGTAAAATATCTTTGAATGGTATGTGAGAAAAGAAGGTTGCATGGTTTGTATTTGGGATCGCGTGGGTGACACTCCTTGGTACGTTTTTCGGTTTTCGCTCGGTCTAACCTCACAAAAACAAAAAAATGTCCCCAACTCGTGCCACCCAGCGATCCCAAATGCTTCACCATGTAACATTCTGTTATTCCCGCCCAGAAGAACGCATCTAAGGTGTAAGCGGAACGGTTTGAAGGTTAGCAGAGGGCCACCAAGGAGTGTGTATATATATATATATATATATATATATATATATATATATATATATATATATATATATATATATGAAATGAACTTTATTAGCTGCATCACAATTACATTTGCAATATTTTGCTATAGATACAGAGACACAATACAAGCACAAATAAACAAAACATCAAACACAAATACTCAATACCACAGTGAAAACTTGCATCTTGACAAGGAAGTTAAGACGTAAAGAATTGCCAATCTACAAAAAAACAAACAAACAAACAAACAAAAAACACTAAAATGCTCCCCCTTTTGTCAACAACGGCCGAGAAAAAAGTCATCACAGAAACAATTTTATCACTATCGTCTAAATACATTATAAATTCAAATTTATCTGTGTCATTTAAATCAGAGAAGGAAGGGAAAATATCACATATGTATATATATGTGTGTGTGTGTGTGTGTGTTTGTCGTGTGTGTGTAATGCGTTTAAAGCCAGGTGCTTTCTGCATGCAAACTGTGACTACCTGTTTAAAGTACCGTTATCCGTAAATTTGCAAAGTGGTCTGTGCAACGTGAAATAGAACGTTATTTATCGATATTCGATGTTCATCAAGGCCGCATTTGTATTATCGTATGATTAAAAGTTGATAGGCTCGAGTCCTTCGTGTCTGACTGACGTGTTGAGCGGCTTTTGATTCACTGGTTGATGTATCATCTGCATTATTATTAACCAAAAATAAGATTTCTGTGAGAAGTTTCGTATGACTTCCGTGTTTTTTGCGTACATGTAGGTCCCATGTCTTACATCATCCGTAGCAGTTCTTTCAAACCTTTAAATAAAGCCCCATCAAAATCCCTTGCGTATCACCACCGCCCGCCCCTTTATTTTCAGCCGCATTTTATTTTATCTTTTATTTTCCTTAAAAGAATACAAGTTTCAAACTTTGTGGACCAAAACCGATGTTCAATTTGTTTCAGATGAAATAAATTTCTACTTGATGTCTACTCCGCTGCCACAAGTGTTAGCCTAACAGATACCCAAGCTGCAGACAGCACAATTTTCTCATTTGTGTCAAGATCGACTCGCATCCCCCCCCCCCCCAAAAAAAACCCCGACTATTATACTTGTTTCTAACATTTTTCTCAGCCTCTCTTTGGACGTTGACCTCGATCTCATGATGTAACCGTCACCTTTTCTGGTGCTCATTAATTCTTAAATAGAATCTGGATGACACACACAGGTCTGTCTACCCAAACCCCTGAGATCTCTACGACAAACATATATCCCCCCTTTTCCGAGGTCCCTTCATTTTATCTAGCACTGACTGTTCAATTTTAATGAGCGGGGAGGGGGGGGGGAGAATAGTCATTTCTGAATGCCTGCTGTTTACATATATGAGCCATATTTTAAGTAGCAAATTTTTTAAAACCAGCATGTTAACCATATGTTCGAAATTTTCAGTAATGTTAAAACTTGGTTCAAAACAATTCGTGAATTTGACGATCACTTACTAAAATCTAACATTAATTTCTAACATTTAATGATGTTAGAAGTAAAGATCTTTTGTCACTCCAATTAATTTAATTTGGGAAGTAATAAAAATCTTAGGAATTTTTGCTAGTTTTGGTAAGTGTCTGGCAGTTAAAGTGGAAGAGTACAAGTGAAAATAAATGTTAGGAAATTTTGTTTGCTTTTGGTACATGTCACGCAGTGGACGTCCAAGAGAGTATGTTAAGGAATTGAGGAAAGTAAATGTTAGGAAATGTTGTTAGAATTTTTAAATGCTTGGCTGTTTAGGTGACCAAGTAAAAACACAGCGAATGTAACTGTTACTGTCAGGAACCAATGTTTGTTTTGGTTTATATCGCACAGTTGAAGTGAAACAACTGCTGCATTGAGGAAAGTAACGGTTACTGTTAGGAAATATTGTTGACTTTCGAACATGTCTTACAATGGGGCTGAGAGTGGACGAAAGCAAGGCTCTTCATCAAATATTTGAATAAATCGTGAATAAAAAACGAAACCAAAATCCTCCCTCCCGCCCCATTATATAAAAATTAAGTGATGATAAACAAGATATAATTTAATCAGGCCTAATTCTCTCAATACTAAATTTAAATGCACAGGCCATAGTGAATGCTGTTGACCTGAAGCAGTTCCTACTGATCTCTTTAGGCTTGTGAAAACTTGATTGAGAGTCTTTTCATATGGGATCCTCATCTTCGTATTACATCATTGAAACTCAATGTACCCAGATGAGTTGGAAAGTCATATACAATCTTGATTTATAGTAAAGCATTATTATATATTATCTCAGCACAAATAATGTGTATATACGGGTAATAACAGAAAGAAATGGACCCAGATGTCTCTCCATATGTCAACTCTGTTACAGTATATTTTGTTCTGCTTTGTAACACCTGGCCGATCAAGTTTTAAATGATTGTTTTCACAATTACAATCATTAATTTCACAGGAAGCAATAGCAACAGTGAGGATTTTTCAGAAATACTATAACCTAAATTCAAGACTGGCCTCAGTGGAGGTGGTTCACCATCAATTGGCTAAAACTTGAGGCAAACTGTCCTGCCCTTATCCTGTTTCAGTCTCAGCCTAAGAGGATTAGGTCCTGGTGATGTGCGGCAACCAGATAGTGGTGGCTGTGGCGTGTATCAACAAACATGGAGGTACCAGTTCGCTTAGGTAGTTCCATCTGGCCAAGTCAAACGTGTTCTGGTCCTGTCAGAACGGCATTAGGCTCTGCTTTCGGCACATGTTTGGTTGCCTCAATGGTAAGGCAAGCCTGCTTTTGTGCCAATTCCAGGTGATTGAGACTGAGTGGTCTCTGAATCCTCAAGTGGTGGAAGTGACCTGGGTCCTGTGGGGTTGCCTGCTCATCGATCTCTTCACCACCAGGGGCAATCACAAGATTGACACCTTGGTGTCCCATTCCCAGACGATTTGGCATGGGCAACAGATGGTATGTCGATTTCAGGGCAGAGAATTTGAGTGTATGCCTTTCCTCTAACCCTGCTCTTGCCGAAGGTTCTTCGCAAGATTTGGGAGGAGCAATGTGAAGTCATTCTTGAGGTCCCAGTGTGACCCAAGAGGCAATGGTCTTTGGATTGGCCGGAGTTGAGTGTAGAGGCTCCTTGGTCACTGCTTCTTCTCCCTCAACTGCTAAAGCAACCAAGATCCAAAAGGTTCCACCACAATCCTCAGTTTCTGAGACTTCCCATTTTGCAACTATCGGCAAGAGTATTACTTCAGCTGGCTTCTCAGAGGGAGTGGCTGAAAGAGTTGGGAAAACTTTGTTAGACTTGTTTGAAGATTAAAGACTTCCAGTGGAACAAACTTGCTTCTTGGTGTGCCTCTAAGTACTTCTCGCCTTGGATGGCATCATTCCAACAGATTGCAAGCTTTCTTTTGGGGCTGTATCAGAAGGGCACTTGAAGATTTGTGCCACAGAGGGATACAAGTTGGCCATTGTGGCTACCCTCAAGACCAGGGGCCAAGTTTAGAGATGGACCATGTTTTTCTGCAAACCTGTTGACAGCTTCCACATAAATCATCCAGTGGAATGAAATCTAGTGTCTCACTGGGATTTCTATGTGGTCTTTGGGGTTCTCAATTTGCCTCCATTGGAATGTAAAGATATGGCTACGATTGACCTGAAAATTCTTACTTTCAAGAAAGTCTTCCTGTTAGCTCTGGCCACAGGCACTAGGTGCTGGGAGATACAAGCCTCGGATAGATCCCTCACCAGGTGGTCTGCTGACGAAAAGGATGTTTTCTAAGGGCTAGTGCCGCATTTGTGTGCAAGACACTCTTGGTGACAATGTCAAGCTTCAAGCCAGATCAAGCCAGATCAAGCCAGTTCAAGCCAGTTCCACATGAGTAGGCCGAACCTCATAAAGCCGGGCAGAAACCTTTGTTTTTCCCTCTGAGGCAGAGGAAGATCAGATTTCTGTAGTCTAACACCATCTTGGGATGGATACTTGCCTACCAGGCAATAGTCAGAGCCCACCTAGAATACACCTCCAGTGCTTTGACACCACATACCTAGCAGGGAACAAAATGCTTAGAGGCAGTACAAAATACTGCTGCATGTTTCAGCCTTGGTAACTACAGCTGGTTCCACAGCGTGAGCAGCATGGTACACCAGTTAGGCTGGAATTCCCTTCAAACCTGTCGAAACCTACATGTTGCCATCTTATTTTACAAAATAAAAAACAGGATAGTCTTCCCCCTACAGTTATCATTGGCCGCAAGTGTCACTCGAAGAAACCATAACTATAAATACAATCAACTTACAGTGGCCATTAACCTGTACAAATGTTCCTTTTGGTCTGGACAGTACCAATCGGGAACAGACTAACATCTGATCCTGTAGCAGCACCATTGGTGGAAGCTTTTTCAGTTATTAACACTTCCAGCCATCAGAAACATATGAACTGATACTGAACTATTTTTAACCTGCATCATGGACAATTTGATTTTAGTCCTTGCACATGAGCCAACCACTGCATGTCACCCACTGTAATAGTCTGCGATGACTACTAGTCATTAAACTTTGAATACAAAAGAAAACAATTTCATTGGCTTACCATGTAGCTGGAAGGATGAAGAGCTGGCATATTTTCATTCTGTCTGGCCTCATAAGACTTGGGCATTCTATGCCCCCTCCCCCCCCCCCCCCCAATGCATTTTGCAACACGTCAGTAGAGGATATTATGACAGCCCTTAGATGGCAATCCCACTCTACTATGATGTCCTTCTAAGAGACTTGGTAGGCGTGCAGGCATGGCTGTTGGTTCTCCAGTGCTTCCTGACAGCTGCTTTCAGTTGTTCTTAGGGTGTGCCACACCCAGCCCTTCAAACCCAAGACAGTTGCAGAGGCTGCACTGGGGATCTTGGATGTTTTTCTGAGCCATGGCTCGCTAATAAACATTACTGCCTCCAGGAGCGCTGTGCTACGCCTCAGGGCCTGGATGGTTCAATGCTGCCGCTTTCTACGTCACTGGATCCATGGAATTTTCAATCAGGGCTCTGGCAGAGCAGTTAAAGCATGGGAAACCAGATTGAGTGACCTAAGATCAGTACTGTTTCTTAATAATATTTTAGCGTTGAAAAACTTTATTTATGTCGGCTGCGAGCCTTCCATTGACAAGATCTTGAATGTGTGTCAAATAAGTTTGATGCAATGAATAAACGCTGATCCACCATGTTTAGATATAGGTCTTCACATAAAACAATGCCAGATGTGAAAACGTTTGCTACAATTTAATTTGTGTTGTGAATCGAAAGTACACGGGTAGGTGATATTTCCATTTCTTTCCCTGTTCTGTTCAATGATGAAAGGTTTCAAGCTATCCTGCGTGACTTTGTATGAACCCTGGGAAAACCCACCTCTCCCTCTCTCTTTCTCTCTCTCTCTCTCTCTCTCTCTCTCTCTCTCTCTCTCTCTCTCTCTCTCTCTCTCTCTCTCTCTCTCTCATGTAATTTTATTAAATTATTGACAATTCGGAATACAGGCTCCCCAATAATGCACCCTTGAAGTACACCATATGTGACAGTTATAATTTCGGAATTCGTGTGCCTTTTTGAAAAAACATGTTGATCATATATGTGAGTGTGTCTAAGTCATATCTGAGTGTCTTAGGGTGACTTTCGTCAGATGCTGTGTGTGTATCACAATAAAGCAATTTTAGGCCTACATTAAAATCACCAAATAAATAACATATTTTCTTTTTATACAGTTCCGCCCGTCTTAAACTTAACAGCCAAACGCGTTTGTGACGTTTGGCTGGTGTTTGGTTTGCGTTTGAAAACGTTTCAAAGTGTTTGCTTTGCGTTTGAAATTCGTTTGGGAAGCGTTTCAAACACTTTCAGCAACGCAAACACTTTCAGCAATGCGTTTCAAACACTTTGAGCAACACGTTTCTGTCAAACACATTAAGAACGTTTCGGTACACATGCGTTTCAAACGCTTACAAATGCATTTACAAAGTTTAGGTGTTACATTGTATTTTCCCCTTGTTTCTTAAGTAATAGATATACAAAATGAATGTTTACATTACTTTTCTTCCTCATACAAGTGTACATAATATTATTCACAAGAATATGAGTTGATAAAGATTCCAGTGGGAATCGAAATACAAACAATAAAGAATAAATATTTTAATGTAAAAAAAAACAACAAGTGAATGAATGTATTGAAACTAGGATGCGTCTTGAAGGAACGACATAGAGAAATAAATAAAATTGGAACTCTGTACAAAGTGACGCTATAGGCCCCACATGTAGCAAGAAGAAAAATACTTGGTTGGTGCTGTAATGCAGACCCTTTTTATTCTGTCAATTTTGTTTTTCCTTTGTATGAACGTTGCCCTGCGTAGGTACAAAAAATATTTTCCCTTTTTTTAATTTGGTTTTCTGATTATCTACGCAGCCATTTTAAGCAAAAGGATCTCCTATAATAGTTTTTAAAAAATAGCATTCAGAGAAAAGATTACCCTCGGCACCCAGAATCTTTTTTCCTCAATTCTGCATTTTTTTTCTCGAGACTTCACAGGTGTCATAATACGGTGTAACTGCAAGTATTTCTAAAACCAATTCAAGTTGTTTGTGTAATAAATCCAAATTATTTCATGGTGGTCTGTAAATAGTAGCAATGACTATATATGGTCCGTGTGAAGATTCTATTAATAAAATACACTCAAGTATACCATTAACAATCGACAAATCCTTGCGGTTAATATACTGAATACTATGGTCAAGGGACAGAGAAACTCCACCGCCTTCACTATTCGGCCTGTACTTTTTCTCATGATTTTGTCAAATCAGCCCGTACTTTTCTCATCACTGTAATCTTCAATCTACTGCTGGGCAAAACTTCTGAAAGGCATATCACTTTTTTAATCTGTACTGGGATCGGAATTATTTCTGAATTAATTCAAATAATGTATAGTTGATGTACATACTTACAAAATGAGACAACCTAAGACTCATCAAATTTTGAACAACTGGTTTGACAAATGTCCTCTATAAATCGTCCAAATACAGAGCCCATGAAAAGTTCCCGCGTGTGTGTTATGTAGTCAGCTTCAATTACTTCACCTATGCTAAGTTCCCCGCACGTAGCATGGTGTTTCAATGAATTTGTTTTAATTTAGTATGATAAAATGGTCCATCTCCAATAGCGAATGACGTTTAATCTAGAACTTTTTGCATTACTTTAAAGCACTAAGACGGAACATTTACATTATATGGATTGATAAATGGATAGATGGGTGGATAGGTAGGTAGGTACGTAGGTACGTAGGTACGTAGGTATACAGGCAAACAGATGGACAAACGAACAGATGGATATGTGGGTGGAGGGGTAAGTGCATGGATGGGGGTACAGATAGACAGACTCAATTGTTTCTTCATCTACTTACGGTCTCTGGTAGTCGATGTAACCAGTGTCCAGCAGCTCTTGTTCCGCGTCATTGCCGTTCTCCCTCTCTTTCTCATCCACTAGACAAAGCATATTTTTACTTCCTTAACAAACATGTTCCAA